>QZWW01000081.1:0-52135 GCA_004337795.1 Cryptosporidium viatorum
GAGGAAGACGAAGGAGGGGAGGAAGGCGAAGGAGGGGAGGAAGGCGAGGAGGAGGAAGCTTCAAGCTTACTTTTTGAGTTCATGGTGACTCTCCAAGAGAGATTCTATTCTTGGTTATCTTCTCCAAGTTCTTTCTTGTATGATCCTGCTCTAATAGAAATGACAAAAGACTATACTCATTGGTACTTTAGATCTCTTGAGTCAGATATGAGAGAAATGGGAATCCAAGTAGTATATGGAAACATTAGAAAGATGATTCTAACATTTAATTTGGATGAATTAAAGAACAGTAGTATCAGGAATACTGGGGATCTTCGAACTCAGTTCTCTAAACTTATGCAAATACTAAATAACAAAGAGCTCTACTCCGGGATTTCTTTGGATCCTTCTGTAGAGTACAAGGCCATGATCCAAATTGACAGGACAAATTATATTAGAAGAACTCTGGGAGGAGGGAGGGGATCAGGTGGCTTAGAAGATCCATATGAAATGAATTTAAGCCTGCTAAACTACTTCCCAGTGAATTCTAGAAAATACATAGTTAATGAGATTTCTAACTTTTTGATGGAACCTCTTAGAGAATTGAGGAACCATTGCAAAAAAAACTCCAATCTATCTCTTAAGGAATCTTTGCAAATATTGGGAGAAATAGTTTTGGAGCAATTTGGACCATTTAGTGAGAATTTTCAAAACTTTCTGCAAGCTATTTCCAATCCAAGTACATATATTGTAAGTAAATATGGAATTCAACAGTTTGATGATCCACTTAATGATATTGGATGGAATGATAATATAGTAGGCGAAGGAGATGAGGAGGAGAAGGAGGAGAGGAATAATAATAATAATAATAATAATAATAATAATAATAATAGTATAGTCTCAAAAGGCTTAATATTGGAAGAAAACAATGATACCACATTATTAAGCAAGAATCTGGAAAATCTGGACGTTAATAGGGGAGATGATATTCCTTTTGCTATATATCCGAGCTCAACAAAGAAAAAAGGAAATAACCATTCATTCAAAGCTGGAACTTCAGTTAGAAGAGTAGGAGAAAAGGGAATAAGAAAAAGTAAGAATTTCAAAGACTTATTTGAGTTCCCTAGATGTATTGGAAAAGTTTGTAATGGAAAGAAACCATGTTTAAGTTTGGAGTTGATAAAATTATTTATTTATATTTGGGGATTGGATAAGTCATTTTCAATAGATGAAACTAGACAGAAGCAATATGAACAAATAATTCATATGGTTTGTCAAAGTGTAGATATTTCAGAATTTAGTCCAATAGTTACAGAGAAATGGAGAAATCCCCAAATTCCTTATTTAATCAAAGATTTTTCTTGTCCAAACTGTCTTGAAATCGAAGATTTTGACTTTACTGGAAACGCAATACAAGATGAAGATGATCTTGGATTATCAAGTAATAGTTACAATAACATTATTAGACCAAAGTTTACTTGGTATTGTAACCACTGTAACTTTTCCATTAGTAATGAGATTTTGGAAGAGAAACTTTTACTAGAGTTCTTTGAAAGACTGGAAGTTATTCAATCCCAAGACATACTCTGTTCAAGATGCAATTCCGTTCAAATAGGATACATGCAAAAGCATTGCCATGAATGTATGGGAGAATTAACAACGAGACTTGAAAATCATAATACTTTCCACAATTTCTTTACTCTCTTCAATTCTGTTGCTCAATACTATTCTGATCTAAATAATGAAGAAAATGAGAATCCACAGTTCCAAGGCCTTATTGAATTTAAAAATATGTACGACAATGTTTTATATATTTAAATTGAGAATTCATTAAACAAAATAATAAGTTTCACCAAGTATAGAAAAGAGAAAAAAAAATATAGGAAAAAAATGATTTGTTATATATAACTTACTATAATCTAAATCTATCCTTAAAATACCTATTTCAACTTTGTTTTCAATTAAAAAATGAAAATATCATGAAAATTAAATATATATAAGGAAAAATAAATATACGTGGGGTTTGGCGGGTTTTGTGTGCATAAAATTGCATGTAATAGCGGCAACATTTTCGCCTAACTTTTCTTTCCTCGATATATAACAATTGTTTTGATGCTTGATAGCTTAGGAGTCAACAATTTTGCTTTGCACTAATTTGTGTACGTTACATAAAAAATCAACATAAGTAGTTTCAAATCCATACGCATCTTCAACCAACATAGCCTTGAATTTGGCTTCGGTTTTCTGAGATATGGGGGAAACCAAAATAACAGGCATATAACAGTTCACAGAGAATCTATCGTTTCTAATTTGTTGTATCACATTTGAAATGCGTTTAGAGATACCAATGTTAGATTCCAATGTAGGTAGGTAGTCCTCAGGAGGGAAGGAAAGTTTGGCAAAGTTTTCAGAATTAATGGATTTGATGCCAAAGATTTGTGAAATGACTTCAGGATCGACCTGGGGTCCAATATAAAGATAGATTTCCCTTCCATTTTCTAGTAAATAAATTCCATCAGAGAGAATTCTCTCTCCAGTGCAAGCGATTGAATGGTTCAGCCAGTATCTGGAGATAGTTGGAGCATCTGATGATGGGAAGGATGCACTAGTAGAGGCATTGGTTCCCATAATATTGGTGTTATTTCCAGAATTGTTAGATGGATCATTTTGGAAGGAAACTTGGTAAGGAAGTCCAACAGATTCAAGCTTTTGCAATTCGCTATTAGATTCAGATAAAATGAGAGAATGATGCAAAGGATAGAGTCTTGGATAAAGAGTTGCCGTAGTAAAGCTTACTGAAGCGTGAAGAAGCTCATATAAACCAACAAGTTGTTCCGAAACAGTAAACTCCAAAACAGTGTTGAGTGGCATCAATGAAGGATGTTTGAATAATGATGAGACATAAATCAAAGTGAGTTTAAGAGAATCAGGCAGAATGAGTTGGCCAGTTGACGATGTATTTGCACAGTGCTCTCTGTAAGAAAAGAGCATATCAATAATTGAATTCAGAGTTTCCTGCTTCCAAGCTGTGAGGATTGAGCTAGAATTCTTGTTGGTAGAGAATGGAAGGCCAGGAACTACTGATGTTGCAGCAGCTATAGCTCCTGCTGAGCTTACAGAAGTAGACCCAGACGATCCAGGAAAACCTCTTTGACCTTTCGAAACAATATGGTGAGCAGCCATTCTTGCGTAAATATTGATTATTGGTTCAATAGAAGCATATCTGAAAGCTGTAGTAATACTACTAGTAACTGGAATGGATATGGTAAGCACTCTCAAGAGTCTTTGTCGTTTATCTTTGCATGTATATAAACAGGCAGCTTGCAGAAAGACATTTTTTCTTTGTTCCAAGTTCTCCTCATGACGAAGTAGAAATGCTATTGCAGTACTGCTATCCAGTTTTGGAATCTGGAAGGCTGAAAGGTCAGGAGTAGGACCGCCAGCAGTCCATGGTGCATAAATCTTAGAAACTGCAATACCTCTAGAACAACGTAGTTTAAACGTACAATCATAGGCCACATTCTGCACAAAGAATATGCTATATAAAGTTTGATAGATATCCCTATAAATCTTCTCAAAAGGAAACTCCGTAAACAGACGTATTTTCCCACCTGTATGTTGTGATAAATATGCAAATGTACTCGTGGGTACAGAGTTGGCGCCAAAGGCACCCCCCGTACTCGCATTAGGACTGCAAATATTTTGACCTTGTTCTGTTGAATAGTCTCCCTGGCTAATTTGTGTTACAATAAATGTGTCAAGAGAAACATTACTTTCCCTACAAGCTTGAACTATTGTATCCAGCTGTTGAATATTATGCACCAAATACCCAGAAACAAACCCTAATGATGGTTTCATCCCTTTAGAAGTTTTGCGAGGTGGGGACTTGGGCGCCATATTTGTTTCCTTAGTATTTATGGCGGCAAACCCAATATTAGGTACTGAATTGACAAAAGAAAAGATAGATCCAGTAGAATTTCTTGTTTTAAAAATTTGAGTGGCAAGGGAAACTGCTGAAAAGTATGCATTGTGTGGAGTTGAGTGAGGGGAAATAAGGGATGGAATACGATCAATAAGTTCATGAAGGAACTCTAACCCTTTTGCAACTGGGACACAAAGCTCTGATAGAGGACAGGGTAGGAAGGGTTCCATTATGTCTGATACTACACACATTTTAATTGGAGGCTTGGAATTTTCAATCAAGTTTTGATATGGGAACAAGAGGATTTCTCTTGAGTAAAGTATAAGAACAACATTGGATTCAGGTGAACTTTGGGCCAGTTGAGTAAAAATGTGCTTAAGACAATAGAGGATAAGATTTGTAACATTTCCTTGTAATGCCATAGAAGAAGCTTCAATTATAAAGCAATAGCAGGGTAACTCTGGGGTGGTTGTAACACCAAGACTAGCTGGAGCAAAGTAGTCCACAACTCCATGATATATTTCTGGATAATTATTTTGGTCATCATTTGGAGATTGATAGCTTTGTGTCTTAATTTGGGATTGCAGTAATCTTAAATAGTCCATGGGAATATCAAATGTATGCCCACAAAAATTACAAAGACATTGACTACCATTTTGAGAAACACATGTAAATGGATTTGCATATGCTCTACATCTAAGGCATCTTATTGGCTCTATGGTAGAGGATGAGTTTACAATAGGCACTGGTTTCTCAAAATCATTCAAAAGAGGAAATGGCTGAATAATTGCTGCACATGGAAGCTTCATAGACTGTAGAATTGAATGTTGACTTGGAATTTGGTTTAAAGTTAACTTATAAAACTTGCCTGTTGCATTACCTCTATCTATCAGCATTGAGTGAGGTTCAGCCAAAGAATTTGGTGGAAGCACATACTTGTCACTCTCATAAATACAACAATCCTTTTCAATTATATTTCCAAACACTGGCCTCGGTATCTGGGATGGGTCAACTCTTGATTGCACTGGTTTAGTTAACGATGTCACAAAATTTGTCGAATTCTCGGGCATGTGTTGTTGTTGTTGTTGCTGCTGCTGCTTTTGTTGTTGTTGCTGTTGTTGTTGCTGTTGTTGTTGATATTGCTGTTGCTGAGCTTGAGAATTTGTCTGGTATTGACCTGGCTGAAACTGTGTGGAAGGACCAGGATGCGACGCCGTTATTGTATTTGGTTGCATGGGCGGGTTATTCATTCTTGCTTCATGTTTGGGCGGGAATTGGCTCGCATAAGCTGTGTTGTATGAGGAGCCAGTAGTTGGAATGCTTGAATTATTGTTAGGAGGGGGGTATGTAGTTTGTTGAATAGATTGTGGTTGTAAATTTGAGGGATTGTTATATGTATTATAGTTATAGCTCTGGTTTAGATTTGCTGTAGCTTTAGTGTTGCTTTGATTGTATTGGTTATTGTTTAGCTGTTGGTTATTGGAATTTTGTAGGTAATTGTTTGCTTGACTGTTGTTATACTTATTATTAATTACGGGATAGTTTTGGACATACTGAGGTATGTTTGGTTGTGAAGATGCATTTTGAATTGAAGATGAATTATTTGTTTGATTGGGAATGTCATTTATTGGTAAGCTATTTACATTCTGTGAGTAATTTGATGTACTGAAATTTGGATAAACTCTCATTATTTATTTAACTTCCTGGGTATTAAGTTTTAATAACCCACACAGTAGAGGATTATCTTTGCTCCTAATAGTAGTTAATTATTCTCACTAGATGAAGTAAAGAAAGAAAAGCAGAGAAAATATTCTCCTTAATTAATTTAACCATACAGTTTGTTAACTAGGTTAATACTATTTTGTTAAACTTCTTATTAATTAGTTTTAATATTTTCTTTTTATTAATTTTCTATAGACCCCTCTTTCTAATCTGCACTTACTATTATTTCGATTATTATTATTCCCACATTAAAGTAATAAATAAAATGACCCAATAGGCGGGAAATTTTGCATTAATTTAAATTATTTAGTGGGGAAAATAAATAATAAAAAAACTCATTTAAATTAAACAAAAGGAAAAAAAAAGAAAAAAAAAAAGTTATAAGTAAAAGAAATGTTAATTTTTAAAATGAAATTTATATTTATAAAAAATTTCTGTAATTTTGTAATAAATCAAATCATATAACATAAAGTTCTCAATGAACTTAAGTATTGAAATTTTATATTATCTTCTTTCTATATAGTATTATTGCAAATAGGCTTGTTTCTAGTAAAATCTGCTGATATGAAAGAAAATTATTTATTATTGAAGAAAATTCTACAATAATTCCTTTTTAATAATTTTTTTTTCACATTACTTATTAATAGCAAATGTGTGGGGAAGTATTTCTAGTGTCCTATACCGGTGTTTGTTGGCATTGCATACGTGTAATTTTTTTTTTATGTGGAAGGGGAACTGGGTGTAAAGGCATTGCAAAAAAAAAAACTAATTAATAATATAACAAAAAGTGTAAATCGAGAAAAATTGTGATAAATTTTAAGTATTTTATTTTATAATAAATAATTAATAAGGTAATTAATACAACAAAATTAGTAATTAGATTAAAATGCTAGATGGGAAAAACAAGAAACCTATTCATCCCAAATTATATGAAACAAATGGGAAAAATAACAGTTATATAAAAAATATTGTCTATGGAGATGAGAATTTGACTGAATTAAATAAAATGGAATATCCAAGAAACACTCTTTTAAGAAATAATGGACTACCAGAAAAACTTGAAAAACATTTAAACAACGAGAAAGAAAGGGAATTAGAATCTTTATATGAAGAAAATCGGCAATTATTAATGGAAATTTCTAAACTACGTAAAACAAATCAATTGTTAGTCAAGGATGTAAATAAAAAAAATGAAATTATTGATAGTCTTGATTCAAGTTTGGTTGAAGTTGAAGAAAAATTGGAAAATGCAAAAAAAAAGAATTGGAATATGTATAATGAAATTTTGAATAGAGAAAAGAAGAATCAACAACAGAATAATAATATAGAACGTAATAAAGACTCAAATCATTCTGATAATGAGACTTATGAGCTTAAGGCTTCGAAAATTGGAACTTTTAATACAGTAAATATAATAAAATCTACTTCTAAGAAAGATTTTACCAATAATAGACCAAAGTCAACAAGTATTTCTACTTCAACAGAAAACACCAAGTGGTTACAAGATATGATTTTAGAATCTTTAAGTGAAAAACATGTTGAAAAGAAAGCATATGACAACTTAAAATATGAAGTTGAAAAGCTTCAGAAAGAAATTTATTCAATGCAAACTGACTTATTAAAAACTAATCTACATGATGAAGTCATTCAGGAGCCAATCGTTGATCATTCTAATGGAAAGTTATCAATCTTTCACTCCACTAACTCTTCAACCAATAACTCTACAAGCATTATTGCAACATCTGTTAATGGCTTTAATACTATTAATAATACTTTCCACTCTACTTCTCTCGCTCAAGAATTAAAAGAAGTCAACAATACTACTTATAATAGCTCAATTGACTCTATACAAAAACCTGAAGATATTCAAGAAGAATCTGAAAAAGAAAATGAATCAGAAAATTTTGAATCTATTCCTCCAAGAAGTGTTCATATATTAATGGGTAAAACCTTTTCTAGAGACAATAACATTGACAAAAAGATCAATAAGTATAAAAATGGTCCTAGATATAATCCTGAGAAATCTGATAGTGATTATTTTATTCATCCAACTTCCAACTATTACAACTCCTATATTCGACCATTCCAAACGCAAATCAATCAACAACCAAGTGTAGCTACAACCAACAATAATTATTACTACTACTCTTACTCTAATATGAATAATAAACATCAAAATTACAATAACTTTGACCTAAAAAACTATAATAATACCTATTCCAATTACAACAACCCATTTTTAAGTGTATCAGCAAATGAAAATCACTACAATACGAATAGACCTTTACAGACTTTCCAACATAATAATAATTCTCTTTACAATTCAATTAAAAGACCCACAAATGTTCCTGAATACAGAAATGATTATACAAACTCACTACATATCGATAACTTTGTTAATTATCATCCCCCAATGACTAACTCTATAATCAACCCAAACTTAAATCTTAAAAATTTAAAACAAGGATTTTTACAACAGCAATACTCTAAATTCAATCTTCCAGAATCGAATTTAAACTCAATTCCAAATTCAAACCCATTTTATACGCATACTATAAATGCAAATAATTACTCAAATTTACCATTTCCACCATTTAAAGTCAAAATTAAACAAAGATTCAGACGGAATAGAAACAATTCTGTTCCTCCACCCAGACCCAAAGATGATTTGAGTTCTGAAAAAGCCGTTATCGAGGAGAATCATCCAGCACCAAATCAAACTGAAACACTCAATTCTGCCAGTGACTCTGATAAAGATCTTCCACAAGGATACATTCGTTTCAAAACTTCTATTTCCTCTCCCTTGAGCCAGGACGATTTCTTTTCTCCAATCTCAACAAATATTAATAATATCTGTCCTTGTGACAAAGCCATTGACTCATGTGCAACTATCTCAAAAAAGCTAATTAATCGTAACTCCGAGAAGAAAAACAAGATGAGATCCTCATCAACATTTCTTCCTCTCCCAATTCCTCTAATCGCAAAAAATAACAAATTTCAGGGAACCTCCGGTCTACTCAAGTTTAGTAAATACTAGACGGCTGTCCCTATCATAGCTCGGTATGGCTCAACTTACTACTCTCCAAACCCATCCCATCTACATTCTATAACTTTTCCTTACTGCTAGTCAAATCTACAATACGAAAAACAATACACAGTATAAAATCCTTAATTAATACACAAATTATTATTCGCTGTTCTTTAATATAAAATTCCTACTCTTACAAATTCTCTTCTAGTCTGACCCGTCATAGACTCTCCTGTTCATTATCCTACCTACGAGTAAATAACCGCCATCTTTATTAGCCTTATGGCGCCAAACTGCATGCATTTTCATGTGGACAACAATTCAACACCGGTATTTATTTTGTTTAATTTGTATTTCAATGGAAGATTAGTTTGCTTGACATTAAATTATAATTATTATTCATTGTGTTGGCAGCGTTAGTATTTGAGTTATTACTGCCGTTACTGTTCCCATGATGGTGGGATGAAATCATTCCAGGGGAAATCGATGCATTAGCTCCGATTTCAACACAACTGGAAATATTTTGAGAGTTGGAAACGCTAGGATGGCCACCTGATGCGGTAGTCGCAATATCAGTTATTTGAAGAGTTTCAAGTTTTTTTTCAAGGACATCAATTCTGTTAGTCATATCTCGAAGACTCTGTATGAAGAATGGCATTGTAGCATCCAGACAGTTATGTTTCCAGGCCATCTCCATTACGGTATCAGGCCTTAAAAACTCATAGCATGTATATAAACAGGCAACAAAGTTCTCTTTCTTGTTATTACTAAGGAGGAATTCCAAAAGCTCTTCAATAAGAGCGACGTTACCACTCTTGTAGACCACTAAGATTGCTTCGTCTATTAACATCTCTTTTTGACAAATTGAAAGAGCTTGTTGATAGTTTGAGTTCTTATCTAAGATCTTCACTGCAAGTTTTCTTAAGTCATTCACTGGATGCTTTTCTAATCTGGCTGAAAGGCTTGCCTGGTCGTAGTTATCGCAAGTCAAAATCAACTTCATTAATTTCTCTACCTCCATCTTTTCTATGTACAGATTAATCAAAGCTTCATTCACTACTTGGATATTCTCATCACTAATAGACTCCAAGAATTCCTGAATGATTGAAATATCGTAATTGGATCCACTCTGTGGTCCTACTGATCCTATCTGTTTCTCAGATGGTCTTGGAGAAATTCCTGCAATTGAACCAGTTGTATTAGAGTTTGTTGTTGATGAGAGTCCCTGGCTAAAGTATTGTTGAATGAATCTAGTAGTAATATTAGCAAGGTCAAACTTGTTTGCAGATCTTGTGGATCCACCTGTTCCTGATTGACTAAGAGCTCCATTTGTTGATCTGGCGGGAGAATAATCTGAGATATCACTAGAGTTCGATTTTGGTATCATTTCTGAGCTTTTTTTAGGCTTTAAAGTTAACATTAATAAACTATTTAGCAATTCTGGATGCTCTTGTAGATAGAAAGTCATTGATTTATAGAGAATATCTACATTTGTAACGTTTTGTAATATACTAAGGAATTGATCATTCTTCCAAGCCTCTTTTGGATGGCTGATCACTGTCAAAACTGCTTGATCAAACTCTTGATATTGAAGATAAAGGTATACTACCTCGTTCCAAAGTTGTCTCTGCTCACAGATTCTAGTAAGCTTTGGGATGTTAATTCTCCCTGAATAAGAAGCACAATAGTCCATGAGCTTTTCAGGAGTATACTTTGCATAAAGTATTCCAAGCTCTGTGAAAAGACTACCATTTGCACGATCTGTGTTTTGAATAGCTCCCTCCAATAGAGTAAGAAGCTCAGCTGTGAGACCTTTCTTCTCATATTCAGATACAACATCCTCACAGTAATCTGGATACACTATTATGTTAAGTCCAGCTTGGTGTGCCAACTCAGATTCACCAATCTGCATACAAATCTGTAAAAGCTCCTTCCAAGTTTTGGGGGAGTTAGCTTTCTTAGCAGTTTCTAAAGCGTTATTATACTCTCCAAGATGAATATAGCAACTGGTAAGTCTAGAGTAATTGGGTATCGCCTGATAGAAGATGATAGAGTACCTGTAATCTTGTTCATCCATAAGTCTATCTCCAATCTTTTGAAGTTGTACTGTATTGATACCTTGTAGGAAGTTTTGGAGATCTTGCAAAAGTTGCAGCTTGGACATACAATAAGCCAATTCTGTATCAACAATTGGGTCTTTAGATGTTCTAGAATCCTTCAATCTTCGAACCATTTGGAGATACCCTAAAAGTTCTCGATAAGCTTTGCCTGAAAGACAATGTTCAATAATATGACGATAATCTCTGGTATTTTCAGATTTAATAAAGCATTCAACAGCATCCTTTGTTCGAGAAATCTTGAGATATTGTTGACCAAGAACATCCCAAACAGAGTTGTCATTACAGTATGATGCAAAATCCTGAACCTTAGACAGATCCAGATTGGCCAACTTTTCAACACTAATCATAGAATCCAAATTTTCTAATAACTCAGATCCTTGTCCTTCAATGTCGATACCCTCACTTTTTAGTAATTCAAGTTTGGAAATCATTAATAAAGTCTCAACAGCTTCATTATTAAAAGAGAACTTCTTATAGATTTGAAAAGCATGGGAGTAAAGTCCATGATCTATTGCAACCTTGGCCACCTCCTTAGCATCATAATTATCTAATCTCAGTACGTAATCATCCAATCTTCGAATATCTATCTTAATAGAAGTTAATAAAAGGAGATTTTGAAGGTTTTTATTCTTAGAAAATTCTGTATTATTAACATGAAAGATAATCTTCTCCAAAACTTCTAATAATGAATTCGGTACCTCTGCATTAATGAAGGCTCTAATTACACAGCTAATCTCTTCAGATTTATTATAAAATTCTGGTAATATTGAAGAAGTAACCTGATCAATAATAGCCTGTCTACACTGTTCATTAACAACAGGTTCAATAGAATTCGAAGAATTTCCCAAGACTTTATTCCAAAGCTCAAGATCTTGGCGCTCAACAAGGTACCTAGCCAACAGACGATACAAATCATTCTTGTAAGTAACTTGTATAATTTCATCATCACATTGTCCCCAAGCCTTTCTATAAGCAATATATGCAAGATAAGGATCTCTATCTTCACAGTAATCTCCAATAGTTTTTGCATCATAATGAGGATTAGTCTTAAGGAAATTCTCAGAGTCCTTGTTCATATCAATATAAATCTTTGCCAAAGCATTATGTAAAGCTGGATCTTGATAACCTTCTTGAACTCTTTCTTCTAGCCAAGATAACAATAACTTAAGACGATTTCTATTTTCTGCCTGTTGAATTAGCTCTCCAAAAGAAAAGGAGGATCCTAAAGTTTTGATTTCTTGCAAAAGAGATTTAACCAAATCTTCAGATCCATCAAGATCTATCAAGGTACCGATGACCAAAGGAGTTTGACTTGGATTAATTTTCAAAGTATAAACTTGAATGTACTTATAAAGCGACATATGGTACAAATAGCTAATTAACTCCTCTACACGGTGATGAAGATCACAGACCCAAATCAATGGTCTTAAATCACTCATCTTAATGCTTTTGAAGTATTCAATGACCTGTTCTGGCTCATAGGATTGAGGGAAATCTCTGCAAATCCTCTCAGCTTCTTGGATCTGCCCAAGATGTACTGATGCTTCAATGTACTTAAATACAATAAAAGTAGAAAATGATCCTGTTCCACCATTAACTGAGCCTGTATTAGAAGATGGTAATCTTCCTGATCCTGCTAAAACCACCCCAGCCCCTCTATTTTGAGTGCTGGAATCTCCAATCAAAACTTCACCAGACAGATTCAAAGATTCAGTAGATCCTGATGAAGATAAACTATTGCCAGATAAATACTGGGTCAAATTTGAGCCTACAACATAGTAAATACCTTCCCAGATTCCCTGTTGCTCAAATAATGTAATAATGTTCTCTATTCCAATATTATCCACATTCTTAATGCACACCTGAATGACGCTCTGTAAAACAGTGTTATTATTGCTTAATGCTATTGAATTTGATGAACTATTTCCTATTAATCCTGCATGTCCATTACCTGGTAATGCTCCATTAGATGCTAATCCACCTCCAATGGAAACTATTCCACCCGTCCCACTACTATTCTTACAAACCAACAACAACTCCTTCAAGCAATCAAATCTGGTCCTTGGACTCAACTTGGATAGGTAATTTGCTAACCAATCCGTATTCAAACTCCCACAAGCAACTCCCAATATTCTTCTTATATCACGCATGTCAGAGAAATTCTCTAGAGCCCGCTCATAAAGACCCGCCTTTTCGCATAGGGCGGCAATTACATGTTTGTCATAATGAGTGAAGAGGTCCATTTGGAAAAGGGCTTCAGCGACTTGGGGAGCATGGAGGAGGTTAACCTCAAGTAGTTTTGTTTGGAGGGCAGAGTCTTCTGGTTTGTTAGCTTTGAGATGGTCTAGAAGAATGGAGGTGATTTCTTTGTATCTAGAATGAGATACGAAGATCTCAACGATTGAAGGCTTGTCGATATTAAGATCAAGGGTCTCAACGGAGTTAGAATTGTTTATATCTGATTGAGATGAAGGTGAGGGAGGGAGAAGAACAGTTTTAACAAACTCAACAGTAGCATCAATATTGTTAGCAATTAAAAGACTGTTAAGAAGTGAGCGGATGTCAGTAGTAATAGTAGGCCAGTTTGAAGCTTTTTGCTCACGAATGAATTCTGAAACATGTGAGAAATTACCAATTTCAATAAGTGTTTGCAAGATTTTGGTTGGATTTTGAGGAGTACATTTGTTGAAAATCTTAAGAGCGAGTTTCTTCTCTCCATTCTGAAGTAGGGTATCTCCAAGTTCTTCAGAAAAAGCTAACTTTTCTTCGTTTATTAAGACCTGCAAGAAGACTAAAGGCTGTGTAATAGAGGTGAATTCCGAAATTAAACTTGCAGAATTTGGAGAAAGTAAGAGTCGGCAAAACTCAGTACTTTCAAACTGGTTCAGAGTATGGAATTTGAATACTGTTGTAAAGTACTGGAACAACAATTTATGAGATGAATCTACCATTTTGAAGTGATTGAGAGTTGCAGGAGTTCTTAAACTCCCATTCTTATTAAGAGAAACAACTCTACAAGCATTTTGATAATCTTGTCTCTTCACTAACTCATTGAACATCCTAATTGAGAACTCATCCGTTCCTTGATAACCATATCTCTGAGTCCATTTAAGGAGATTCGAGTTGAGAGATAATTCAGGACTTGATTGGATATATGAAAGAACTGATGAGCTATTTAAAGTAATATGGAGGACCAGTCCTCTTTTATTTGCCATACAAATCCCATGGAAACGGCTTGGAGAACCTAAAAAGACTGAATCTTGGCAGACTTTATTGCAGTAAAGTAAAGTATTTGAAGTTGGTTCCACTATATATAGAATTCCTGCCCTTGTAATAATGAATATAACTCCAAAGTAATTTGAAACATAAGTATATATTGGAAAGTCAAAGCTATGTGCACCTCCAACTGAGCTTTCATCAACATTTGGAAGTTCAATAACAGCTTTGAATGGTGTTGGAGAAGAGAATGATGACCCAAACTCACCAGATCCTGCTCTTTGGCCTGAAATATCCATTACATGAAGTCTGGCATTTGGATGTTCTTGCTTCTTCTCAACAAAACAGACAATTGAAGCTGGAGAATGTACAAAATCATCAACAACAAGCTCTCCAAAGTTACCAGAAAACCCTTCAATAAGTTGTTGTTGGCGTTTTTCTACTGAAAACAACTGAAGCTGACCCTTAACGGAAATAGAACCAGTTGATTCATTTGTCACTGGGCAAAGACCCATAAGCATACACCATCTTTGGCCAGAGTCTGTTTGATACCCAACAATTTGAGTTGATTGCTCTGCCAACTTTCCAGCTCTCTCAAAGATTCTAACAGGAATTGAGTTGGGATTTCCTGTTTCTATTGTCCAGTGATATATACCTTTATCACCAACAATTGCCAAAACTCTAGGAGTAAGCCATCTCCAAAATACTACGGATTCAGGAAACAAGAATGCTCCAAGTTTCTCTTTTGAGTCTAGATTAAAGATTTGGACTGTACAGCCATTATCCTCATACCTTCCTCTGACTACTAAAATATTTTCAATTGGATGAATCAAGGCACTTTCTGCTTTCATTGGCTTTCTATTTACTCCTTTAGATTGAGTATCAATCACAACGATTTGTGAACCACCATCAACACTTGTTTCCTTTACACCAACATATTTATCTCCCTCCAATGTCAGGCTACCAAACCGGAAACATGATGAATTGATTCCAAGTTCCTCCAAATTTGCCAGTACATTGGTCGTAATAGGGATTCCTCCCTTGCTCTGCATCTTCCTCTATAATGAAAATCTATTATTTCTGTCTTCAATGGTTAATTCTTTAACTAATTAATGATAAATAATAACTTATACTGGTTAGTCAAATACTAGTAATTATTTCTTTACATATAACCTGTGTAGATTAATAAGAAAAATATTGATTTTAAGAGAAAATTAAATAATTAGTTTCAGAGATTTTTTTTTCAATGTCTTAAAGCTCGTACTGCTCGGTGTTCTGATTACATAAATATGCATATATATATAAATACATATATAAATATTCACAACAGGACTAAGTAAACTTCACAAGCTTCAAACACTTTAAAACGTTGTCTTAAATTGAATTATTGTAAATCTCCCTTACTTGTAAATTTTCCTGCTGCTTTTTTATGAAACCCAAAATTACCTTTCCCCCTTAATTTAGTTATTTTTTTTTCCTTGCTTTATTCCCGTTATTGCTCCTTTATATAAGATTTTTTTTTGAGGGGTAGAATTTTGGCGCCATACGTGGCGCCGTTGTGGCGCCTAAAGTGGAGATTATTATTTTGTGAGAACATGTAAAGGAGATATAATGTGGGGAAATTGGCTGTAATTGAAATAGGAATATTAAGAAAGGAAGAATTAAATAAATTGAAACTAAATAGACTGACAATAAAAAATAATTCACATTAACTTGGTGAATTTAGGTGAAGTTTACAACTTATTTGAACATTAGAGTGTTAAAACGTGACAAATTAAAACGAGATTGAAAGAGGAAAAAAAGAAGGAACAAAGAAAAGGTATTAATTCAAAGGAAGGGGTAGAATTAATTTTTGATATTATTTTAGGAGTAATTTTAAGCAATGAAGAGAAGAACGTCACCTACTAGAAAGAGAGGAAATGAGTGGCCAGGTTTGACGGATGATGAAATTGAAGAAATAAGAAAAACCTTCAATTTGTTTGATACTGATGGTTCTGGAACTATTGATCCAAAAGAAATGAAGGCAGCTATGCAAAGCTTGGGGTTTGAGAGTCAGAATCCAACAATGTATCAATTAATCGCAGATTTGGATAGAGAAGGGTCATCAGCTATAGATTTTGAAGAATTTTTGGATGCAATTGCATCAAAGCTCGGTGATAAGGATAGTAGAGAAGGAATTCAGAAGATATTTGCAATGTTCGATGACGATAAAACTGGAAGTATTACTTTGAAGAATTTGAAAAGAGTAGCGCACGAGCTAGGAGAAACAATGACAGACGATGAACTAAGAGAGATGATTGAGAGAGCAGATAGTAATGGAGATGGTGAAATTAGCTTTGAAGATTTCTATAGTATCATGACTAAAAAGACTTTTGTATAAATTAAAACTTGAAAATAGTAATATTAATGTTGAAATTTTATTTTCAACTCAATTTGGATGAATTTCATAATTTATTTTTTTTAAATTACCAGACTCTTGATCATTTAAATACTTTGTCAGTATCTTAGGGATTTCTTCTTGTATTGAGATACCTTTGTCCCATAGAAATGAAAATAGGTGTATTATTATTGAACATATAGAAATCCCAAAGAGGCTATATATAAGAGCTTGATTAGGTATTAGTTTATAATTGAGCTTAGTATTTGATGCTAAGAGAAATATATAGTAAAGATCGGATTTAAAAAGCCAAGAATTTGATAAGTTTGTAATATATATAATATTTGATATTGGAATTAAAACTATACCAATAATAAAAATCATAGAATTCATTGGAGTTTGTGATCTAACTAAAACATGTATTGGTAAACAATAGCATACTTTTTTAGCCAATAGATTCCAGGTGTAACATATACATGAACCAATATATACAGGTAAAATCATTGAGAATACTACAAAAATCATATTAATTAATTGATTACCATCATAACTTGGAGGATTTTTTATTACAATCTGCATGATTAATATTGCATATATAGATATAGTTAATAGTAAAGTGAAGAACATTTGTGTTAATTTAATAATAATAAAGACGATATTTTGTCCTTTGGTTCTGAATCTCTCCTCCAAATTTTCAAAATATGAACTCAATGCTAATACTTCACTCTTATATTTATATATTTTTTGCTTAAGAGTCCTTGTTTCTTGCCATGACCTTAGATATGTACTTGTATAGAATTCTGATTCAAGTCCTTTAGAGCTTTGGTCAAACCTTCTTTTCAGATCCTCTCCTTTATTAGACAATGCTTTGGAAATTACGTAGATTTCATTCTTCTTTTTTTGATATAAATGAATATCAATAGGTTTTGGTCTTCTGATTATTGAAATTAAATAGTTGATAGGAATCAAAACACTAGCAATTCCAATAAATAATACATTAAAAATATACCCAATAAATAATAGTAATCCAGCTGTAGCTATAGAAAATGTACCGTTCAATATTATATGATTTCCTGTACAATTAGCTTCGTTGATGTACCCAAGTAATGACAATCTTATACATGTCTCCTTTGAAACGCTTCCTAAATTAATTTCTTTGAAAATCGCGTAATTTCCACCAATAAAGATCCAACAAATCAAGGTACAGAGGAATGAAACTAAATATGGAGTGTAAGATCTATTTAGTCCAATTTTTGTGTCAAACTGGGTTTCATAGTAAAATATAGAAAAAGGGATAACCAAAGAAGTGAATAAAATATTCAAGTACATTACTACCATAAATAAAGCTCGGATGTTGATAGTTCTAAATTCTTGAGACCCTATAATTGGATATTCATTAATAATATTCACTGGAACTAACATGAAGTTTACCCATATTAACTGTAATCCCAAAATTGTAATTATTCTTGTTACTAAGGCTTGACTGAAAAATCCTAAAAAAATTTGGTAAATCAAAGTGGGAAACAATCGAACATTTTCAGTATGCAAACTTACCTTTTGAATCTTCAGCATCTTCAAAAATATAAATCAACCTTAGATTAATAAACAAAGCGATGGAATTGTAAAAAATAATAAAACAAATTAAAATAAAATCCATAAATGATAATTCATAGCCAGTTTCAAATATAATCCATCAAATTGTATGTTTTTCTCTATTATTAATAAATAATTGTATATACATACAATTCTTTTTTTTTTCTGCACTCCTTACATTTAATTAATAAAATATTTATAATTACGTCATTTTGGAATTGGCGCCTAAATAAATTCATGAACAGTGTACCGGTATTCATGCAAAATTTGTTTTTTTAAATAAATATATTTATCCACATAAATCACACGTAAGTGAAATAATTACATTAATCATTTTGGTTAAAGAAAGTAATTGAGAAACTTTTTAGAGCTAATTTTCTTTATTTTTTCTCAATCATTTCTTCTTTTTTTAGCGTAAATAATCTGAGCGATATTTTGGAGACTAATGAATGAGTTGATTAATCAATTTTAAGTTAATGATAATATTGGTTAAAATTTATAAATTTGATGACTGTGGTACATAAAAAGAGTAGATTAAAGAAAAATATTTGTGAAAACGAGCATGAAAATGATGGAGAAGAAAAACAAAGAGTTGATAAAAATAATCAAGTATCAGAGAAAATTGAAAATGGCACACTAATTTCAATAGAACTAGAGAATTGGATGAATATAAAAGGCCCAACAAAGTATTGTTTTAATAAAGGGGTCAACGTTATAACAGGATTAAATGGGAGTGGTAAAAGTAGTGTAGCCTGCGGAATTGCCGTTTCATTGGGATATGATACTCACATATTAGCAAGAGGCCATTATTTGTCATCATATATTCGTAATGGAAGTACTTCATGTAGATTACTAATAGCAATAAAAAATGAAAAGGACCATGAAAATCATTATATATCAGAAATTGAAAGAATTATTACAACTGTAGAGTCTAATAGGGCTAATAAATCAGATTCACAGCCAGAAATAAGATCAAGTTGGAGATTAAATGGTAAAAAATGCTTAGAAAGGGACATAGTAGCATTGAGAAAAAGTTTAAACATTCAATTAGACAATATGGTTGCATTTTTAGCTCAGCAAAGAGTTAGTCAGTTTGCTTCTCAAAGTCCTCAAGAAATATTTATCGATACTTTGAGAATCATTTCTAATGGAGAGAATTTAAAATACAAAAATTCACAAAATGAAAATACAAAGATTGATACTATATTATGTGAATATGAATTTGATGAAAATGATTTATTGAGTCTATATTATCAATTTTTAAATATTTTCAAGGATTCAAAAGATTGTAAATCAAAATTCAAAGATAATGAAACAAGATTATCACAATTAAACAATGAGATATCTAAATCTAAACAAAATGAAATTAAATATATACAATACTTGTTAAATAAAATGGGAATTTACTTGATTCATTTTTTTCAATCATTGAATGATATTTCAAGTGACAAGATTAGCTTATTAAATTTAGATGAAAGAAAGAAAAGGTTGATTAAAGTTCTTACTGATGCTAGAAAAGAACTCAGAAAGCATGAAAATGATTCTTCTAAACTTTTTACTGAGCTTGAGTTGGTTAAGAAGAATAAAGAAGACTTTTTGAAGAAAATACAACATGAAAAGCTTGATAGACAGTATAAATCTTTAATTAACAATTTAGATAAAGTAATGAACAAGTTACAAGAAAGTTATATAGATCCAAAGCTTTTATTGGAAAGACATCGAATTAAAATGAAAGGAATCCAAGATAAGATGATTGATACTGAAAATGAAATTAAGTATTGCATGGAGCAATTTGAAAAAGAATGGAAACCAAAGTTGATTAGATGCAAATTATATGAGGAAGATCTCCCTCAAAAATTTGATAAAGTTACTGCTGAGAAGAAGAGAAAGCTATTAGGAGAAAGTATGAGTGAAATTTCTTCAAGAAAAGTATCTTTACAAAAAAATATTAAAGAGTTTGAGTTTATGCTATCAAAACTTATTGAAAAGAAAAACTCCATTAAGCCTAATAATTCTGTGAGCTATAGGGAAAAAATTTTGAGAGATAGGTATCTCAGAAATGTTAACCAAAAGGTCCTGTCAAGTTCCAAAAGAGAAAATATACTCAATTATTTTCAAAAACTAACTGATTATTCTGGTTTTGAAAATTATTTGCCAAAAAAAAAGGTAATAGGACCAATTGGTAGTTATATTTCCGTCAAGAATATCAAATTCCAGATATTAGTTGAAACATTTCTGCAACAGTTTCACTATTACTTTATCTCAGAAAGAGAAGATGTTAAATTATTAACAGAAAGGTACCGTTTAAATGTTTTAACTTTGTCTAATTCTAAAACACCAATTTACCCAAAACTGGATGATGAACTCAAGAGTCTAGGAATTACAGGATTTTTGCATGAACACTTGGATTTTGAAGATGATACTATGAAAAACATACTCTATCAAATTTCTAATCAATTCTTCACATGTGTAATTATTGACAATCCAATATTATTAGAAGAAATTCAAGAAGATCAACTCTTATATAAAATTTCAGATTGGTTTAAGAGAAAATACGATCAGCCTGGAAACAAAATATCTAATAATGTTCATTTGTTTATTACTCATCAAAATAATGAAAATAATCTACATTCAAAGAATGGGACTTTATTTAAACTTATCACTTCTATATATAATCCAAATTCAAAAACTATCTCAATGGTAAATCTTGGAGATAAAATGAATACAATATTATTAAATAAAGATATAGTCAAGCAAGAAAACTTTGAATTAGAGCAAGTTAATTATGAAAAAGGTTCCACTGAGAAAGAAATTGAACAGTTTGAATTGAAGATTAAAGAATCCAATAATACTCTTCAATGTCTTAAGGAACAATACGATGGAGAAATTACTCTACTAAATATGATTACTGAGTGTATTAGTAATATTCCTTCCTTATTTGAAAAATTGTCTAATTTGAGAAAACAACTTGTGAATCTAGAGAAAGATTTGAAAGAAAATACTCCAAATGAATCCGAAATTAAATTAAAGAATCAAAAGCTTATTAAGTCTGCATTTATGGGTCAAAATCCTCTATATAATTCATCAGAATCTGATATTTTCCAAACCAGTATATTTAATGAGTTAAGCAAAATTAACAAACTATTCAAAGAGATTTCTACTCGAGATTTTTCAAAGAATAAAGAATTGAGTGAAAAAATTCTTCAATTAAATACAGATTATTCATCTTTTCAAAAAGAAATCACTCAAAAGAAGGAAGAAATACGAAAATTGGAACTAGAAATGAATCAAATTAATCAAGATTATGATAAGATTGTATCCACTTTGGATATGAAAAGAAAATCTTCAATAGATTCTTATCTTCAATATTATTCAACTTATTGTCAATATTATAAAAGATCAAAGTATAATGATTTTAACAAAATTACTAGTCCAGATAATAAATCAAATGAAAAAATTTATGAGTTTATATATAATAAAGCTTCTAAATGTGAAAATAATCAATCTCAATATCAAAACCATAATGATAATGATAAAAATACCAAATTCAATTGGAATAATAGTATTTCAGATGTGCCAGGTGTTAAATTCTTTTCATTAATAATAGCTGGAAATAAGTCTTCATCAAGTATTTCTGAGAAGATACCTTCTTATTGTTTAGAAATGATTAGTCAGGTATCTTCTGAGTTTGGACTGCTTAAATGTGAAAATTTACAATTTGAAGAGATATTGAATAATACATTAAAATATTCTTCATTAGTTTTGGGGAATTATAATAATAACCAAATATTAATTCATGAAGGAGATGAAATTGGAGAGAATAATACTGTAGAAGATAATGGAGTTAAAGTTGGAAAAAAAGGTTTTAAAAAGATTTCAAAAAGCAATTCTTCTAATGTTTTAACTTTATTTGATGTTTTACTTGATAATGAAGAATATAAAACAAGGTATGAGAATCTATTTAATATTATAACTAATTTAGAAGCTAAAACTCATAATACAAACTTGGAAAGAATGGCAGATTTAGAGCAAGAATTTGAAATTTTAAGTAAAGATAATCAAGAATTGTCTAAAAGAATAACTATGTATGAAGAGTTTGTTGATAAATATTATAAGAAATGGATTAATCAATTAATGATGATAGAAAATATGGTTTCTCATTGTTTTGGAGTTTTTATGAGATTTATTGATGATAAACATAATGGAAAGGTTATTATTCCTTTTATTAATAATTTTCAACTATTTATGAATACTTCAATGTATCTAAGTAATGAAGCGATATTTAATTATTTTGTTGATAATTTTGAAAATGATTCTAAGCTTAATATAATGGTTAGATTCAGCCCTGATGAAGATTTAAGATTGTTTTCATCAAATTCAATTTCAGGAGGTGAACAATCTCTTTGTACTATTCTTTTTATACTATCTTTACAGGTAAGTTTGAATGAATAAATAAGATAATATATTCAAAGGTTGATAATTGTTTAATTTCTATCATTTATAGGGACTTTGCAAAGGAAATTCATTCAAATTATTTGATGAAATTAATCAAGGTTTAGATAATTCACGAGAAATTAAACTAATGGAACTTTTAGATATATTAACAAATAAGGAGAAAACTGAAAAGTTATTAAAAGTTAATGAATATGAAATTAATTATAAAGAAATAGATGAAAAGATAAGAATATCATCCAATTATAAGGATAATCAAATAATTATTATTACCCCACATATTTTTCCAGGAGTAATATTTGAGAATTTTTCAATACACTTTGTATTAAATGGTCCAGGATTTATATTAAATTAATTAAAGTATATTTTATTCAAGAAACTGTTGGATAAATTTATACCAGTTTGGATTATCTTGTATTCTTATAATAATAAATCCAATAGAACCAAATCTCCAAATTAAATTTAAAGCAAAAGAAATTCTTCTAATTAAGCTGGCTAATTTAGGAGAGTCAATATTTCCATGAAGATTATTATGATTACCAATTCCAACACAGAAATAAATGTCAACATATTTTCCTTTAAATGATTTTTGTGAAATTTCAAGTTCTTGTCGAGTGATTTTAAAGTTATCAATATTTTTTGAGAAGATTTTTTCCATGTTGGCTTGAAATTTATACTTGAGTATCATAATAATAGTAAATATGACTAAATTAACGGTTTCATTTCTATTAAAGTTATGTAAATCAACAACAACTTGAGAATCGTGATTTGATTTGATTGAAAAGAAGTTAATAAAAGAATTATTTTGTGAATTAAAAACAAGATTAAAAAGTTTTTTTTCAAGATTTAATTTGTTAATTTTAATAGAATGGATACTTTTTTTGAACTCTTGGTTCTTTATTGCTTTATATTCATTAATATTAGAGTTATTTAAGATATTATTAAGTTCAGAATGCTTTATTTTTAAAGACAAATTCAAATCTTGAATTTGTTTTTCTAGAATTTCTATTTGTTTAATACTTTCTTTAGTATTAGAACTAAGTTTTATTTCTTTGAGTGGTATTGAATTTGACTCATTTCCAGGTCCCTCTGGTGGCCAATTTTTATTTTTTCCTTCCTTAACTTTGAATAATCTTGGAGAATTAAATATTTTAGTTAGAATATGACTGAATAAATTCATTTCATGATTAATTAATTCACTTTGAATCTCAAAAATATTCCAGGGTTTTTTTCCCAGCTTAGATATATCTCTTTGTATATTATTATTATTATTATTATCAGTAATATTTTTACTAATATTAACCTTTAAAGGATTCATGAGGTTATTACTAGTTTGTTGATTTTGCATACATACAGACAAATAAGACAATTTGGTATTTTGGTTAAGAAAATCTTTTTCATAAAAATCCAATTCGTCATTTTGAATATGATTATTGAAACAATAATTTAAATTCAAGTATCTATTAAAATCTATATCAGAGTATAAATCCTGATATTGTCGGTCAAATTCACCAGAATTTAAAGAAGACTCTTGAAAATTAATATGATAACTATCATTATAACTCTCTCTGATTGAAATTTCAGACAATTTCTCATATAATTCGTTGAAGATGTTGATCATTTCATTTTCGCAACTATACTCTTTATCACAGTCAGTTAACTGTTTACATAGTTTAAGATTTTCATTAACTAAGTAATCAAAAATATCTCCTATTATAACATCAGGGATATCACTAAAAATCTCAGACATATGCTTAACCACATTGTCACGAGTATATGATTTCATTATTTTATTTTTTTTAATTACTCTTTTTTAAAGTAATCCAGATTCACAATTAATTAAATTTTCAAAGAAAAATTTATCTCCAAAAAATCCGACTCAACTAGACCTCAAACCCCATATAATTATTGTTTACTACTCCATCCTAATAATGGATGGCTTTTTTTTTTTTTTTTTAATTAATATTTAAATATTAATTTAAAAAAAAAAATATTTTCTCTTAAAATGGATTCCCGCCCAAAGTCACCTGGTACATGCGTAAGGGATGTGTGCAATGGTAGAGATTGACATTTTTGAGAATGGGATTTTGAAATTAAAAAAAAAATCTTAACTTGGATAGCTAAACCTATTTCAATTTATTAATAATAATAATAATAATTGCAATAAATATATATATAAATGTAAATATATATATTTATATACATATATATATTTATTGCAATTATTAATTTTATTTTAAATTATAATATATTTTATCCACATAAATTATTTAATTATAATTACGTGTATTAATAAACAAACACCGGTATATGCAAGTAAATATTGCATGTAAGTATTGCATGTAAAAATAACTTACGTGGTCTAATTTTTATTTTTTTATTTTTTTAAATTTATTTAAACTGGAATAAGTGGATAATTTTTTTTATTCAAATAAATAATGTAAATTAGTGAAAACTAATATTTAATACCTATTACTTGTATGTTTATTATTTTTAATATAATTAATGGAAATTTTTGATTAAAATAAATAAATTTGGATGTGATAATATTTCAGTTAAGTTAAAATATTAATTAACAGGTAAAAAGGAGAAAAAAAAAGAATTGTTTAATTTAATTATTTGAAAAATTTTAATACTTGAAGCATAATAGTTAAAAATTTTGGAAACATGTTAATAACAAGGTTATTTAAAAGAAAAACAGCAAGTACATCAAATACTATAGAGGATGTGAATGTTGGGATTGATCACTTATTTGAACTTAAAAAAATGGTAATGGAGAAGTACAAAAGTATGATGAAGTTAAAAAGAAATGATCAAGATCAAATAAATGAACAAATCTTTATAGAATCGTCCTTCATTAATGATTCTTGTTTTTTACCTCCACTCTTAATTAATAAAAAAACAGGAACAAGGCTTACAAAATTAACAAAGTTAGACAACAATCAAGTACAATTTTTGTTATTAATGTTATTATATAATCAACAATTATCATTTCAGGAGGATATAATAAATCAATCTATTGATATCTGTTTGAAAGAACAATATATATTAATAGTGGAACAAATGTTGAAAAGTTTGATGTTATCAAAAAGACAGAAAAAAATGATAGTAAAATGGAAGAAGTTGAATAGTAGTGTGGAATTATTTCCAAGTAATCATTTTATGCATTTTACTTCAAGTAATATAATACAAGGTTTTATTGGAGATTGTTCATTTATAGTTGTATTATCTCTATTACTAGAACATGAGAAGAAATTTGATTCAAATTTATTATCAAGTCTAATAAATCCAATAAGATTCTCAATAAAGAATCAAAGTCACCACAATCATAATAATACAGATTATTATCAAAGAATTCATTATTATGATAATAATAATAATAATGAACTAGATGATGTATTATGTCTTTATACATGCAAGTTATTGATTAATGGTATTTGGAGACATATTTTTGTGGATAGTTTAATTCCCATTGATTCTGGAAATAATTGTTTGTTATCTCATTTTGATTGTAATAAATATTATGGTATAACATTAATTGAAAAGGCATATTTAAAAGTTATGGCAAATAGATATGATTCTATTGAAAGTAATCCTTCAATAGATTTATATTATTTAACAGGATGGATACCTGAGACTATTTCTATTAAATCAAGTTATGAAAAAAAAAAAAACTATTTTTTAAATCTATGGAATCGTATTAAAAAACCAATACAAAATGGATATTGTTTAATGGCCTTAGGTACTAATGAAATTAACTCAAATATTAATATCCATACAAAGATGAACATTAACAATAGGAATGAAAATTTTCAAGATAAATCACTTAATAGACTTACTAATGAAATTGATCATAATCAATTAGAATATAATTATATTACAAAAGAAGAGATTTGTAAAAAAACAGGATTAGTAACTAAACATGCATATCAAGTTTTGAGAATTGTGGAATTAGTCAATCAAGAAAATGATTCTATTCGAAGATTGCTTTTATTAAGAAATCCATGGGGAAAAATTAGTTGGAAAGGAAAATTCTCAAAATATGATAAAGAAACGTGGAATATTGAACTTGAAGAATTATTAGGAAATCATTTTAATTACGAAATTAATCATGATAATGGAATTTTTTGGATTGAATGGAGTGATATATTAAGATGGTTTTCGCATATATATTTAGCTTGGGATCCTGAAAAAGTATCCAAACATTTAAAAAAATTTCATGGTAAATGGTTGCCATCTTCACATAATTCAATATTGAAAGATGATTTACACCTTTTATACTTTAATCCTCAATATAAATTATCCATTGATTCTAAGTTATTGAATAAACTAAGAATAGATAATATGAATTTATTGGATGAAAAGAATGAAAAGGAAATTATTACTAAAGATTTTAATATATTAAATTCAAATTTTGATAAAAAATTAAATATTAATGATTACAAGAGATTAAAATTACATTTTGATTCAAATCAAAACAATTATATTGAAGATTATTCAAAAAATAACTTATTTGGAAGAATATGGAAAAGATCTGATATTCTCGAAACTGAAAGTTTTAATAATATAGGTGATATTTGGATTGTATTGAATAGACATATTGATTATTTAGAAACTAAAAAATTTGATGACAATTACACTAAATCAGATATTAATAATATACCTTTTATGTCAATAAGTATATTTAGAGGTAGAAATCGAATAGTTACTCAAGAAAGTTTACCAATTATGCAAGGTGTTTATAGCAATGGTAATGTGATAACATTCAAGATAAATATTTTTCAATTACTCAGAGAATATGATCATTTTGATTTACAAGAAAATAAAGATTTTATATTAATTATTACTCAATATCAAAGCAGTAAAAGTTTTAATTATACATTGAATGTATATAGTAATATTGAGATAAGTATTAAATTATTGGATCTTTATTTTCAAAAGGTATTGTATCCAATTAGTGATCATTATAATTTTATGGAAATTAATGGTAAGATTCTACATTATAATTTCACTGAAAGATATTATATTAGTCTAATGAGAAATTCAAAATTGAAATTGGTTCCTGCTATAAGTAATAAACAGTTTAATTCAAAAATCGGTGTAATTAAAGTAAATACTTTAAATTCATCCAAAAATGAGTTACCAGATGACCATTTTAGACTTTTAATCTTATTAGAAGTTAAGGAAAAATGTAATAATTTTAAGTTACGTCTTTTTCCAGAAACATTCGATGAGCAAGATAAAATCACTAAATTGAGTTCTAGTAATGATTCATATAATAATAGTAATTGTAAATTTATCACATCTATATGTAGTTATGGGAATTATTTTATTCTGATTGATTTTAAAGAGAAACAACAAGAATTTGTAAAAGGTAACTTTTTTAAGCTGATTATTTATTATCAAAAAATTTAAAATATATAAAAATTAGACTTATTTCAATTTTCCTAATAAATTAAAAATGCATGCATGCATGCAAAAATGACGTGTAAAAATAAATTAAAATTATATGTTTGATTTTTATTAAATTATAACTTAAATATATAAATGAATACGTAAATTTCTTTTTGTTTGTTTTGTTTTTTTAAATTTTCTCTTATTTTGATAAACTTTGTATTATATATTACTTAAAAGTTAATATATGTTAATGCATATTATGCATTGGCCAAGTAAATTACGAGGGAATAGGTTCAGAAGCTTCTAAAGCAACATTATCGGATCTTATATCAGCAGGAGATGCTATTAAGGTTGGATATTTAGAAGAAATTTGTCTTCTAGTTTCTTGACAAATAGTTTTTACAACTTCATTAATAACTGATCCCCCAAGTATAGATGCAGATTTTCCGTAAGCTTCGTTAGCTGCTGTACAAGCTGAATTAAGTTGATCGTGGCAATTATTACCAGTGCAAGTCTTATTATTCATTTCTAATAATCCAGTATTTACAAGATCAATAAAAAAATTAACACAAATTTTGAGGAATGTCTCCTTAAATAAAACTTCTAATGATGGAACTTTAAATTTTTTTTTAGAAGGAATTGATAGTCCATGTTTTGTTAGTTGATCTTGAAGAAAGCTATTTACTGCACTATCATCCAACCATGTTTCCATAGATAACAAGAATTTAGTACATTTTACATAATCCACATCTCTAAATCCAAGATCTAAATATGGGTTGTTTGTGAATAAACAAGTCCCAAAACCTTTACCTGAAGATTCTTTTTGCATTATTTCCTTAATATCATGATTCAATTGTTCTAATGATGGTTTTTTAAAAAGTTCATTCAAAAATGAATTCCCTGAAATTATGCCAGCACCAGTATTCTGAGATGGATTTGTTGCTATAACAGTAGTAGCTTGAGTATTTGTAGATGTTACAGGCGAGTTAGCAGTATTAGCCACGTTTTGATTTGGTAACATTCCACCATTTGTTAATAACTGTTGAGAATTTAATGATCCAAATAAATTATTCCTTAATCCATTTAATAACTCAATTTTGATAATGCATTCAATAATTAATAATAATATCATCCATTTTCTACATCTTATAATATAATATTTCATTCTTTTTTTATGTATTAAATATTAAGAAATATTATTATTTGCATTTAATATTTAAAAATATATTATTTCAAATAGTTTAATTTTTTTGTGTGCAAACAAATCCATTATATTAATATTATACCCATACCCTCTCTACTTTTCTCATTGTTAAATTCTTTAATAAAATATATTCATTTTATTTTCTCCCATCCTTATATAATATAAATAATATATATAATTCTAACTTCTTTGCTTAATAATATATTAATTGAATTCTAAAATTTACAATTTTAATTTTTGTTAACTAACTTTGTCAATATATATCTTTCCAACTCAATCTCTTTACTGAGTGTAATTCCCATAATTATAATCCAATCCTCTCATCTCAGAAATATTATTATTCGCATTTGGATGTATCTGCCCCTGGTGACTTTGTTGATCTTGCATACCAATTCCACCTCTATATCCTATTCCTGATACTCCACCTCCCATATTCATCTGATTATGACTCAAGATATGATGATACTGACCTCCATAATACTGACTACCAACAGTACCATCAACTTCTCCATTATATCCACTATTTATAATTCCTCCTTTTTGTCCTTGAAAATTTTGCACCATATAATTTGTGTGGCCCGCCGGCGCCATTTCGGTGGGCGCCTGTGTGTGGTATTGATCATGATTATTATCGAGTAGAGTTGGATTTCTTCTTCCATTTGTAGTTTGGATTCTTCCTGTAATGCTTGCTCCTTGTAAGTTTCCAGATGGTCCAGTTTGTAAATTCCCTGTTCCTGATGTTCCAACAAGACTATTATTACCTCCACTGATCAAATGATTTGGTCGAATATTAACATTGTTTGTATTATAATGTAATACATTTTGATTTTGGGAATATCTTTGTTGTTGATATTGATTTTGATTATGTTGATTCTGTTGTCTTTGGTTGTAGAATTGTTGTTGTTGTTGATGATGGTGTTGTTGTTGATGTTGATGTTGTTGCTGTTGATGTTGATGTTGTTGCTGTTGATGTTGTTGATGATGTTTTTGGTATTGAGTATGTTGTTGTTGCTTTGAATATTGGTACTGTTGACCATGAATGTTGGAAGAAGAGGGGGAGTGGGTATTACCACCTATTCCTATACCTCCATTTCCCATTTCAAAATTATTATTATTCCCAGAATAAAGATGTTGTGAATTCCCTAAACTATTACCAAGACCATTGGAGTTTCCTATTGTTCTTACTAATCCTCCTGGTTCTCCATTACTGCTAAAGTTACTAAGTTCTTGATTTTTGTTATATCCAGAATTCATTGTCGTTTCATTAGTATTGTTTTGTTGGTATTGTCTACTTTGATGGCTTGAATGTTCAAAATGGTTACCTTGAGAAGCATGAGAAGAGTTATTTTGAGTATATATTTGACGATACTGTTGTTGAGGATGGTTTTGGCTTTGAACACGCTGTTGGATCAATTGACGTTGTTGAAGTTGTTGCTGATGATATAATTGTTGTTGTTGTTGTTGTTGTTGTTGTTGTTGCTGTTGATGTTGTTGAAGTTGGCTTTGACCATAATTTTGATGTTGGAATTGTTGATGCTGTTGATTATGGTGGTACTGTTGTTGTTGCTGATGTTGATTGTGCTGATTTTGATGATGATTCTGGTGGTGTTGGTATTGAATTTGAGGCTGCATATGTTGAGAGCTTATTACTCGGTGGTTTTGCTGCCTTTGGCTGTAGAATTGCTGTTTTTGGTGTTGTTGTTGTTGTTGGTGTTGTTGGTGTTGTTGTTGTTGTTGTTTTTGGTGTTGTTGTTGTTGTTGATTTTGTTGATATTGCTGATGAAGCTGTTGCATTGATTGGTGTTGTTGGAGTTGAAGTAAATTTTTTTGATGTTGTTGGTGTTGCATTTGGCCTCCTATACTGGCAGAACCGCCGTTACTATTATTATTACTGACGCTGTTATTGTTGCTATATGAATAGGGAATTTGTTTTGAAGAAGGCATAGTAAGATAGTTAATGCTGTCATTAACCAGATTATCGACAGAAATTTGGCCGGTAGAATTACTCTTATAACTTTGTCCATTCCTAATTTGATTATGATTTGTAGGAAAATTGATCATTGAATTCATATTCTGACTTTGATTGTTTATATTTCTGGAGAAATTTGTGTTGTTCATTGCACTATTAGAGTTGAACACCGAAGAAGGAAGCGGGGAATTAGTTAAAGGCAAAGCTGATGTAGGTGATGGTAAATAGCTCATTTTATTGCTACCAGGATTATCCAAGATAAGCTGTTGTTGATGTTGTTGTTGATGTTGTTGTTGCTGCTGTTGATGCTGTTGCTGTTGATGTTGTTGTTGTTGTTGTTGCTGCTGTTGCTGATTCATACTCATTCCAACTGCAACACCCATATTCAAATTGCTTGTACTCTTACTTGGAATATTAATGGAACTGACTCCTCTTAACTGAGAAGAATCCAACTGCTGTAATGCAGTATTAGGTGAGTGAAACTTTTGTAATTCTTCAAATGAAGAGTTAAATAGTCTATCTAATATTATTGACAAAATTGACATATGAGACATGTTCTGTTGTATCAAAGATTTATAAATCTGGCTTGCTTTGCATCCATTAATCTCAATATCTTCTATAGACTTTACTGGAATATTTCTTACTGTTAAATATATATCAACATAACAGGGTTTCTCAATACTTATGTCTTTATTTGAGTTATCATTATGCTGACCATTAATTGCTAAATTTGCATTATTTATAACTTTCCCGTTTTTATTGTATTTCCATATCCTATATAATAATCCTCTTAAAAAATAAGTCTTTTCTTCTTTTTCTATTGGAACCAATAAATCATCATATTGACAAATCAAATCAATATGTATTGGTAATTTTCCTTGTATTGACAATAATGGATACTTTAATAGTATAGAAATATCACGTATTACCATTAAAGAAGAACATAAAGCTATTGTAACAATTCTAACCAATGTACGTGATTGACTTAAATTTCCAAAATATTGCAAAGTTTGACCCAATATATCAAATTCACTTGATATTGGACTTGTAAAAAGCTCCAGACTATATGACATATCCATTACCATCAAATTTTCCATATTAGCTCCACTTCTTACAAAATCTGGAAAACATACAAGGGGAAAAATTGGATAAGAAATTGATGATAAATCTTTTGAATTATCCAAATGATCTTCTTTAATATCTTGATTACTGATCATGTTGCTTTTTATTGATTCTTGTTCACTTTTATGCAGAATTGAATTCGTACTAAAATCCTCAGCTTTGTAGATTTGTTGAAAATCATCGATTCCAAGTTTTTTCCTCTTTATATAGCTAATTTCATCCAAGTCTTGATTTTTACTAACAAATCCACTAGAATTAGGATCAAAACTGGAACTAGAACTAACTTTTTCTTCCAATTCTAACTCAGAAAAACTCCTCTTGTTTTCTTTCTTAAAACCATTTGCCATATAATAGCCACCGTTCATATTTAATTCACAAATATTCAGATTGGTTGTAATGAAAAATGGCACATCATACTCCAAAGGCCAATCAAAGACTTCATTCTTGTTTTCATCGCTATTATCCAATTGTTTCGAAATATTTCCTCCAATATCTCCTCTTTTAACCTCTCTACCAATAGTTTCACCTCTTAATTCACCATTAATACTAGAATAGATCTTACTATCATGATCAAAAACCAAGTCTTTGGTACTAGTTTCTTTCGTAACTTCCTTTTTTATCTCTAAGGAATTAGAATTTGAGCCAGAACCAGTATTTATTACGTTGTTATCACCTTTATTTTCAGTATAAGGTAATTTATAGTTAATGAATTGTGGAATTTTATGATATTTTGAAGGTTTTTCCCATTTTTTATTAAAACTCAAAACATGCTTTCTGTCAACGTCAAAAGATGCTATTTTATTATAAAACCAAGTAAATTCTATAATAGGTTGCTTAATTGGAAAAGTGTCAAACTTTGAAAATTTGATCTTGTTTTGAATACTAATATTAGCACCTCCTTTTTTAATACTATTGCTACTGTTTCCTCCTGACCAGTTTAGTATGGGTTGTTTTAACTGAGAAATTAAGCCATTATTACCACCAGATTCATTGCTGTTACTTGCTAAATAAGCAATCATATTATTAAGCTTCCTCTGAGTTACTCCTGATGCAATTGAAATATAAAATGATGAAGTAAAGAATTGTGATAAAGAGCATAATATCCTCTGAAAGAAATAGCCTGGATAATAATAAATCTCTCCCTCAGAATTAAATGCTGATTGATAATTCAAAATGTTCTTCTGAATATGCTCGAGCCTCTTATAGTTGTTTAAATCATACATTGATAAGAAAGACATATCATTTTTGCTCAAAGTATCGAAATCAATAATCTGACAAGAAACCACACGGATAAATTCAACAAGAAGTCTTTTCGTATGATTAATAACTTCGACTGATTGTTTCGTTGTATTACCTCCCACTTGAACATTTTGAACATCAAATAAAGTAATTCTTATTTTATAATGCACTTCAGGGTCGATTTCAAATAAGAAAATTATATGCATTCCCACCTTTCTTAATCCAAAAGATAACAAAAACTTTCCAATTTCATCAACTTTTTTTAAAGATAGTGTATTTAATGAATCATAAAAACCATGGATATCTTTCTGTAGTATTTCTTGAATATCTGGGTTTGATTTAGAATCAATTAAAGAAATCGAAGTAGAGATTTCATAAGATCTTAAGATTTTCCAAAATGCTTTACATAAGATATTCTTACTTTTATCTCCAAAATCATTGCAAGTAAGTGCATCTCTTAAATAATTTTGATACATATCAATATGAGTTTTTGTGAGCAAACTGTCGATTATATCCACAATTAAAAACTCTTTTCTTTCCAAGGCTTGATGATTATCTTTAAAGTTGTCACCAATACCGTTATTATTACTACCAGCTGATTCAATATTATCATCACTAATATGGCCTCCACAAATAGAATCTGAAGCCTCTCCTCCCCGAATAAAATCAATGCTTTCAAATCCTTGACAAGCATCATTATTCATATTTGATAGAGACTCGCTATTTATATGGCTAGCTTGATCACATTCTGCTGATGAACCAACCAATTGTATCTTAATCAAACCACCTTTATAATTTAACATATGAAATAACTTATTGCTTAAAGAATCACCAAATAAAAGTGACCATGGAACAATTTTTAACTCAATTTCCCAAGGCAATATCTTCTTAATCAGAAAATCTCTTCTGGAAACCATTTCATTTCCAATCTTTTGTGAATAATTAGGCTTAGAATAATATGCCATATATATAGTCTCAAGTGTCTTATGCAAAAATCTTAAAATAAGATACCAATAATCAATAAAAATCTTCATAAATCCTTCTTGAATTAAAGCATTATTACTTATAACTAAAGAAATTGTATTAATCAATCTCCATTCTTTTGGTATATTTAAGCTAGAATTACATTCCTCATCACAGACCGAAAATTCCATCTTGTAGTTCTTATCAAACAATAAAGCTTCATTTTGGCCATTCAAGCTACATATTAATGGAACCGAAATTTCACCATTATTAAAAAATGTCAAATTACCTTTATCTTGATTAGTTTCTAGTATTAACCTATAAAAAAAACTTTCTTGATTTTGAACTCCTGAATAATCTTTTGATCTATTCAAAATAGGGAACTTTCCAGCGCCAAATTTACAAACTTGTATCTTAAATTGAATTCTTCTGTCAGAATGAATTTCTTCTTGATTTAATCCTAACAAAAACTGGTCCCTTTCAAAATCTCTATATGGCTGGAAAAATAAGCTATACTGTTTAATACCCATACAAAAAATGGATCTATTCGGTTCAAGCTGACCATTTCTATCCAATCTTGAATACAACTTAAATGGAAAATAATTGTCACCTGCTGATTCCTGCAATAATTCGAGAAACTCTAAAATTTCACAATGTTTTGTCTCAAAATTCTCTGAATAAAAGTCAAAAACTTCCCCAACACTTCTCCTTACCTCAATTTCATCAAACCCCACATATTTTAACACACACCCTGTGCCACCAGCATGCTCTGCATGCAACTGACTACTCACTTGCAAGTCCGGTGCATGCAACACCGAATTTTTACCGCTCAACGTGTCTTTGGCGCCCGAATTTATTAAATTGTCATCCATCGATGTACAAGTTAAATTTATATCAAATTCAGCAAGAATTACTTTTCCCTTGTAATAATCATTTCTTTTGTTATTTTCAAGGTTATGATTGCCTAGTATCCTGTAAATTTCGTTATTTTTAGAAAGCACTTTATCAATATCTTCAGTATAACGGCAGTTCTTTGTTAAAAATACCTTAAAAACATGGATCTCACATAATTCTGTATCCAATTGGATATAAATTACTCTTGAATTATCTGGACGCTTCTTGGGGTAGAAAAAGTAGTCAAATACCTTTCTATCATTTGAGATGTCTGTATAAGAGCCTTTTTGCTCAGGTTTTGCCATACAATTTGTCATTGTTAAAACATTATCTATCACTGTATTGATAATAACACTGGATCCATTCTTCGTAGCATTGCTTAGAGTACTCTCAAAGCTGTTTATCTTTCTCTCATTCTCAACTTTATTCCCCTTCTCGTCTTGTATTTCAGGAAATTCTACCATCTTTAGCTTCCTCTCTTTTAAAATGGATTCTTGTATAGATGTGGGGACATTACATATTGGCCTCCAACCATAGTTTAATGAAAATTCACTTCTAACCATTTGGAATTTAGTCAATTTCAATAAATATGGCAATAATTGAAATAATGAATCTGTTCTACTCCGCAATGCTTTTTGCAAGTTCTCATAATATGTTGGATAATTTTTCCATATTGAATTATTGTCAAAACTTGAATCTCTAATTACTAAAGACCCTGTAAATATATCCATACTAACAATATACTCACTATAGTCCAACAGACGTAAAGTAATTGAGTATTTATTTCTTTCTATTGTTGCATTCTTATCCAAATACTTTTGTAGTTTTAACGAATATAATTCTAATAAATAGCATCTAAAAACATTTGAAACATGATTCAAAATTTTTGAAAGATCTAATATATTATTATGATTAGTCTTTTCCCAATTACATAAGTACCTCCAACTTTCATTCTCACTTATTATATCAAGTACCGAATTAACATCATCTGATAACTCATTTTTATGTAGAAATAAGAGGGAAAATGGCCATAAAATACACCTAATGTCCCCATTTGGAATCATTAGAAACCTCAATATTATTTTTGTACCATTTCTATTGTATGCCATATTCTTAAAAATACCAGCTTGGCTTGTTTTGGAACTACTTAAGCCGGTACCTGTCAAAGAATATCTTGCAAAATCAAAATTACCTTTATCATCAAAATTTGTCAAATTTGTTATATCCACATTCTTATATAAATAAATATCAATGTACTTATAAGTATCATTGTTATATTTATATTCATTTCTTTCAGAATGGTAAATACCTGCAATACCTCGTTCTTTAATACTCAGAATCGACTGTTCTAAAAACATTTCCAGTATTATTTCTCCTGTAATAATATTTGACGTCTTGTATAACTCTCCTAAAACATCCATTTCTTTCTCACATTCTTTCATTCTAGTAAATCTCTCAATTTCACCTTTCTCTGAATTCATATGATCCAAATCATCTTCCTCAGAATTCTTTTCTGGTAATTTTACCGTATCTTGAACTGCCTCAATACTTTGATCTTCTTTACAATTAAACATATAGTAAATCTGTGCTTGTAAAATCTCTTTAAAGGAAGAATTCTGCTCTTTAGTCACAGTATATAGACTCAAAATCTCAGGTATTATTATCTTAGCATCAATTATCTGCCACTCTTTCAAATCAGAAATTAAAATCAAAGAGAATCTAGATTTCTTTTCTAACATTATTCTTCCTTTTACCACATCAAAATGAATCATTCTTGACTTACATATTCCAGAATTTGCGTACATAATAAAGAATTCATCCCTAAGCTGCTTCTCTATTAGTTTCTCCTGTATATTACTCATCTTTGGCACGATAAATGGCTTTCCATGCTGTGTCACTAATTCCTCCAATAAATTTGGCATTTGAGAAAAATCCTTGAGCAATATCATATCCATAGCAGCCGTTACATTTGGACTCGGAGTACCTACCATTGTTAATGCAGGGTAAAAATCAAATGCAAGCTTTCTTTGTTTAAACCTCATTGATACTAAAGTCTCCCTAAGTTGTATTGTTCGGTTAATATCATCTATTATTCTACTTAAACTTCCAATTGCCAACATTCTCAGGAAAACCTCTCTAACCTCCGCAGAATATTCCCATAAACAAGTTTTTGCTTCCTCCTGTACATTTGGGTCACTCGTACAACGTCCCAACAAATCCAAAAACTCACTATAACTGTGTTCTACCAACTGTCGAGAAAGATTTCCATAAGAAACCGGGGCAAATGACCTTTGGAACTCCTCTGTTTCCTCATTTGTTAGTCTCATCTTCAACTAATTCACAAATTTCTTCCCCCTTTTTCCTTTTCCTTACCCCATATAATTCACTTACCCAAATTTTCACTGCTTGACCTTGCCAAATATTGGCGCCATTTCCCCACCAAGAAATTCTAAAAGAAACACAATTGAGGGAACTAGAATCAGCTTTGTGATGAAATTTAATTGAAGCTGAGAAAACTATAAAGTATTTGGTTATTAATGTGAGATGTTTATCTTAGTTTCGAAGTCTAATTTGAACGAGACGTTCTCAAGAACATTTCTCTCAATTTCATAATTAATCCCCAGATCTCCACACACTATATAATCTACACTGACATGGAAAAATATGAATATAAAGAAAATTGAATATAAAAAAAATTCGAATTTATTGAAATGCAAATTAAGCTAAAATTAAACCAAACTAATAAACCTCTAAATGTTTAAGGCATTCAGCCAATTCTTTGGTTCTTTCTATATTCAAACAGTTTTTTTCAACTGAGAAAGTTGAATTATTTACTTATTCCGATAATTTTGACCGGATGACCCTTATTAGCCACTTCTCAATCTCCACAATACAGTCGATTTCGAATCTCTTTTGATCCTGTTGCATTTGATTACAAACTAAGTCCCACTCTGATTTCGATTCTTGAGAAATCTCTCTTGAAGTCATTAATCTGTTTCTAGTATTAACTATTCTCGAAATTTCGTCTTGTGTCATATCAAAAACATTGCATGTAGCTATAAGCCCGCTTTCTATCAACTTTGAAACTGGAGGGGTTCTAATTGGCAAAAGCTTCGGAATGCTAAAACTTGAATCATACCAAGTATCTGATTTACCTCCCATTACATATGTTGCCGCTATTGAAAGCCCAAAACAGTCATAATCGCATAGAATCCAAAACTTTGTCTCTTCTGGAAGATCTTGACTTAGTCTGTATAGTAAAGTCCTAGTAGGTAAATCTGAAAACCCCCTGGCTGTAATTAATATACAAGAATCATCAAACTCCTTGTGAAATCCAAACTCTAAAAGTCTTTGGAAAATAGTATCCTTCTCAACGACTAAAACAAACTTGATCTTTGAATAGTAGCTAAACTTCAAACCATTCATACCTTTGAACAAATAAGGACTTATTGAATGACCCATACTCTCAAAAATCGACATACAATCCAATCTAACCTCTCTTCTTCTCTCAGAAAATCCAATTTCATATCCTTGAATTACCAAAGGACCCCTTATTCTCCCTCTAGCTGTGGAAACCACATTCAAAAGTTCTCGAGGAGTCTTTACTAGATGAGTTACTTGAGCTATGTATTTGTCCGAAATACTCTGTTTTGTATATAAACTTGGATTGTTATAATAAATGTCTCTCAAAGTTGAATGGAAACCTTCCTTAATATTCCTGTGAAGAATATTCATTACTGAAACCAAACAGGCCGAACTGTAAATTTGACTCTTCCTACCTCCACTTATTAGCTCCCTTAATATATCACATACTGAACTTTCCAACCGGCCTATAATTCCTTTCTCTTCACCATTTATAACGTTCAACTTATCCATAATTTTCCCTCTCTCTAGTAAATTTCTTTCTTCTTGTGTCATTACACCATCATTCAATCCAAACTTTCTTCTTTCCTACTTCTTATTACTCTATCCCATCCTATAGCTCTTCTTGCAGTTCTTTCAATCTCACATATATTCTTACTAAATCGAAAAAGAGCCAAATCTTTGGTTATAATTCCCTCCAGAAAAAAATTCAACACTACAACTTCCCAGATTCCTACTTCTCTAATCTCAACAAATATCTTACAATTTTTTCATGTTACCTTCATTTTATATTTTTTCCCTTTGGTTCCTCTTGCATGCAAAACTCCTCAATGAAAAATTGGTACACCGAATTTTGGCGCCTAAATGTCACTCGACGTCAATTACTGTCAACCTTGGCAATTTTAATACCGGCAGCATTTTAGAGGTGAAAAAATAATACAAAGTTGGTACCTAACAAGAAGTCAAGAACTTTATGTACTTTTTAGACAGATTTTTGAATCCTGGTCTACTTTTCTGGAAATATATTTGAGTTGCTCACAATAAGTCGACTAGACATTAAGATATTTGTTCTAAAGAAGGATTTGTTACAATTTAGTACTAGACATCAATTTTTTTGATTAAAAAAAGCCTTTTTTAGAATTTTATTCGGCTATTAAGTGCTTATTTAGCCGAATTTCCTACAATCTTCTTAAAGCAAAACAAGTTTTTACTTAGCCTTTGGTATTTAAAGATTTTTGGATGCCTTTAATTAATACAACTAAATCGCATTTTTTAGACCCATTACCTCAAGATTCAAATATAAAATAGTTTCAAGAAATAAAATACGGAGGTAGAATTTAGATTCAAGATTGAATCAGAACGATTACTATATATTTTTTTGTTCTTTTAAATAATCATATGTGGAAAAACGTCTCAAATAATTCATTAACAAATTCATGTCTTCATAGACTTGATGATTATTTTCGCCATGAAAGCTCATCAAACTTACCACAGTTTACTCAAAATGGTATAATTCAAAGTAATCTAGGAAGTAATCATTTAATTAAGACATGCTCCTCTCCAATAGGTGGTAACACGCAGTATTACCCTGGAAAAGAAATCGATTCTATAAATGCTCCAAGGGACCAGGAGAGAGTACTTAATAGCTACAAAAGCTTTCTAAATATGGATAGGGTGATGCCCTGGATGTCAAGCATTGATTCTTTTAACTTAACAAATAGTAATCAACAATCTTCATGCCCCTCTTCGCCTCCCAATAATCTGAATCTTGGTCATCAATTTGGTCTAAATTCGAATTCTAGCCAGAATCCGACAATAAACTCAAATTCATATATAAATAATCAATATCAAAATTCTCAACAACAACATAACTTACAGAATTGTAATCGTGTTGATGATTTTAAATACATGGAGAAGATTAATTTGTTTAACGAACGTAATCCTCAATTAGGACTGAATAATGTTTTTAGTACATCTCCAGTTAAGAGTGATACATCTACAGCAACTCCCTCGTCTATGAGGTCAATAATTAATGATGGGTTTTTCAACAATTATCAAGACGACAGGAAGTCTAGTATTCAGAGTTACTTTTCATCAGTGGCAAGTAATCACCATGGATATGGTTTAAATATTGGAGGAAATAGCTCAGCTAACAGTAGTTACAATGGAAATAATACTGCGTTTACAACTAGTTTAGGAGGCATAAATTTTGGAGGAATGGAGCATTATCGTCTGGGAGATGTTCCGCCTCTAAGTTTTAGTTACCTTGATAAGAATAGAAATGAAGCTTACTACACCCAAGCAAGTAACCTTTTGAAGATTCTGAGTCCATCTTGGATTCTTTGTATTGATATTGCCGCTATTTTACTTACTAATACAGATAATAAGATGGCATTAAGCAACATTGGTCCTAAACTTTCATGTTTTGCCAGAGATGCTTTAAGGCAAATAAAACAAAAGAAACTTTCAAGATTTATTAAAGAACATAGCAATTTCTTTGATATAAGAAGACCTTCTCCTTCACACTCTGCATTGTATGTTACTTTGAAGTTTCCTTTACCAAACATTGTTCAGCAATTTCTGCCTTCAATAGTCCAATTAAGGAAATATGAATTAGAAAGAAATCAGATGAACAATAGCTTTCAAGCAATGAATGAATTTTCTGAAAATGATTTGGAACAACCTCAAAGTATGAATTCAACAGCAACAGTGATAATGTCGGAAGAAAGGGTGAATGCAACTTCAAAAGAAGGTAATACATGTGGTTTGTCAGAAGATACTGACAATAAAATGGAATGTACTTCAGTTTCAAATAAACAGCAGCTTGAACAAAACTCGACTCAAAAAAAGAGTGAAGAGAAGAATTATGCTAATGATCAAATTCCAAGCTCTGTTAAGTCTTATCAAGCTTATGAGTGCTGGTTGTGCGTAAGGGAATTTGCAAATGTTCTTATTCATCAACCAACACATACAATGGAATTAAGGGAAATTGGGGTTCTAATGTCTCAAAAGGCAAAGATTCAAGCTAAAAGAAATAGTTCAAAGAAGAATTACAAATCTTTTTTATTATCGTACCCAAAATTGTTTAGGATTTTTGGTAAAGACGATAATCACTCTATTCAATGGATTGGGTCCAGCCAAGACTTCATCAAATTGAACTCAATTAAATATCAGCCATCTCAATCAGATGATGAATTATTTAACTTACCAACTTTAAATCAATCGCATTTACAATTTTTGTTCAATCTCAACAACTGTTCAACATCACTTTAGTGAATCGTTTTTACTAGATTTCATTGATCAAAGAGCCTAATATAGCTCGTGTTAATGAACTATTTCTGAACAAGGATGTATATATGGGAAGTTAAGTGGGCTAAACTAACTTAAACGTTGAGGTTTAGGTTGTTTAAAAAATAAAAAAAAGTATTGTATCTAAACAGTTTTCTTGAAAATTTGCGAGTGGTATTGTAGTGTGTTTTCTAAAAATTGTTATTTGATCTTTTTATTATTTTTATTATTATTATTATTATTTTCAATTCACTATTTATTCACACGTAATTAACTTTGATATTCATTATTATCTTGCATGTATTTGAGATTGCAAAAAATTTGCATGTATGTGGCGCCTATCTGTCTTTGCCACGTCATGAATTATTTGCCAAATTGACAAATGATGTCATTTAGAAAAGTAATGTCAAAAAATTCAGAAATTTAAGCGTTTGTGTTTTTTGAAGATTTATTGAGTTGTGAATGAAGAATTTATCGGATTAAATTTGAAAAATTGCAATACTTGAGATAAAATTTAAGAGATTCAAAATAAGAAAAAAAAAGGCAGTGATGCGGATTTAAAATGATAGAGTTTTCATTGGAGAAACCAAGTTCTAAAAGAGGAGGAGATATTTCTTTGGTTAATTTTCAGAAACATTGTGAATTTGAAAGAGATTTGGAAATAAATAGTCATGAAAATAGTAACACTGAAAATTATGATATAAGCAACAAAAAATTTGTTAAAATTGAAAAGTTCTTAATTATTGAAGATGAAAATTTACAAAATAACAGAGAACTTGGCACAGAGTCTGTTATAGAAGTTAGTGAATTAATGATTTCAGAATCAAATGCAAATCAACTTTCAGAATCTATTAAAACATTAATAGTTGAAGAGTCTATTGGAAGCATTTCACTCTCCATTACTATCTATATGATTGTGAGTATTTCAATCGTATTCTTGAACTATAAAATCTTTTCAGGAATTATTGAATTTCCAATTTTTGTTTCTTGGTTTCAACAATTAGTAGGTTTGTTAATCTTCCAATTTCTTAAAATTTATAAAAATCGATTAAGATTTGGATTGAGTGAATTTACTCATTTTGATCACTTTGAATGGCAAACAGGAAGGCGTATGATACCATTAGTATTGTCTTTTATTGGAATGGTTTCTTTGAGTAATATATGCTTAAAACATGTCTTGGTCTCAACTTATCAAGTTGCAAGAAGTACAACCATTATTTTTAATTTAATTCTCTCATATATAATATTAAAACAAAAATCTTCCGCTTTTACTATAATATCTTGTATTATTGTAATGACTGGATTTACAATAGGTGCATTTGATTCAAACACATTAAATTTTAACGGAGTAATTTATGGGGTATTTTCATCAATTATTCAATCATTCTATAGTGTATTAGTAAAAAAACAGTTGAATGTTGTTGATAATAATCAAGTTCAACTTTTATATTATCAATTATTTTTATCTTCAATCATGTTTATACCTATTCTGATCATTACTGGTGAAATCAGATATTTCTATATATTATTCGATATTCATCAAGGAATATTGAAGATTTGTTTGATGCTGAGCTGCTTAATGATTTCAGGTTTTTTGTCAGTACTAATTAATTTTTCAACTTTTCAGCTTATTAAAAAAACAAATTCTATAACTTTCAATATAATTGCTTTACTAAAGTCATGTATTCAAAGCATTGGTGGGATTTTATTTTTTAATGAAATTGTTACTTTTCAATCCATTTTTGGGATATTTTTAACTTTATTCGGAACATTTATGTATAGCTTTAATTCAAACAATAGGAACTCAATAAATAGTACGGAATACGAAGATTTAGAAAATAGAGATTGAGCTGAAATAGAAATAATTTAATACTTAAAATAATTTTATTTGAAAATAAATAATTACGTTGAATTAACCTAATTTCGATGTATATAGCTGAGATTTAATTGAATTATTGCAAATTAAAAGTAAATACTTAATGTTATAAGATAATATAGCTAAATAGAGTACTTTAGAAAGAGTTCCACCTTGATCAATATGTTTTTTTTAAACATATATATCGGTAAAATCTACAGTTACAAAGTAAGGCTTATTAAGTATATTATAAAGGATTTGATTTTCAATTTTGGGTGAAAGGAATTTGAAGATTACAATCCATTGTTTGTTAAAAAACATTTTTATTTAGAGGTTATTAATAAAATTATTTACACACGAAATGGCGCCAAAGGAGTAAGACTTTAAAGAGCCAAAATTTTAAAAATACAATTAAGTAAAATAAAAAATAAATTTAAGAACAATAAAAGGTAAAGGAGAATTTAGGTCTAAAAATTTTAAAAAAACGATAAGTATTAAATAATTTGATAAAGCATATCTTTGTTGAAATATCGATATACTCATTAAGTTTTAACTAGAAAATAGTAATTGGTCTTAATAGTGGTACTAAGTACTAATAATTATAAATCAGTAATAATTACAATGTTAAGAAAATATTATTTTTAATTAATTAAAAATATTAGGAAGTAATTTAGAAAGATGGTATTGTGTAACGCAATTGTGGGAAATTATGATGAGAGTAACTTTAAAACTATTCCAGAGAGACTCTTAACGGAGAGGAGGATGATAATCTCTGGAAGCTCAGATTCAAACAGTATATATATATTATTTCGTATAATACCGTCTGACAATGACTTAATTCCCAAAGAGAATCAAGGATTAATGATAAACTATTACTCAATGAATAAATCTGAAGAGAATAATAAAAGAAGTCATTATTTGGTTCCAATATACAATGATTACAATGTTTTTTGCTATTGGATCTCAAGTAGGTATTTGAGAATTAAAAAGAAAGAGCTTTGTTTTACAATAAGTGATTTCATAAAAGAATACTGGAAGCAACCTATTTTCACGCAAGAATTCACTGATGATATTTTTATGAGCAATAAAAACGTTTTATCTTTTGAGAGTATACCAAATAATTATCCAGGTTATAATAGAGTAATTAATATAGAAAAAGAAGAAAATGTTCAAATGATTTGCATTAATTTAAAATATAGAAACAAAGACTTTATAATTATAGAAAATTTGATTGAATCTGCGAAAGCTTTATTGGCTCCAAGTTCTGTATTTAATGGAAACAATACAATTAAAGACTTTTATATTAGTGAAGAGCGGGGACTTGGACAGGAACAAGAAAAAGAACAAGAGAATAATCAAGAATATAATCAGAATCAAGATCCCGAACAAGAACAGGAGAATAATCAAGAACAAAATCAAATTCTAGATATGGAAAAGGTGTGTGAGAATGAGGAAACGAGGAATGAATTCCACTTAATTCCAGAGATATCATACGAAGATCCAAAAGTCGCTTTGAATGACTATACAACGAAAGAGGAGGAAGATATTTTAAAGAATGAAATTAATTGCAAATCAACATGTATTTCAACTCATACAAACAATAATGATAGTTCACAGTTATTTACAGTTTGTACAGGAACAAATGTGAATATTATTCACCTTAAAAAACCAAATTACGAAACCTCAAATTCTTTAGTTATTAATAAAGAAGAAGTTGTCATCAACCAAGTTTCTGAATATGATAAGAGGAAAAATACTATATCAAAGACTAACGAATGCCAAATAACTAACTCCCCCCTAACTTTGGATGCAGTAATTACTCCTATTACTACTCCAGTTAATAGAAATTTTAAAAATCGAGTGAAAAACCAAAATAATGAAAGTCTCCAAGAAATCCATTCAAAAACTGATTTAATTCAAAGAAATTATTCAACAATGCAAAGTTTTGATAATTTTTCATCCACAAGTAATTTTAATACATGCAAAACACGTAATCAAGTTAATTCATTTTTGCCGCCTGGCATGCAAATTGACACCGGTATAGGAAATATTAACCAAATGAATAGAGAGGAATTAATATTAAATAGAATAGAGTCAGCGAGAAAGAATGTAAACTTGAATCATAGAATTTACACCGGAGGAAATTTTTTTGGAGGATATATTCATGGAAATCGAACAAAAATATCTCGAGATTGTGGAATTTATCGAGGAATAAATAATTATAGTATATGTACAAATAACCACACAGATGGGGCAATAATAAATAATAGTGGTAGAATTAAAGGGAGTTATAATGCCAGTTTTGATAATAATATTGACATTTTATCAAAGAAATTTAATCGTGCTATAGGTAAAGCTGACTATTTGTTGGAGCAACTAAGCAATAGTCGCGAGTCTAATGCTAAATTTCAAAGAATTAAGAATGAAGCAGATTCTTACAGTGAAAATTATTCTAATAAAAAAATTAGTCCAAAAAATCCATCATCTAGTGTGATTGACAGTTTTCAAAACTATCATTCATTTGACTTGCAAAAAAGTACAAATAGTCCGATTTTGCTTGACAATACATTTAATATTAGAAATGAGTTAGTAGAAAGACAAGCTCAATCACTATATAATAGTAATAAAGAGAAAATTAATCAAAAGAATTCAAAGAATTTTAATTATACAAGGGAAAGTAACTTATCAATAGTAAATAATAATAATCTTGAGATAAAGAAAGTTCTTGTGGATGTTCAGATAAATACCCAACTAGACAATTCTAATGATGAAATTGAACAAAATATTGAATCTTTGGAAATCTCTCAAACTAAATTAAATCATAAAGAAAATTTTAACCAAGTAATTGACTTGGAGAAAGTAGAAGAGCCTCTTGAAAAAGGATTAGAAACTACGGATTTTGACGAGAAATTGAAGGAATCTGATTCATTTGAAGTTGAAGAGGTTGAAATTAGAAGAAGATCAATCATAGATCCAGAATTGGTTGAGGTAGATTTCTATGTAAATGGAGGAAAGCTTAAAAGTTCATTTTCAATTTTAAATGTATTACTTAGTAGATGGAGTGGTATTCCCGTTGTATCCAAATTATGATTCTATTTATACAATATTACTATTATTGTTATAATATATCAATATATAAAGGATGTTGCTATATTAATAAACTTTTTAGACAATTTGGTTATATTATTTACTTTAAATAAGGTATTATTTAATATTTATTTTTTTTTCTTTCTTTTGTTTATTTTATTAATAAAGACTCCTAGTGTGATTAAGCCAATAATATTAATAACAGTAATAACAAAGATAATTCCGAATTCGATTAGAGTAGGAAACATGCCAAATTTATTGTTTTGCCTTATACATAACTGCCTTATGGATAGTAAATCAGCATTTGAGAGACTTAATGGAGGAATATTCTTTGGTAGAATCCATATGTATTGACTAGAATCCTGATGAAATGGATATTCAAGCATTTTTGCTGTTATTTTATAATAAGTTGGACATTTTTCTAATCCAAGACCAAATATAGAAATTTCATTACTAATTGTCTCAAAATATTGTTTAGGCTCGGTTAATGAAGGATCATTTGGATCAATAGAATAAATATGAATAGAAGCTTTATTTCTTAGATCTTCAATTTCATTATTCTCATTGAATATTCTATAGTTAACATAAATAATATCAGAAAAACCATATGGTCTAGTCGATTTTGGATAATTTAGAACAATTCTTTGGTCCTTAGTTGGTTGTTGATTTATAATAATAGGTTTTGAAACTAATCCATTTTCCATTAATCTATGAATATTCATAAGGTCCTTAGTTCCATTGAGTATTAATATTAAATAATGCCCAGGATCAATATCATCGGAAATAATAATTGAATATGATCCAGTATTTGGTATGTTCCATATTTTTAAAGAGATTTCTTTAAGTTTTTCATAAATATTGTTAACTCTAGAATTCATATGAGTCTTATCTAAAAACAAGAAATCTTGAATTTTTACCAAAGAAAGATCTATTATTTGCTCTGGGAAAAAGTACCAGCTATTCCAATTCAATGCAATACTTTCTTCTTTTGACACTTGGTCATTGCTATTTTCATATCTTAATTGAGCTGAGTTTAACATTTTTTCTTATTATAAATTATAATTTCCAATTTGAAAATTTTAACTATTTAGCTTTATTAGCTCTTGAACAACAACATTCGGAGCAAAATAAGAGAGAAGAAAAGTGAAAAAAATATTGGAATTCTTCTGTAACAAAATGAGTTCATTCTTTTCCTCAGTTTTTTTTTATTTGATTTTAGAATGGTGAAAAATAAAAAAATAATCCAAGAAAAAAAATAGCTATAATGATAAAAAAAGTATAAATAAATATTCTAACAAATATATCTGAACAAGTAAGAATTTGTTCATTATCCATCTAATTATTTAAAAATTAGACCCCTCAGGAAGAAAATATATATTTAAAAAATAATAATGTGAAGACAAGTTATCACTCCTTCTTTTTTTTTCATCCCAGAAACATTCTTTACATTTGAGGAACTTTTGCATGCAAAATATTATAAATTTATTTAATCACTATTATCCGTCTTCAAATATACATTTTTCCAAAATATTTATTAAATTTTTTTTTGTCCACATGCAAATACGTGTTTGCATTTACATGCATAAAATGTGTTTACATAAATACCGGTATGCAAGAAAATTTTCATGTGGACAAAAAAAAAATTTTAATAGTGAATTAATTTCTGAAAAATGTTTTAAAAAAATTAGTTAATAATTTATTTGATATAGAAATGAAAATATGAAAAAAAATAAGGAATAATTGAGAAATATAAATGATTAGTTAGCCAGTGATTCCATGGCCACGAGTAGAAGAAGCTATAGATAATGGTTGTTCAAGTTCTGGATTATGAGTAGGACAGCATTTAAAAAGTTCCATCATTGCTGATTGAACCTTGAGCTTAAGTTCTTCAATATCCATATCTTTAGTAACTTGAATTGGGTCACCATAAGCAACATAAGCAGTTCCTAAATCAAGAAGAGGTTCTCCTAAGGGCCAAAGAGACCAGTTATTATGGGAAACAACTGGAAGAATTTCAGATTCGTTTTCAATTGCAAATTTAAAGAAGCCATTTCTGAATGGTTGTAACCTTCTAAGTTTAGACCTAGTTCCTTCTGGATAAATAACTTGTCCAATTCCCAACTTTTGAAGTTCTGCGCATCTATTAAACATGGGCTCAATTGTTCCACTCTTGACTCCCCATCCGCCTTTTTCCTTTGTGAAGTAAATTGGAAGATCATAAGTTAATGATAAAGCCCAGTTTACAATGGGTACTTTAAGTAAGTCAGATTTGTATACGTATTTAAATTCCCAAGGAAAATGAGTTGAAGAAATTATCCAAGGATCAGCTGTTGAAAGATGGTTTGTCATTAAAAGAGTGTTACTTGGTTTATAATTTCTTTTTGGCCCCCTAGTTACTTTAACTGACCAGAAAGGATTCGTCCAGATTACCAGAAGAGCATTCCAGAATCTAAAAGCTTGTCCCATAATTATTATCTTGAATTTCTCATTATAAAGAAGGTAAGGGAACAGAAATATCCAAAGTAAAATTTGAGTAATTAATCCAATAACAATTGAAAGAAAAATCATTGAATAAGTGTAAACGGTTGCAATAAATCTTAACCATTTTGGAGTTGAAGACTTTCTAATCGAAGTAATTGTTTGTTCCTCTGCCATTATTTTTTTAAAGAATACCAACAAGTTCCAATTGGAATTAATAATTTTCTTCTAATAATTTCCGTTGTTAAATTAAAAAGAAATAAAGAAAGATTTCAATTTCGAATATTCTTTTAAACCACTCCAGCTCTTATTATTATTATTATTATTATTTTCCCTCTCAAAGATGCAAATTCTAATGAAAAAATAATACCTGAATGGAGACTTGCCCGCCAATTTCGTGGGGTATAAATATAACTTATAAATTTTACATGATAAAATAAAATAAAAATTGAAAAGAAAGGAAATACATATATTATATTAAGATAATTTCATCAATCAAATTTTGGTTATTTTTTGAGTTGAAGATCCCGTTTTATTCTTAACTCTTCATAACAAATTATCATATAATGTGACAAAAGATATCTTTAATTCAAGTAACGTTGGAAGAAATATATTAATACGATAATTAAAAGAGAATTATTGTTTTTTCCTTTATTTATTTAAAACAAAAATATCAATATTGACAATATATATATGAAGTATATACCATCCCAAATCCATTAATTCTAATAATAAAGTTTTTCTTCACTTTAATTATTGTAAATCATGTTATTGGGATCACATTTGAGAAAAAATCCTATAGAAATTCGGGATTTCCAAAAACCATTTAAGAATAGAAATCATATTGGTAAGTTAACCTATTAATTTTTTTTCAAATAATTAAATAAATAAAACAATTAATTCCATATTAATTATTAAACAAAATTTCAGAGTACGATCAAAACCCATATAATGAAAATGTTTTCCAAGAATGTTGTTATGTATTATCAATTTATGATGATAGTTCTTTATTTTCATTAAATTTGAACTCATTAAGTATTAATTTATTCAGAGAATATATTACAGATAGATTGGCAATTCTTCATTTTATTGATGTTAAATCAAAACTTGAAGATAATAATACAAGAACTTTAACAGATTCAACAAATAGATCATTATTGGAAAAACTTCTTTCAGAAAAAGGATTTAAACTATTTGATTCTTTAACTCCAATTAATAAAACTAGTCCATCACATTTAGAAAATTGTTGGAGAAAAGATCTTTTAAGTCATTTCTTACTTAAGTTATGCTTTATTAACAATAAAGAAAAACAAGAGTGGTTTATTGAACAAGAAATTAAATTAATTTTATTCAAATTATCCACAATAATTAATAGCAATTTATTTAATCAGAAAAGAGATAATATTAAAAGCAGTAAATCATTCATTATTGAAAAATTACTTAAAATGTATGGAGTTAATTATCCTATATGGAATTATGATCAAATTAAAAATCAAGATCATAACGATAATGAAATTCAACAATTATTAGAACTTTGGGAAGATGCTGTTTCTGTTATTACAAATGGACATCTTATTAAAAGATTATTTAAAATACCTTTTTGGCCTGATGGATTTAAATTTATTAAAAACAGAAAATATTTCATTAAAAATGGAATATGTTTTATTCCTGATACTGAAATTGAATCATTATTTATACATAAATTTAAAAAGGAATTAATTCATTCATTTATTAATCTAAAAGAAAATGAAATATTATTAGAAAAAACTATTCTTTCAGATCAAAGAGTTTCATCATTAATTAGAGAGATTTCAGAATTTTATTTCACAAGTAACGATTTTAGAGGAACAGGAGGACTATCATCATCATTCAATTCTTTATCAGAAAATCAAGCTATTGAAAATTTTAAATTAGACACTTGTAATATTTATCAAGTCTATCTTTCATCATTTCCATTATGTATGCGTCATTTATTTGAAAGTTTAAAGAAAGATCATCATTTAAAACATTGGAGCCGTCTTCAACTTTGGTTATTCCTTAAAGGATGTGGTATGAAACTTGAAGAACAACTTTCTTTATGGAAATCACTTTGGACTGATGCTAATTCTTTTGATAAAGAAATTAAATATAATATTCGTCATGCTTATGGACAAGAAGGAAAAAGAAGTAATTACTCACCTTATCCTTGTAATAAAATTATTAATGGATTACCTCTTCCTGGAAATGGACAAAATCATGGATGTCCTTTTAAGACTTATGATAATTATCCATTACAAAAATTATTACAAACTTATTATGGTCATATTGTAACCAATGAAGATATAAAAAATATTGCTCAACTTTCTAAATCTGGTCATTATCAATTATCTTGTATACAATTATTTAAATCATTACATTTAAAATCTGATTCTGAAGGTATTGGAAATCATCCAAATTCTTATTTTAAAAAATCTATTCAAAATCATATTATTGAAAATAACAATAATTAATATTAAATTTATAATAATATTTTAATTTTCCAATCATAATCACCAAAATTTATTTGATTATTTTCTTCGAGATTTATTTCTATTGAATACAAACCTCCTTGTATTAAATTATTATTTCCAAAATATTTGCTTTTAATTAATTTATATTTTAATTTATGAAGAATTACTGAATTATTATTATTATTATTTTTTTCTAATATTATTTCTCTCGGTTTTATCATAATGCCTTTAATTTCTATATTACTAATTTTTTTATTATATCTTTGATTAGAATGATCATCATCATTAAATTTAAATAAATTACTTATATCTTCATCCATTAATGATGATACGTGATGATGATAATAATGATAATTATTATTAATATTATTAATATTA
>QZWW01000007.1:0-113499 GCA_004337795.1 Cryptosporidium viatorum
ATATATATATATATATTCATTACCAAGCCTGTCTATATTTGTTTAGTAATATATTAATCATTATAGATTTCAATGTGTTCTACTAATATAATTATATGATCTATTAATAATTGTTATAAACAATTGCTTCAAAAGATTTGAGTAATTCTTGCAAATCAATGAATTTCTCTTCAAACAGTCTACATTGTTTTTAGCACTAGTATCTGAACTCATCTTTCTTGATTATACTGTTAACTCCATAATCTCTTTTATCTGGAGCATCTGAGTTGTTAATTCCACAATCATGACAATCTATTGCTTCAATTCTTATCTTTTGATTTGCTCCTAGTTGAATGTTGGTAGGAATCACTCCACCTGTCTGAGTCTTCCTCATTCTAAAAATTTTTGTTTTGCTAGAATCTATATACATTTTCCACTTTCGTTTATGAAACCTGTGAAATATCATCTTCCCTTCTATATTTAAATCAGAATCAAGGTATAAAGGAGTATTTCTATTCACTCCAGAATATCGATTAGACGTATCAAGAATCTCATGCATTGCTTCACATGAATTTTCTAGTATTTGTTTTGCAATATTAGATCTAATAAATTTTTCCTAGAGATTAATATTATCATTAATAATATAAAATATATATAACGTATTTTTATCCAATTTAGTTATTATTTTTTTAAAGAGTGTGTGTGTTTTTTAAATCAAAAACTAACATAAACTTACATTTTGTAACTGTTCAAGTATTTCTGAAAGACACTATTTTCAATTTTAATAATAACAAATAACAATGAGTAGTAATTTGATTTTTAATGCTAGTTATACTTTTTCTCGTGGAAATTATGAACTTACATGTATAACTCTAGTTTTCAACAATGCATCCTTCATAGCTCTTAAATAAGAAATTATGGAAAATATAATGTTGAACCGGCTTTGTTTATAGACTTATCGAAACAAATTTGAAACAGATAATTCCCTTCAAGATTATTTCTTAGAGCAATAATAAACTGTGTACAATAACTTATAGCCCGCCTAAATATGTGGGGAGAAATAAATGACGTAATTAATTAAAAAAAAAAGTTGATAGAGAAAGAAAACATAACAATCCATATAAAATAATTCATTAGACTTGCTATTTTGTTTACTTTTTCACTGACATGATCATTGAATTAATATCGTCATTACTCTGTGAGGCTTTTTCTAAAAGACTCATATACTGCATTATATTCGACTTGTTAGTTTCTGCAATTCTTCCAGACATAATAATTTCCTCAATAATTATATGAGCTTTATCCAAATTAAACATAATATCAAGCTCACACTAATGATAATTTAATTAGAATTAAATTTCTAAATGTAACAGATTTAATGAAAACTTACCACATTCTCGAAATACTTATCTAAAGTCTCTACAATAAAGTGTATAAGTTCGTAATATGATAGTTCACTCTATTGTATTATTTAAAAAATGATTTTCATAATATTTTTAGTAGTTGAGATTAAGATAAAGTTAATAGTGATTAAAAGAGGAAAAAATGGCAAATCAATACTTTAAAATGTATAAATAGAAGAAGGAAAAAAAAACTTACGAGCATATTAGAATTTTCAAGCCCCATTATAAAATATAATGACGCATATCTCCTAAAAACAATCTATAATTAGTTACAAACAAACTTTTAAATTTGATTCAGTAAAAGAAAATAAAGAAAACTCACCTTATAATTATTAAACTCAATAAATGGACATTGATTTTCCCCCTTTAATAAACATTTTCTTATTAACTGTCCTTCTAGAATAAATCTCTCTTCCTTTGAAACATGCGTATAGTACTGACTTAGTCTGATCTGACCCTGTTTATTAACGAGTAATAAGAACTTAAGCATTCTTCACACAAGTATATGCATGAATAACAGTTGATTACGCTGGGTATTTTTACCTTCTTGTCATTAAATACTTGATTGAAAAAATTTAAAATTTTTCCTTGAATAATGTTAATTTCATAAAATAAATCATAAATAAATCAGCCCGCGCGCGGGCACTTGCCCCCTCATGGAGTTGGCAAAAAAGATGCGTAAATAGGAGGGATAAGCAAAATTGGGGAAAAATAAATAATAGAAATTAGTCAAATAAAGGAGTAGATATATAGATGCAAATATAAGAAAGGTTATTTGACTTGAGAAACACATTAGAAGATTTCATTAAGGCTTTTGAAGAAATTTATGTATTCGGAAAGTAGATAAATATATGTATAAATATTGTGGGAACTTAATCAGAATTGAAAGAGTCTGTAAAGTTCTTAGAGGGAGTAGATGAAAATAAATCTAACAATTCAAGAAATTGATAAGAGCTTAGGAAAAAGGTAATGCAGTCCTGTGGGCAAAGATTAGATAGTCTGGAAGAAAAGATACATGCAGAACAGGCTATTATATTCGGAAGGAGACTATGAGGACTCTTTTTTAAGCGGAGTTGTTGGCTTGGATACCGGGTCAAATGGTTCAGGTAATTCTACTAGAAGGGCTAATCAAGGAGGAGCCGTAGGAGGGACAGAGACAGGAGGGACTGGACTTTATGACAGTAGAATATCTAATAAAGGAGGCACATACTATTCGTCGGAGATTAATCACGGATTATCAGGTATAAGCGGTGGTAGATCTTCTACTGGCTATTATGATCACTTTGGTGGGGTTGGATCGGGACATTTGGATAGTGGTATAGGAGCTTTAGGAGGAGAGTTGAGAGTTGGACAAACTCCATGGGGATGGGAAACATATACAAGTTACAATATGATTGGTTTGTTTTCTTCTCATACTAATAACAAAAAAATTAGACCGTTCATTTCGTCAATTTACTGTGATCCATTTTATGAGCTTCTTTGGCTTGGATGGACAAACGGATTTTTGAGTTCATTCAGATTTCCCCACTGCAGTAGATATACAGCATTTCCAGTAGGAATAGCTGATTCAGAATCTGGAGGTGGACTTGTCAGAGATAATGTGATTTACATGGGATTTCCATCATCTTCACATTTATATACAGTAACTAATAGTGGAATAGGCGTCTACTCCAGAGGAGGAGCACCAATATCTTCTCATTCATATAATATACTAACCAACGACAAGCAACAAAGCTCAAAAATACTATGTTGTGATTCAAATAGATATCAATCATATATGATGAGCAGCCATCCAATCATTGGTATTGGAACAGGAAAGGGTGTATCAATCCTGGATTTGCAACAAGTACGCCCAATTCACAGTATTCCATATAGTGGTAGCATTAGTTGTATTAAAAGTTCAGCAAATTCCTCAAGTTTTATTGTAGGAGGAGTAAATATGCTTGGAATTGCTGATACAAGGCTTCCTAGATTGGGACATACTATTCAGATACATCCCACTAATTCAGGACAAAATGAGACACTGGTTTCGGGACTGGCTGTTAATGAATACACAGTCGCCATAATTACCAGCACGATTTCGAATAGGAAGATATCGTCAGATGAGCTTTTAAGTTCAGTTGGAGGGGTTTGTGGACTTCCTGTGCTTGATTTAATCAGAATCCACCCAGGGGAAGTCTCTACTTCACCAGAAATGATGGTTTATAAGAAGAACTTAGATTTGACAAACATGATGAGAGATTCTATAGTTAGATTATATGATACCAGGAAATTTAGACCAAGAAAGAATGTTTCATTTTCACCAGGACCAATAAACATTGCTTGGAGTGACAATTCACTGGCTATTTCAGCAGGAGCTGCTAGTTCACCTGATTTTGAAGATTTATATATCATTGGAAATAATGGACAATGGCAAATTTACCATTCCAATATCGACCAAATGGAGTTCTATGCCACTCCATCTGTTCCTTTGTCTAGTCTTAATTTTAGCTCCTCCAGCAATTACCTAATATTGGCTGATACTTCTGGGTCAATCCACACCATGCAAAGACCTCATACAAGTGGAGGAGTGACTTCATCTTCATCAATTCAACCAAATAATTCATCGAGCTCAAATATTGGTACTAGCAGTACCAAGCTGGACCAGCAACAAATTACAGGCTCAGGAATGAGTTCTAGCTCGACTTACAATCACCAAAGTCATCAACACTCCTTTAGCGTCTTCCATTCTTATCCTCTTCCTAATCTCAACATCCCGGGAGCAAACATTGGAAGTTACAATAGACAAATGGACACTTCTCTTTATAACTACTCATACGTGAAATCAATCCAAACCTTAATGGGAATAGCCTCTAATCCTGTAACTAAGCCTGCTGCTCATAACGTTGGCCATCCAACAGTACCTAACCTTACAGTGGCACTCAGATATCTTCAAGGTCGTCCTGTTGTTGCATACGACTCTCTAAACTCCGTTGGAATCCCTCCCATTATTGAGAAACTACACAATGGAAAGCTTAATATTAGGGAAGACAGCCTACTTAGCTTCAACAACAAGTTTGATATAGACCATATTCGTAAAATACAGACAGAATTCGGTTGGAATACCTACAAGTCATCAGACGAACTCCCACATGGACTATCTATCATTAAAGCTAGGACAATTCCCCGACAAACAGATTCCTCCCTTGGACTCAATGCTGACATACCTAGCTTCTCTGGGCCACAGAACTCTGCCACAGGAAGCCCGCCTAACGTGGGAGGCATGCAAAGTTTAATGCATGCAATGGGGGGCGTTCATAAGCAGAGTGGAATTCAGTCAAACACGAGGGAGCACAATGAAGGTGGAGAAACCAGACATGGTCACTCCAATGGAGTTTTAACATTTTCTGTGGAATATATCCGTGAAGTTAGACCAGAAATGGACCACTATAAACTAAAAGGATTGGAATTTAGAATGGTTGACTTTATAAAGGTTGCTATCAACCCTGATACAACTAAGTACAGAAACAACAACTTAGTTTATGGCTTTCCGCTGCTCTGTCTAAGAGGCTCTATGCCAATTTGGTACTATCGCAAGAAGAAGAACATGTCACTTTATGCGATTGGGGGAATCCAAAGTTCTTCAGGTGAAAACTCACATACAAAAAGCCTTTCCTTAGTCCCTATTAAGTTCCATTATAAGCCAAGATTGAACCCGAATAGGCGGGAAAAATTAAAGAACAGAAGGATGATGGGTGGAGGAACTTCAGGAGAGAATCCAATTGCAGGAACTTCGGGTCAAGTTTTGACGCATACAAGCGGAGCTTTGGGCCATATGGGTACTAATTCTTCCCTTCCGAATGGAGGGGATGTTCAGACAGTCTCGAGAGCGGAGGACGATCAGTCTTCACTTGGAGAAGGGTTGGTTTCAATAGAGTTTGACAATGATACTTTGGACTTTACTCAGCCATTCTTTATGTTATTTTCTTTCATTCCTAAGCTTTCGTATGACATTCTTCTCGCTCATGTACCAGGATGTACCTCAGAGTTTTGTCTTGCATGTGAGCTTGTTCATTTAACATTTATGTTATACAGCTGCAAGTTTAACTTGAAAAACGGCAAGGGACGAAATCCTGACTTATTCCCATGTGTGATTCTCAATTCAATCTATACGTTAAGCATGCTAAGAACTGTTAGACATATACCAGAAATCAAACAACTTGGGATAGATTCTGAGGATGGCCAACAAAATCAAGTAGGGATTTCTGGAGTTGGAGGAGGATCTGTGAATATTGGTGGTACCCTAGGAGGCTCTGGGCTTGGAGAATTAAAGTTTGGAGGGGTTGGAACAGGAGTTGGTTTAGGGAGTCCAACCAATGGGTTTGACGATATTAACTTCAACGGAATGACTTTGGTGAGTCACTTACCACAAGCAGCTTTCAACCAGATTCGAAAGACCGAGATTTTTTGGAAGTTTTTCTTGGAGAATTTGAAAAGAGATATGACTAATACAACAAACTATAATCCAAATACTGAAAAGACAGGTGATGGTCAAGGAACAAATGCTCCTGATCAATTTGGAGGCGGAAATGAAAATTATATGCTTGAAAAACTGATAGATTCTCTTTTTAATATTGAGGTCACAACCATAAGTAGCTGTGTCCAAGCTAAACATGCATTTAAGTCAACACAGATAGTTACGTATTTAGATATCCCATCAAATCATTTATTAACACAGAATTCGATACCAATTGGTCAGAATTTAAATACATCTTCCAAAATAGGTCAAAAGGACGACCTAATTCTATCCCAGAAACTAAAATCCGAGAGATTTTTGAAGGCTCTGAATTCAAATTTGCTCAGAATAATTGCTGGAAGAAGCTTCTGTAAGGAGTGTGGAATTTCAACTGCTTGTCAGCATGTTAGATGTATCACAAAGCTCCCTCAGATTCTTGTTCTTTCTTGTAATATCCAGTCTCTTAAACATTGGAATGAATACGGAGGTATGTCTCCTGAGGAACACGAGGAATTTGTCAAAAAGAATCAGGGTATAGGAGGAAGTGGTTCTGGAGCCAACCAAGAACATCCCCCTAATACAGAATATTCAATACCTTTCGATATTCGATTCACAAAGTTAAGAAAAGGGTTCAGCTCTCAGAATGGAGCAGGACGAGGGGGCACTGGAGAGGCCTCAGGCGGAATAGATATTATTCAGGTTGATAAGACTACTATATTTACGGAGAGTAGTATTGGACGTGGTGTTGAACAGAATAAAGAGTCCAAGTCAGAAAGGGAAGATTCCGATATGGGCAGTTACCAGGAATATGAATTGGTTGCGTTGGTATTTGGAGTTTATCAGGGCTGCTCAATTCAGCTTCCATCTGGTACCCATTTTTGTATGTATGTTAAGCATAAGTTACTATTTAACGAGATGAATAATACACAAGATAAGTGGTATATGATCAATGGATCTTCAATTCTTCCAGTGAATAACAAGAGCGAGATTATTAATTTTACATCATGTTGGAAACTTCCAACTTTCTTGTTTTATTCAGATAAAAAAGGAAACTTATTGAATTATTTGTTCAGTAAATACCAATGTCTGGACTTTCAACTTGATTTGACCCAAAATGACTTGGATCTTTTAGTAAGAAGAGTTTCTGATAAAGATACTGACGCTAATGAATATATAGATCAAGAAAAGGAGAAGGATCTTGCAGTTGTGGATAAAGACAAAGGAATACCTAATCCAAACCTTAATAATAATTCAGAAATTGATACTAATCTTGAATCAAGACCTTTAACTCGAACTATTTCAGAAATGGAGATTTTAGATATTCATGGCGTTAAATTTAAGATACCTTGGAAGTATCCAAAAATAATACATGAACACGTAATACAACAATTGAAGTCAATAATAAGGTTAATTAAAAATGAAAAGAATCTTTCAGAAAATCCAGATCCTAGTCAAATTAATGATCAATTACCATTCACAACTAGAGAGCTTTCAAATCTTTGCTTGAATTACTTTGTAAGATATCCATTTTCCAAAGGACTCTTGAAAAAGCCGAAGGAAATTAACGAACGATTCATAAATACTCCAAGTCACTCAGAATTCATTCAAAATTCTCCTATGATTGTTGCATTGGATTCAGAGTATGTGGCTTTAGATGTTGAACAATCTGTTGTGAGATCTGATGGAACAAAGGAAATCTTGAAGAAGTCTCAACTATCTTTAGCAAGAGTTTCAATTGTACGTTGTGGAAAGATTTCATTAACAGGAGCTAATGATAATGTTGAAATTAATAATAAAAAAGGGCTGATCATGGATCATTATGTATCTTATGGATCAAATAGCCAGCAACCTAGAGACTATTTGACAAAATATTCAGGAGTCAGACCTGGAGATTTGGATCCTAAAACTTCATCTCATTTTCTTACCAGTAAATCTTCTATACTCAAGAAACTCCAATTCTTAGTCGATGCTGGTGTAGTATTTATTGGTCATGCACTCCCAAGTGATTTCAAAATCATTAATATTTATGTTCCACCATTTCAGATTATTGATACTGTTGAGATTTACAGACTTCCTGATGAAAGATACATCAGTCTTAAATTTTTGGCTAAGTTTGTATTAAACAAGAATATCCAAACTGAGGTCCATGATTCTATCGTTGATGCTAAAACTGCACTCGAGCTTTTCTTAAAACACCTTTCTTTAAAGAAGAGCGGATCTTGGAATGATTTCCTTAGTTTTCTTTATTCAAAAGGTCATTCTGTTGACTGGAAGATTGAAGCTATTGAAAATTCAAATTTTGAGTATAACTAAGGCAAAATATAGTCTAGTCGTTAAATATAACCAGGCTGGGACACCATGAAGATACAAAATAACAAGAAGACAGACAGGTTATCTTGTGTTTTACTAGACTCAACAATTTTACTTCTCTTTCTATTATTCCTTGCTATAAATCATTAATTTTTGATTGGAAAACTGTTTCAAGCATAATTAAGTCATTTTGATTTTATTGACGTTCTTAACCATAATCAATTCACTTCCAAATCTTATTAATTTAGTCTTTATATCTTATATTAATTAAATATAAACCAATTAAAATCATTAATTTCTTTTTTCCTTGATTTTTTTCTTAAAATCATTACCGTTTTCTGAAGCCCACATGCATCATTAAAGGCGCCAACATGTGGCGGGTACTTGTTGGTCAATTTGGACTTGAGAGAGGGGAGGAAAAAAAAGAAAATTGCAATTAACAGAAAATGTGTATTTGATAAATATAAGACGAGATCAAGAGAATTGAACTTATCCAAAAGGAATAAAGCTGCTTTAAGGTGATATATAAATGATAATTGAGGAAAAGGGTTTGATTAGTGAAGAAAATGAAGAAGTTCCAATAAAGTTATTAAGAAAATTAACAAGAAACGAAACCATTTTAAGTTTAGAATTTATCAAAGATGATAAAAATTTAATATCTGGAAATATCTCCGGAAATTTGGATATTTGGGATTTGGAGATCATGAGATGTTTTTCAAGTATAAATACGGGATTTGATTCACCTATAATTAAAACTATTTATGACGAAAAAAGAGAAATTATTTATGTACAAAACAGAAAAGGTGAAATTTATTTAGTAGATAAACTTGAAAATTTCACAAAGTTGGATTTAAATGGTGTTAATTATTCTCTAGCAAAAATGATGATTCTTCCTAATAAGGAAAGCATCATTTTTCCAAGAGAAAATGATCTTTTATTAAAGAATATTAATGTTCTAAAAAATGAAGATATTCAATTCAATTATCCAACTGAAAAAAGTGATAAACTTATTGAAATTGAATCTCTTAATGATTATTCTGTATTATTAGGTTTTGAATCTGGAAATGTTGTTATTTGGGATTTAAGAAAACCAAAATCTCATGTATATATGAATAATCTAACACAAAATTCTCCAATACTGTCAATTAAAAGATCTTTTAATCGTGTTTGGATATCTAGTTTTGATTCAAAACTTCGTATTTTTAACAGAAATTGTTTTGATCATCCTATCAAAGAAATCAATTCTTTTAATGTAATTGATAAAATTTCCGTTCGTTCAGATTCTCTTATTACTGTTACATCCAATACTCTTAATACAACCATGGAAATATTTGAAAACAAGTCTTTAAACTGTATTAAAACATTCAAATTTCATTCCTCTGAAATCAACTCCATACAATTCTCAAACACTTCAAATCTATTTGCTGCTTCATCTAACACCATCTCAATATGGAACCTACTCTCATAGTTACTAACCACAACATTGCAACTACAACCTATCACTATCTACCACTTAATCAACTCAAACATGTAAACTTCCCACATACCTAAAATCCATATTACTACTATTCTACGGCTTTCTATCATTTAAACGCTATTCTATCAAAATTAATTAATTCATAAAAATCAACAAAAATACTTCCCTCTCTCCCCTTCTTGCACCATTAAATAGTAATTTATATTTCATTTATTGTTTGACACGTCACTTTTACCGCCAACCCCCACATCTGGCGCCTCTTCTCTTTTATTATTAATTAAATTAAATATAGGGTTTACGTTACGACCATTATCAAAATCTTCATAATCAAAGTTTGACAGTAGCTCCACTTGTTTAATTATTTGATTAATTTGTACACTTGATGGTCTAGAATATGAGTTAATATCTGAATTAAAGTTTGAAATCATTTTTGAATTTTTTGGTTTATGTACAATACAAGGAAATAAATCAAGAGTGTGAGATTCATCCATCTTCTCTTCAATAATATCTAAATTCCTTATATCTTCTGAATTCTTAGATTCTTTTAATTCATCTTTTATGTTATAATAATCCAAAAGAAGTTCTTGATCTTGACTAGGGAGTTGTTCTTCAGAAAGGAAAACTAAAATCATCCAATCGAATTCTGCTTGAATCTCTTTTAATCTTCTTTTAAAGTTATTCGATTTTTGGCTTATCAAATTTTCCTCACTATTATATTTACAATCCTCATTTCCATTCTTGCTTTCGTATTCTTTCTTTGCTAAGTTTAAAAATTGTGTCCATCCTTGTTTACTTTCACAAAATATTATCCCAAAAACATCATTTAATGATGATTTGTTTCTAAATGTACTTAATAAGCTTACAGAATCTCCATTAATTACTAAATTATTTGGATTTGATCCAATTATTTGAGCATTTTTAAAGTTATTTATATGTAACTTTGTATTTTGAGAATTATTATTATTATTATTATTATTATTATTTACAAATCTTGAAAATAATCCTTTTTTTAAAATTGGTAAAGATTTATCATTTATAGAATTTAAATCAATTGAATCCAAATTCATTATTATTGGATTCCCAAAAAAACATTTTGGTATACTTAATAACCTTTTCAAATACATATATGAATTATTTATTAATACTTTATAATTTGTTAATGATATATTCATTGGAGGTAAATCTCTTAATTCAATACTATTTTTATTCAATATTGGCTTAAAAAATAAATTAATTAATAATTCTTGCCAAAAAATCTCCCAATCTGATTGATTATTGAAAAATTTCTTATTATCAATATTGAAATTTATTTCATTATTTGGTATTTTTGTCTCAAATAAACCTTTCATTTCATTCCAATGATCTAAAAATCCATATTTTAAAATATCATCCCCATATTCATCATAAACTTCTTTTTTATTTGGATTACTAAGAAACTCATAAGATTCTTGAACTTGTCTAAATTGTATCAAACTTTTTTCTTTTTCTTCTGGATTCTTTAATCTTTGTTTATCAGGATGTAATTTAGAAGCCTTTTTTCTATATGCTTTCTTAATATTATCTATACTACTTCCAGGCTGAAGTTCCAATATATCATAATATTTATAAGAAATTAAAACTCTCTTATTTAACATTCTTAATTCATTCATTGGAAATTTATCTTCAAATTCATCATTTTCCAAATAATCATCTTCTTTTTGATTTTTTCTCTTACATTTAAATTGAAAATTATAATGATCACTAATATCTTGATCATCAGAAATTAACTCTCTTCTTTTTAACATATTCCTATTCTGACTTCTTAATGATTGAACATAGTCTGATTTTGTCTTAGAATCATTACTAACAATACTTGGAGAATAACTTATTTTACTTGAAACATCTTCTAATTTGGTTTTATTACTATTTACATTCTCAAATCCTTTTTTACTACTATTGTTACTACTATGATCACTACTAATACTACTGATACCAGTCAAGCTTTTATTACTTAATTGTTTTGTAAAATCATTACTTTTGTAAAATCTATCAATTCCAATCTCTAATTCATCAAATTTTCCACTTTCCTTGTTTAATATATTCTCCAAATTGTTTTTCTCAACTTTTCTAGATTTTTGATAATCTTTCAGTCTCTTTGAAAGCATTCTATATATATAACTTTAATTCCTATTAACTCATCATTAATTACTTGATAATTATTCGACTTATTTCATATTATTTATTTAAATACTCTTCTTTATTGTTATTATTATTCATGTTATTATATCTCTCTTTTATTTTCCCCCCTTCTTATCCTTTTTTTTCTTACTTCATATTAACATGCTCTTTTTTGTGCAACGCCGTCTCGTCTCGTCTCGAAAAGTTGCATACCGGTATATAAGACAAAAAGAAAAAAAAAATTTAAGTTAATTTAATGCAAGTAAATAAATATAAATATTAATATATATATATATATATATGTATTTCTATTTTATATGTATATGTATGAATATATACATATATATGTTTGTTCGTGAATATATGTGTTTATATCTATGAAGTTAATGCATGCATATATGAGATTTAAGTGAGGAAATAAAAGCCTATATAGAAAGAAAGTTAATAATATTAGTTAGTGGGGTTGTTTAATTGAAGGCTAAAAGGTAATATTTTGGTAGTTACCTTTAATAAAACACGTATTTGAAGGGTTTTAAAGTAAATTATTAAAAGGTGTAATGAATTCAATAATGTATAAAATATAATATTTGAAAAGGATTATTCGATTTAATATTAAAATTAGGGTTATTCTTAATTAATTAAGTAGAAATGAATAGTAATAATAATAATAATAATAATAATAATAATAATAACAGAGCAATAGAGCTCAGTAAAATACTCAAGGATGAGCAAGAATGGATTAGGACTAGAAAAGAGTCTCAATCAACATTGATAATAGTTTCTTTGGAATTACCTGTCAAAGTAGTTCGTTTAGAAAGAATGGAATTAAATAGTGAAGTAGATAATATTTGTAATAGTAATGGATCTACTACTAATAATGAAACAATTGGGAATAGTGAGAAGAAAAAGCTTAGATTTGGACTAGAATCTTCTCAACATTCATTAATGAGAACTTTACACGGCCATAGAAATGAATTAGCAAAAACTGTGAAATTTATTGGTTGGCCTGGTATCCATATAGAAAAGGAGGATGAAAAAGAAGAAATTAGAGAATTACTTGAAAGTATTGATTGTGTTGCAGTATTTCCTCCAGAAAATGAATTCAAATCTTTTAATGAATTTTGCCAATTATTTTTATGGCCTTTATTTCATAATGTATTGAATCCTGAAGAATTAAGCAATGCTCCTTTTGATCATGAAGAATGGAGAAGATATCATCAAATGAATATGTTATGGTCTTCAGTAATTACTCCAATAGTTTCTCCTGAGCATATGGATATGGTTTGGATTAATGATTATCATTTACTTTTATTATGTCAATATTTAAGAAGAAGAGTGAAAGGAGTGAATATTGGATTATTTCTTCATATTCCATTTCCATCTTTTGAGATTTTTAGATGTCTTCCAGTGAGAGAAGAATTATTAAGAAGTATATTAATGGCAGATTTGATAGGTTTTCATTTCTTTCCATATGCAAAACAATTTTTATCATCATGTAAACGTCTTCTTGGATTGGATCATTATTTTAAGCCAGGAGGGCTGATTGGAATAGATAAGACAACAGCTTATAGTAGTAGATCAGTAAAATCGAATAATAGTTTAGATCCAGAATTGAATAAACAAGAGACAATTGTTAGAATAGGTCACGTTCATATACAATGTAACGATATTCTTCAAAGTATTGCTTCAAATCAGGAGATCTTAAAAAGATCTCAAGAGATTAGGAATAAGTATAAGGGGTATTACATTTTTGTATCAATAGATAGGCTTGATCAATTGAGTGGATTGCAGCTTAAGCTTAAAGCCTTTGATAATTTTCTTCAGAATTATCCATATATTAAAGAGGAGCAGCCAGTTGTTTTAATTCAGTATATTTTCCCAACAAATACTCTCACACTCGAGAAGAGAGATAGACTAATTCAGTCTTTGATAAATCTTTCAAATGAAATCAATCTAAAGCATTCAAATCCTTCAGAATCTCTTAGAAAGCCTGTAATTGAGCTGAAATACGGTCCAATAACTCAAGAGGAGAAATTTTCTCTATTTCTTTCAGGAGATTGCCTTTTTGATACCAGTGTTAGGGATGGACTGAATTTGAATCCATTTGAATATATTATCTGTAAAGATGACTCATTATCTCTTTTGAATTGCAATTCCTCGAATAATGGTCATAAGAGCGTTGGAAATGGGGCAAGTGACTCTTCTTCTTCATCCTCTTCCTCTTCCTCTAGTGGTAATAGTAGTTCAGAGTGTGGTGAATCCAGTGGGAATGATGAGAAGATGATGAGAAAGACAAGAATGATTGGAGGATGTCGAAATGGTGGAGATAAAACAGTAATATCGGGTCCTTTTTGCAGACTTAAAGGTCAAAATGGTCTGCCCTCTTTGATAATCTCAGAATTTACGGGATGCTCAAATACCCTATCCAGTCCCTATAGAGTGAATCCCTGGAACATGATGAACGTTGTTGAGACCCTGGATAAGGCAGTTTACTGTCAAAAAGGGATTTTCCAAGAGAAAAGACATCATTGGAATATGGATAAGGCTTATCTTTTATCTCATAGCACGGTAAACTGGGCCAAGGAATTCATTATGGACTTGTATATCTTTTCAGAAAGAAAGAAGAATGAGATGCTTCATTTCTATAATACGACTTTTGGGATTGGTCCATCTCTTATGGACTTTCGCATTAATCTCAACTCTCAACATCTCAGTCTTAACTCGCTTTCCCAAGTTTACAGGAAAGTTGATAGAGCTGGAGGGCTGAGGCTTTTTCTTCTTGATAACGAGGGAACACTCACTCCAGACTTTAGACACTTCTTCGATAAGATTAACTCTTCTTCTTCTTTTAATTTTTATAGTCACCCTGGAATAAGGTCTGGAACTGGAGTTGGGACTGGAAATGGAACTGAAATTGGGACTGGAAATGGAACTGAAATTGGACCAGTGGCAGGAGCTAGAGCTAGAGCTAGAGCTGGAACTGGAAATGTATCTGGCAGCTTGTCTTCTATCCTAGGAACTCACCAAGAGAAAAGTAAGGAAGAGAGTGGAGGAAATCTAGAAAGGAATAATCAACCTGATCTTGAAGTGAACCCCAGCCTTTCTGGATGCTTTGCCGTGGGTGACAACTATAGTATTAGCAAAAAGGCAGAAAATGTTATTAAACAGGGTTCAAATGTATTTATTCCAGAAATGATCAAACCCACATCAAAAAGTCCCGAGATCTCTTTGGAGCATCCATGTCCCTCTAGACCAACTTCTTCAAATTCTTCAGCCCTCTCCTCCTCTCCTTTGTCTTGCCAATCCAACGATTATACTACATTCAATATCAACAGTAACTGTACCAGCATTGAGGCTTTGAACTTAGAAAACTCCTTTACCAATACCAGCATATCCAGCATACTCAACAATGGTGCATCTACCGTAATTCCTGAAGTAGTCAATATAGAAAGAGATGGATGTGCTGCAATTAGAGGATGCATTGCCAATAGTAATACCAGCAGAATTCAAAGTATAAGTGATAGAAAGTGCTCACCAGATTGCCAAAATGAAGTGAATGATGGAAGACAGTTTGAAGGTGAGAATAGAGACGAGGAAGATGAACAAAAGCTTGAGGATTTTTACTTATTAAATGAGATCTCTTGTGCACCTCCAGCTCAAGTGATTGAGGCTCTTAAAAGTTTATCTAGCTCTCCAAATAACATCATCATCATCTTCTCTGGAAGAGAAAAGCATCTTCTTGATGAGTGGTTTGGTGATATAGACAATATTGGACTCTGTGCCGAACATGGATATTATTTGAAACTTCCCAAAACCATTGATCCTGTCCACCCTAACGTCTGGAGACAACTCAATATTGAGTCTTCAACTGAAGATCGTCTTTCTTCAGCCTCTTCAGCTTCTTCTTCTTCTGTTTCTTTCTCTTCCTCCTCTTCTTCTTCTTTCTCATTCTCTTCATCTTATTCTTCTCCTTCAGCAGTGTATTCAGTAAGCAAAAGTAATGGATCTGAAAACAACTGGTATGGTCCATTAAAGGCGAGTTTTGACTTGGATATAGAAAAGTATAAAAAAGGAGAAGATGATCAGAAGACCAATTCTGTGCTTTTGTCTTCAGCCAAGCAACAATCGCAGCAACTGCATTGTAACGTTTCAGACTGGAAGAATATAACTTTCCAACTTATGGAGCAGTATGTACTCAGAACTCAAGGATCATATATAGAAAATAAAGGAACAGCTTTGATATTCCAGTTTAAATATTGTGAGCCATATTTTGGAGCTTGGCAAGCCAAGGAGTTATCCAATTACCTTTCAGAATTATTAATAAACTTTCCAGTTAATGTCATTTCAGGGAATGATTTTGTAGAGGTTCGTCTTCAAGGAATTGATAAAGGAGTAGCTGTACAGGCAATTCTGAACCAAATTAACTCACTATCAAGAAGTAATTGTGAATATAATAAGAGTGGGGAGGATCTTTCAGTAAAAAAAAACCCTGGTTCTTCTTCTTACTCTTCCTCTTCTTCCCATCCCCCTACTCCTCCTCTTGAAATGATACTTTGTATTGGAGACGATAGATCTGATGAAGATATGTTTTCTGTAATTAATCATTTCTCAAAATCCATTAACTCCAATCAATATCCAGAGCAAATCTCAGATTGTAAATCTTCAAAATGTGAAATCTTCAACGTTGTAATTGGAAAGCATACATCTCTTGCAAATTACTTCCTTCATTCTACCGAAGAGGTATCGGATATTTTGCAAACACTTGCTTTGTTTACATAGAAATCTTGAGAATTTTGAAAATTCTTATTAAAACGGAAAAAAAAATCAGTCTAATAATTTGCATTCTAATTCATAACTTGACCATTCTATATATATAATTAGATACTTAACTTGCCCTTTATAATCTCTTTAAAGCTTTCCTGACAAATCTCCAAAACTACAGAATACGGTATACTTTTAAATTTACCCCATAGCTTTGACGAAACCACATCATTACTATCCAAATAATCCTTCTTAAGACCGCCTTTAGCCTTGTAAGTGTATCTGAAGGATGTGACTCCAACCAGAATCCTGGCAATATCTGCTGGGAAAATTACATCAAACTCCTCAAACCCTACATAATGTCCAAAGTACAGTATTGAGTTTTCTCCTTGTTGAGTATCGTCTCTTCTTCTTCTTTTAGAATCTTTTTGAAACTTGGAAGAAAATTGAGAAATTATTCTTTCTGTTGAAATTCGATAAGTTTCCCACTGAACTGGACTCAAATCGTTAAGATAATTACTTAACAAACTATTTACGCCTGACTTTATACAGGAACTTATTTTCTGATATGCTTCTCTGGTTTCCTTTCTTTCGCTTAACCTTTTATTACTGTTATTGTTATTGTTATTGCTATTATTAATATTAATATTATTATTAATATTATTATTATTATTATTATTATTATTATTATTATTATTATTAGTATTATTAGTATTATTATTACTATTATTACTACTAATATCTTCATCTTGTAAATGCGACAATTGTGATCTTTCTTGTTTCAAACTTTCTATGGAATCATTATTTTCTTTTGTTCTGTAACTCATTTCTTGACTTGCTACTAAAGAATCAAATGGCACTAGCTCCCTCCCTCCTAATGCAAGATTTTGTAACAATTCCTGGTTCCACTTGGTAATCCAAATTTCTTGTATCATCGTTTCAAATGTATTATCTCCAAAATACTTATTATCGTCATTTCTTAAAACTAAATCTTTTATAAAGTCACTAGAGATACCTTCTAAACTTTCTTTAAGACTTAATCCTGGTTTTTGGCACTCATCCACCTCTTGATTAAATAGTTTAAGATAAAGATCAGATATTTTGTTACCAAAGTATGACTCAATAATAGAATCCTTACAATTTTTATCCATCCCAAACTTTTGGAACGAAAAATATGCAATATCCAGCTTCCAAAGTTCATTAGAATTACGACAAACCAGTTCTCTATACAAATCTTCAACCAAAAGATCCAACCAATTTTTCTTAATTATTTCCATTTGATCGGTTTCAAAAATAGTACTAGTTGCTTCTGTGCCAGATTCTAAAAACAAAGATCTAAAGTCTCTTTTGGATTTGAATTCTTCCATATTTACAGAAGATTGAGAAGAATAGTCTTTAATCAATGTCTGACCCAAAATCACACACTGTTTATTTGTCAATCTTTCCACAGAAATCTTCCAAGTACTCTTTTCATTCTCAATCTCATCCTCTAACTCTTCCAAACTCTTTGCCAAGTATATAGAAGCTTCTAAGAGGTTAATAGTGACAACACCAAAATTCTCAGTTGAAAATCTTGATAAAGAACTAAATAAATCACTCTTATCCTTGATCTTGGAGAAATCTTCATTAAAACATCTTATTTTCAAATACGGACTTCCTTTTATATAACTAAACCAACTAGCCCTAATATTCTTTGCTTTATATTTCATTCCCAACAAATAATCCATATAAAGCTTTAAATGATACAATAAAGTCTCAATTTCTTCCACTTGTTTCACATTTAAAACAATCTTGAAAAGTTCTATAGGGAAAATCTCCAATTCTATTTTTTTCTTTTCAAAATCATCATTGGCATCAGAATCATTACCAAAATAATATCTACCCAGTATCACGTGTAATAAGCATCTTAAAGCTGTCTTATCTACCAAAGAAGCTGAAATTATTTGTCTCTTATTTCTATAATCATCATCAGATAATAACATTAAACATATTCCCAACTTATCCAACTGTCTTGCACATCTTCCAGTTTCTTGTATATATTGTTCCAAAGAATTTGGCATATTCCAATGTATTACTGCATCAATATCCTTTTTATCAATTCCCATTCCAAAAGATGTCGTTGCTACAAATATATTTGTCTTATTATCAATAAATGAATTTTGAACCATTTCCCTTTCACTATTACTCATCATTGCATGGTAATACAAAGCATTTGCTCCTTTTGTCCTTAAGTAATTTGTTACAGCTTCCACTTCTGATCTTTTCCAGACGTAAATCAATATATTTCTACATTTCGACCAAACTTCTCTTCTTGTTTTCTTATTCTCATGTAATTGAGACTCTACTTTGGTGTTACTATATTGATTATTATTAGCATTTAAAGAGTATTTAATGTGATCCCATATTAAAGAGTAATTATTGTATATTTTTGGTACTTTTGTAGCGTTCAAACCTAATCCTCTGTTAAAATCTAGTAATGCTTTCTTTTTTATTGAATCCAAATGCAAAACCTTACAATGAAGATTTTCTCTTTGTATCTTTTGATTAGAATATGGCTGTATCACCTTTCCCACTTTCAACAAAGCTTTGAGTTCTTCTAACATACCAGAAGGAGCTGTAGCAGTAATTCCCAATATTCTCTCTACTTTAAAGTTATTGATTAAATGTCCTATACAAGAATAATAGCTTGGTCTGAATGAATGTCCCCATTCACAAACACAATGTGCCTCATCCACACAAAGTAGTGCGATTTTGTTGTTTGATAGATCCAATCTAGCCATTCTACCTTGATTTTCATCCTGATTTACTACCACTACTCCTCTCGTTAAAAAGTTTGAAAATATACTTTCTGGTGTAACAAATAAAATATCTAATTTACCTTCTCCAATTAACTCTACAATAGACTTTTTCTCTTCTATTGTAACACTTGAATTCCAAACTGCTCCTCTGATTCTTTTACTTAAATTCCTTATTTGGTCCTGCATCAAAGATATTAAAGGCGTAATTACTAGAGTAACTTTCCCAAACCACGTATTCATTAACAATGACAAGTATTGGAAACATAAACTTTTTCCATATCCTGTTGGAAGAATTAAAATACTCCCTTTTCTAAAACTTGTATTTTCTGTATCTTTTAATAATATCGAATATATTGCTTCCAACTGGCCTTGCCTAAAATCATCAAACCCAAAATTCTCCTTCAAAAATTGTCTACATAACTCTCCTAAAACCTGAAAATTCTTTCCATAATTAATATCATTCTCTGTGTCATTATTGGTTTGATTAATCAAAGAATCAACTTCTTCTTTTATCTTTTTAGATAATTCCAAAGACGAACTATTCAATCTAGAAATCTCTTTGTTTAAACAATCTTTTGCAAACAGGCTATCTTTGCATCCTTGAGAAAAGTTATTAGACCATTTTCTTGGGTCTTTCAATATTTCATTTTCTTCTACCTTAAGACTCTCCAAACTTTTATTTTGACTATTACTATTATTCTTTAATAAATATTTATTGAACTTGATTTCATTTCTCTTTTCTTCTAGCCTTTCCCATTTCTTCAAATTCCGAATTTGTTCCCCATTATTCCCCATTACATTCTCCTTCCCGTCTCCATCCATTATATTTTCAGACTCAAATCTGTTATCTCTACTCATTCTCACTCTACCATTACTATTATAAGTTCTTTTCCTAACGGTTCTCACCGCCGATATTCCACTGATATATCTATTCTTGCTCTTGGGAACAGATTTTGGACCCCAAAGTTCGGAAGACCCTTTCTCTTTTTGCCGTCTTTTTCGGCCTTTTCTATTTTCCTCACTCAACTTACTGGCATTTTCTGCAGTTACTTCCTGGTATTCATTCTCCTCGATTTGACCTTTTTCAGTTTTTTTGTCCAAACTGCTCTTCATTACATCATCAATTTCGCCCTCCCCTAATTGTCCCTTATTATGCTTATTTTTAGCAGAGCTTGCCTCTTTTTGCATACTGCCTAAATCATTATCTAATCGGGGATCTTCTTGTAATGACTTATTTTCAGAAATCAATAGTCTTGGTAACGGTCTTGAGCTTATCTTTCTACTATCCAATATTATCTTAGAAATCTTATCTTTGAACCTCAGCCAATAATCCCTCATTTCATTCGGAGGTTGACTTAACTCCTCCCATCTTGTGTAATAATGATCATTTTTCCACTTTATAAAACATTCCAGTATATCAGATTTACTTTCTTCCAATTGAATTATATTCAAGTATACGCCCAAGTATTTGTCTTGCTTGATTTGGTCACTAATAGCCTTCTTTTGTTCTATAAAGTTATCTTTACTTGTCCAAGTACTTCTAATTCGCTCCAAAATCTCTCCAAGGTTCAATTTCTCCTCTTCCTTATCTAACTGATCTTGAACTAATAACTTTAAGTCTGACAATGCTTTGTCCAATTTTTGTTTATATGGTAAAAATTGTTCGCTATATGGAGTTAGTGGCAAATTCAATACTGTATCCGACAGGTCTGTACCAGTATATATTTGTCTTATTGTTCGCTTATTGCCAGTACTCATTTCATCCTACTTCCACTTGATTTATTAATGATGCTTAAACAACTTTATTATGTATTTACTTATATACTGAAGAGTCTAAATTACTGTAAAGTCTTAAATAATTGATAAAAGAAGACAGGCAATTGTCTTTAAGCCTTTCAAAAAAAAATCGATATCCCAATAGTAAGCTCCAATTCTTTGTGTAATTTCAAACAATCTTCACGCAGTGCTTTGATTATATTCTATTCTATTCTGCTGCTTAATCTCCAAATCCAACCCTTCTAACCTCTCTAGACATTTAATTATTTATATATAATGCTAAAACTCAACCGGGTAATACATGTTTCTGATGTTTTTCCTTATTAGTTATTTTCTTTTACTTTTTTTCCCTTTTGCTACCTTTTTGTTACATTTAACTCTTGGGGAAGTGTGGGGAATGTTGCCCGCCCAAAACATGCATGTATTAAGTTCTGGCAAAATGTGCATGCAGTTTTGCAATACCGGTGTTTCCACATGCTTTTTGGAAGAAAAAACTAATTAAAAATACAAAATCCAAGAACTAACACAAAAAAATCAAGATAGAATTTCCCCCCCCCCCCGAATATCATTGTATTTTCCTACATGCGTTATAACTAGTAAAAATGTTAGTTGTTTTTCTCATCTATTTGACCTAAATATATTTTCTGAATATTAGGAGAATTAAAGGTTTACAAATTGCAAAAGAAAGCAGTTAAATTAATTAAGATAATTAAAAATATGTTTAACTAGTCTCAGATTATATCTATTTTTAAAAATAAGATATTGAAAACATAGTTTTCTAATATCATTTAACCATAAAATAAATTGTGCTTGAAAATCCAATATTAAATCAATTAGCTTTGAATAAATCATTTATTTGTTTATTCAAGAAATAGAATTTAATTCAAATCTTCCCTGAATGATCGTCTGTAATTAAAATTGACTAATTACGTATAAAAATACAGATTACATGCCACTATTATTAAAATATAACATATAAATAACCAATATATATATATATATAATGTACATTCATGTAAATATTATATTGGTTCATGCTTAAATACATACTAGCTTGCTTAAATGCTGTACTCGATTATATGACCTTCTACCGTATCCATATTTAAAATACTCTCTTTTCCGTTTAAATAAAATAACCAGGCATTTGCTAGTGAGTTTTATTCACAGACTTAATTAGACAATAAATGGGTAATCAGTTAAAATAATCGTAAATGAATGACTCTAGCCACACAAATCATAATTGAAATTTTGGTCTTGAATAAATATTACCACATCCTTCTAATAATCATTATAATTTTAATGTATAAACATCGGAAATTAACAACATCATAACTTATAGTTGAATAAACTAGCATTGTTAATAATTCACATATCGTTATTAAAATAATTGGCATATCCAATTAGTGTCGAAACAAAAATATACATATTTGCACGTATATATATAGACCATATATATAACCAAATATTAATTCGTACAAAACTCTGGATTATCCTTATAAGCTATTATTCTATCGGAACCCAATGAATAAAGTCCATACCATATCAATTTCATTATAACCTTAATTATTAAATGTTCTTCTACGTCTACGGTTTCTCAACCTTCTAGAACGACGAGTAGAAGTTACGCCTCTACCTGACTGAGAAGTGCGAGAATGGGCACGTGAAGTTGATGACCTTGTTTGAATTGATTGTGAAGATTCAGATTGGTGTGAGGATGAAGTAGATGAAACTGGAATTAAAAATTGAGGATGCGAGGTAAGGGAAGTAACGTGTTGACGACTAGAAGCAATTCTTGAGCTTCTTCTTACTTTACCATGTTTCTCCCTGATTTTTAAGTAGAAATTATAAGCATGAGCCAGGGAGGTTTCTAAATCAGAAAGCGCTTCTTGTCTATTAACAATTTCAATATAAGCATCAGAAAATCCTCTCTCTTCGTCTTCATCACCACCTGGACAACTTCTCCGCCTTTCCTCTAAATCAACTAGGGATGCATCTAAAGACTTAAGATTTTGTTTAACTATTTTCCATTTTTTGTAGCATTTTTTGGCTTGACTAGTAGCGAAACAAAATATTAGCTCACCGGTAACATCGACCCTAGAAATACCTCTCTTTTCAAATTCACTAAACATAAAGTTCATTAACTGTTCTTCAGTCAAATGTCCTGGCTTTTTAAATAATTTAATTTCTTCTTGTGAAATTTTTAAGAAATCGAGCGTATTATAGCAAGAGGATAATTCGCCATCTTCTACCCGAAGCCTAGGTGCAGGCCGACGTACAGAAGTTCCAGGATCACAATCATCATTACCTAGCTTTCTTTTTCTTTCATTGGGTGACAATTGGCTTGATCCTGACGCAGATCCTGACGCAGATCCTGACGCAGATCCTACCGCAGAATTGATCTGAGCATAACTATAGATATAATAGTTCAAGCTCTGGTTATCTGTATCCAGTATAGGGTAAATAGAAATATTAGCAAGGATAGCGACTAATAGTATAAATAATGAAATGATCGAGTTCATTAACTCAAATCCGATACTTTTGCCTTTAACAAAAAATCATTTCTCACAAGGGTGAAATATAACATCAAAGACTTTTCTTAACCACAGGTCTTAATAATGGCTATCTTGAGTTCAATACTTGAAGGATATTCCAGGTTGACAAATTGAACAAGTATTTCTTATTTTCAACACTAAAAATTACTCTTTGTGACAATTTACTTTCAAAAGTATCGTCTCTCTTTTGGCTCCAAATATGGAGCCAAAAATTTTACTATCAATTAAATTAATAAATTATATTAATGGACTATTTAATCGTGTAAATATGTAAAATAATACCTAAATCATATTCGTTAAACTAAATTAATTAGTGTTTTATTTATTTAAAAAAAAATTGCTATTAATTTGACGTTGTATTTAATAATATATATTACAAATATAAATTATATTTATTTTAGTATACTGCAACATTCAATTATAGTTATTAAAAATATAAATAATATTAATAATTATTATAATTATTATTACTATTATGAAATAATTTACATATTTAGATTCAATGAATTAATTGATTTCCAAGAATCACTTTATTATTGCAAAGCAATAATTACCCAAACAAAATAGTTTTAAATCCTCATTTGTCCTCTATTAATCTTTAATTTAGTAGTTTTGATATTAAATGCCTACCACTTTTGTTAATTGCATAAAATGTTAGTCTCATAAGCAAACGTGTTTTATAGTTTGTTTTCCTCCTTACGACTATAAATACTATAATCCTCAAATTGTGGAGTCCCTTTACTTCAGGATTTGTCTAAATATGTATTCCAAGAATTATTAACAACAATTCAAATGTAGCTATGTACTTGTTCGGTAAAAGAGCTATAGATTTGCTTTATCAGTCTAAATGATAGTTTAAAGAACTTTAGAAGCAAATAACAATCGTATATGTATGTCTCAACGACAAAATTGCAGTGAATTATAACTTAAACCCGACTACATGAATTGGACAGAGTCACTAAAAAAAAGACGCATGTTTAAAAACTCAAGAAAACATTCCAAATTCGAATCAGCCCGCATGTACAATAAAAACCTTTGCTACCTTAATAACTAAAACATTAATTGGCGCTCAATGTTGCCACATAATTGGCGCCATGTCAAAATTAAAGTTGCATGCATTAAACAATTTTATTGCAAGGCAGAAATAGTAATTGCATGCAAATAAGTAAGATTGGTTACAGCAAAATAACTCAGAGTAAAATAAGGAGGGAGGAAAGAAGGTATTTATTTAATTAATAGCACCTTTTAAAATTTTGTATAAAGGCGGAAAATAGATGTCATCAATAAAACTTCCGGTAATAGAAATTCCGGATGAGTTTCTGGAAAATTCATTTGAAAAACCAGAGCAAACAATAGTAACAGAAAATTCCAAGCTAAATTTAAAAAGTAAGAAACATGTGCTGAAAGTTAATCCAGATTTATGGTTTGAGGAGATTCTTGATAAAAGCAATAGCACAACATTTGAGAAGGAGATAACATGCAGAAACCTAAATCTCCTAAAAACAGCCTCAATATTCATTGGAAAACAAAAGTTAAAGTTGAAGCGTGCAAGGTCTATAGAAACTAGCTCTAAATCACAAGATTTATTCAATATTCCAGATGGTGCAAATGAATTAGAAACTCCTCCAGTAAGTTGGGATGTGGATGAGGATCATCCTTTAAAGTCTAGCTTGACTCCCGGGCCACCAAGCAAATCTTGTTTAAGTAATAATTGGTATCAAAGGTTGAATTGGGTTTGGAGAGATGGATATTCAACAACAAGTTCAAAAAGTGATAATGCAATGGAAGACCCCAAATATATTGAGCATGATTTATCTTTTATTCAAGAGATAGGTAAATTTTACGCAGCAGCTAGAGCTTCAGCAGTTGCTTTAATACATTGTCAACCAACTTTTAATTATGGAGTTGCTAAGGCTTTTTATGAGGTAACAAAGACTTCTAATGAAAATTTGTGGAGTATTTACAATCCTTTATTTACAGATGACCGTGTTTTCATTTTTGATAGTATTGTTTTTACTGTAATACTTGGAAGCAAGAAGAATGGAATTTCTAAAGAAATAGCAAAAAGACTATATAATAATGAATTCAACTCCAAAAAAGCCTTTTGTGATATTTTAATTCAAATTGGTGCAAAAGCATTATTTGCACTTCCAATCTGTGCAATTGTCAAATATATGGGATACAGCGTCTTTTGTGAACCACTGGTCCCTTTTAATCCAAAGCCTAAAGATGTACTAAAGGATTTATTACACTCTGCATCAATACCACGAAATATGATTTCATCTCTTGAAGATAAATATGAAAATAATGATGAATTACAAATGGTTAATTCTAAAAGCAAGAAAGACGTTAATATTATGTTTGACTCACTATTAACATATAATCCAGAACTAGCAAATCAATTAGATTTTGTTGCAAAGCAATTAAATATCCAAGGTTGGCCATTTCCTATGGAAACTACAGATTTATATGAGCATTACGGGATTAAATACACATTTAAAATTTGGCAACATAGATCAGATGGTTTATATATTACAAGACATTGTGGTGAATTGCTTCCTGTATATATTGATGAAAATCAAGAAATACAACCATTAAGAAGATTACGTGAAGAATTTTTAATAACATATACCGCTTCTTCGTTACCTTCAACAGTTTCTGTACCTCTATTTTTAAATTCAAATACAGGCGATCCAACAAATGATTATCCTAATAAGGGATTAGATACACAACTTGGAACAAGAAGGGTTAAAGAAGGTTCAACCTCAAGACTAAATGTATTATATAATGCGAGCCAAGCTATGAGAATTAGGTTATTAAAAGATCTCTTACCAACCATCAATGAATTATATGTTGGATTTCATGATCCATGGGAAATTACAGAGCTTCTACATAATTACGGTATTAAATTAAATTATGGATTAGGTAGCCTTGCACAAGGTAAAGTCATTGAACCAATACGCAATACAGCTATTAGAGAAATTATTGCAAGAACTATTAAAAGATTATGGGAAGAAGAAATGCATATATCATTTAGAGATCAAACATTAATCAATGAGGAAACCATTCAAATTATATTAGTTGATTATTTTAATAAAATAATGTGTAACACAGATGAATCAAATATTTATTGGAATTCTAAAATTATACCATCAGCAATAAAAAGATTTCAATTAAATACGAATAAGAATATTATTAGTAAATCAAATGTACAATTGACCACATTATTTTATTCATTACAATTTCATATTGGAGTACAATTCAATACTAAAGTAGTTAATATTGATGGTACATTAAGACTACCACTTAAAATTGATGATTTATGTGATTTTACTGGGATTAATATTGGGGTTGACTATTTATTCCCACAAGTTAAATATTTAAAATATACGTTAGCAAGAACACAAAAACTTAAAAGAGATTCATTTATGGAGTCAATACAAAATTCTGATTCAAAAAAGATGCCAATTTTGACTTTATTTAGTAATCAAACTAATGCTTATTTAATTAATCAATCTAAAGATGATAATTTTACTAATGGTATAAATGGTCAAGTATGGGCATGGAATGAAACAGGAATAATACGTGGTTATTTTCCTAAAGTTAAGATAGTAGTGCCAAGAACATTAAAAAGTATTAATATATGTAAAACAATACTATGCAGATATATATGGAGACTTCGTATACCAACTTGGAATCGCATATTTATTACATCTTCAAAAGAATCAATGAATGATAAATTAGAAGAAAAACTATTTTCATCATCTAGTATTTTATGTAATCCAATATATATTAATACAGTAACTATGGGAAATATAAGTTCATTAAGAGCAAGCTTAGAAGGATTTGCTACACCATGTCATCCTGCATGTAGACCAATTTATGCAAAAGACGATAAAGTAATGAATAAGATTGAAAATAATATTACATGTCAATCACATTATGATTGTTATAAAGCATTATATTTTTTGGTTATTGCAAAACGTTTAATTGGCGAAAGTATTGAAAGAATTTTATTTTTAATCTTAAATAATGGATTTTTGGCTTTACAACATAATAAATTAGATGAATGTTTAAGTATATGTCAAGTAGCATTTTCATGTACACCAGAAATTCCAAAATATCAAGTAATGATCATTGCATTAAAAATTCAATGCTTAATAAGATATAATAAATTAGAAGAAGCAACCACAGAATTTAATTTTATGAGAAAATTAATATATCAATTATATGGTAATTACAGAAATTGTTTAATATTAGTAAAATTACAATTATGTTTTTCATTGTTATATTTTGTGAATGGTAATTATCAAGAATGTTATACAAATTCAACAACTGTTGAAAAGATTTTGACGCCGCTATTAAGTGAGGTTTCTGAAGATGATTCAGTGCATTGGATGATTATTATTGCTTTAAGATTTATTGCTTTATCATCATTACAATTAGGGAATTATGCTCAATGTATTGTTATTGGTGAAAGAATGTTAAGATCAACAATTAAAAGAAATACTAAACAAGTATATTTGGAATTTATTTGTAGATATATTATTGGTGAAGCAACAATTAGATGTGGTAGATATGATAATGCATTAAAAATATTAATAAATTCTATACCAGAATTGGATAATTTTATGGGTCCAAGTCATAAATTTACAATTAAACTATTAATGATGGCAACAAGATGTAAGATTATTTTAGGATGTAGAGATTTAATGTTTCCACCATTAAATTTACAAGATAGAGAAACAGAAATTGATAATGATTATCAATTCCAAATTGTATATGATTTATTTTGCATTGAACAAAATAATTCAAATATTAATGAAAATGATATATTTCTTAATAATAATAATAATAAATGTTATTATTATGATGAGAAATTTATGATAAGATCAAGAAATTGGACAAAATTTCCTATTTCATTAAAATATGATGATTTATTAATTATGGAAAAATCAATTTTTGATACAAAAACAGCAAAACATAGAGAAGATGCATTATTAATGTGTAGATCATTAATTAATCGAATTATGGCAAATATAAGAGGTACAGGTAGTATATTATCTTCAAATCATGAAACAATTGAAAATGATCAACAAATTTGGTATAATCGTTTAATGTGGGTATTAAAACATGAAATTATTATATCAATATTATCTCTTTCACAAATTGATAATATGCGTTTATTATCATCTATTAGATCTATAGCAGTTAGTTCAAGTGCATCACCATTTGTCAAAGATTTAACATTTGGAAGAAGAATTAAACATAACAGTAATTATGATAATAATTATTTTTATTCAAATTATAATTCTAGAAATGGATTAAATTGTGATAATAATTTATCACAAAGAATAATTAATAAAAGAATCACTGATTTTACCGATTATGGTTATATCGATTATTGTAATATTAATACAAATGTACATGATAATATCATTAGTAAAAATATTATAGAAAATGGTATTGGAAGATCAACCAATTATTTAGGTGCTTCAGTAGTTATGAGTCCAAGACAAATGGGTCATGTTTCACAAGAAAAAGAAAACTATTGGGAATTATTAACATGTGAACCAACTATGACTATTATTGATATATGTAGTCATGTATATAAATTATTAGTGGAAAAAAAAATTTCCAGTGCTTATGAATGGTGTGTTGAAATTATTAGAAATGTATCAACAGGAAAATCTGATACTTATGAAATTAATATTGTATTAAATTTAATGCGTATATTATTATCTAAATTTCATAAGAAATATCTTATTGCTTCATTATATCCCGATCTAATTACATTTTCAGAAGATAATGAATATGAAAAAAATAAAAATAAATATGGATTAAAAGTATTTCAAAATTATTATAACAATCATCATAATGAAGGAAATTATTCTAGTGAGATACAAAACAATGAACAAAATATTAATTATAGAAACAATTATATATTATCAGGTAATAATATATCAACTAAAAATTATAATGGTAATAAAAATGCTTCAAATTATGGAAATAATAACAATATTTATGGATCATTTCAAAACTTTAATAACAAAAATAATTCTGATAAAAATGATAATAACATGCCAAATATTGATTATTCAATATTACCGCAATTTAGTACAGAAGTTGCTGCTAATATAATGTTACCAATGGATCAAGGACATAAAGTTATTGATATTAATAATGATATACGTTGGAAGGATCCATATAGAAATTATAAATATTACGATTCACATTCACAAAAAAGTGCGTTATTATATTTACCAAAAGATGTGTATGAAAAGTAATGATATTATAGTAAACATCCACGGGTATTAGTTGGCCCTGTAGTGTAATGGTTATCACCCAGGATTCTGATTCCTGTGATCTGGGTTCGATTCCCAGCAGGGCCTCTTTTATTCGCTCCCGCAATGAAATAAAAACCCCTCTTTCCCAGTTTTATTTTACTATTCAAGCTACGTTAAATAATAAATATTAAAAGTTTTATTTTCCCGCTTAAAAATGTAAGAATTAAAAAATTGTTTGTAAGGTTTTGGCGCTCGAATTTAACTATAGTGAAGATCAGAATTAAGAAGGGAGGAGAGAAAAAATTGTGAATATAATGGATGGGGAATGGGGGAAATAGAATTTAGAAACAAAGAAATGTACAATTTTACAGTAGTAAATAATAACAAAAATATTCTTAATAATTCAAAAATTTGTTAGTAAGAGTAATTAAAAAGAATTAATCATAGTAAAACATGTATTTACGCATAAATTGAGAAAAAGTGCAAATAATATAATTTATTATAAGGTACTCAATAGGGCATATGAAATAAATATAATAGGAATAATTGTAATGTGCGTAGGGGATTATTTATTATATTGTTTCATTTTCGATTTTTTAAGTTGTTTGATAATTTCATCCTTTTCTTGAATTAGTTTGTCTTTTCTCTGAATTTCTTCTTTAGCAGTTTTGAAAAGACAGTAAATGTTATTAGTGAGAATCTGCAGTTCATTTTCTAGACCATTCATTCTTCTAAAATATATTTCGCAAGAAGAGCATTTAGGTTCAAATTTGGGGTCGGAAGGATCAGAAGGATCGGAGGTTGGGGTTAATGGATTTAGTAAGTATTCAGAGTTTAGTGAGTTTGGTGACGTGGGAGAAACTGGCGAGGTTGAAGCTTGATTCAGTTCCCAAATAGTGCATTGGTCGGTGTCAAAAGCTGATGAACTTTTTGCAGACCCTAGATTGGACTGCATGTATAAAATTTTTAAGTATGCAAATAGGAAAATTTATTTATTCACTAATTAATTTATATTCAAGGTTAGAATACATTTAAAGTCGCTTTGGCGGGAAACCTTAACAAGTCGGTAATTAATGACAATGTGTACATGTAATTAGTAAATAAGTTAAGGAGAGAGGATTTTTTGAATGAGAGTTTGTTTGAGGATATCAATATTAATATTAATAAGAGATGCGTTCTTGACATGTTCGCTTCTAATAACGCAAGCAAGGACAACATTATAGTCGATTGATTGAATGTAAAGAAGATGTCCAGAATCAAGGTTAATGGAGCATGAAATTCCAGATGAGTTTCTTGACAAAGAACAATTTGGTGCATATATTTCGCTGATTTCAGAGATTACATTAAGGATATCAGCACAGAGTTCGAAACCAATAGGATCGAAGAGGGATGAGTCGCTAGCAATAAATGTTCTGGAGTAAATATCCATAAGAAAAGCCTTTTCCAAAGAAGAAGAAATAACTAGAACATCTAGGAGTCTCTCAAGTATTTGAGTAAATGGTGAGATCTTTTGTATGACTTTGCTGAAAGCTTCTAAAAGAGAATCATTATATATAGAGGTAAAGTGATATCTAATATCAATTTCAAAACCATGTTGAAAAATAAAGCTTGATATTTTTTCATGGATATCTCTTTGGGATTCTAAGTGGGCTCCATCTAATGAAAATGTCTCATTATCTGTTTTGTGAAGAAAGACTTCAAAGGTGATTCCAGGTTTAACTTGGATAGCATTTTGGAAAAGTCTCTTAGCTCTTAAAATTTCTGTATTGTAGGGATAATTCTGGGAATCAATAACAAAAATCAAAGATGAGACTCTGCTGAGTATATCTTCCCCCAATAGGGAATCTTGGATCTGGCCAGTTCCAGGTAGATCAATGATTCCAAAGCAAGGAAGAAGTTTTGATTCGTTCTTAATCAAAGTAATACTTCCAAATCTAGTTGGAATTGAAGAAGCTGTTTCATGTGGAGAAACTTTATCATACAATACTTTGATTATAGAGGTCTTCCCACTACTTCCTAATCCGCATAACATAATCAATGGAATATCATTTTCCAATATAATCTTTCTATCAGTTTCTTCAGGAAAGATTTTGTGAACCGAGGATTTTACCAAATTAGAATTACCTTTCTCCAAAATTTGGCCTTCTAAAAGTAGATGATCAGAGTTTCCTGAAGTTAAAATGGTATTGCTACTTTCTATCTTTAAATTAAGGTCATCATTACTCAAAGTATTTGAAACCATTCTTTTTCTAAAAAGCTTTGAATTTAAATCCAAAAGCTAAAATATATATATTTATATTTGTTGTATATAAATTAGAAAGACTGGCTTTCTCTTTTTCAAGCTTAATTTTATTATGTTCCCTTTAGAGACTTCTCCCCACACCAATTCACAGAAAGCTGTTATTTTTCTATTCCTATAGAAAACCTCTATATTTAAAGAAACCAAAGAAGAAAAAACTATTCATTCAGCTCAATAACTATATAATCTACCAGTTTTCTCCCTAATATTATTTGTAACTTAACTCTTTAACTCCCTCATCTACGCATACTAACTCTATTCATGCTAATTATTTCTTAGTACTTTGTTATTTCCTATAAAATATCATATTCTGATTTATTTTGCCTGGGCGGGAAGTTTGGGCGGGAAGTTTGTTTTTTAGAAATAAAGAAATAATCAAGGCAATTAGAGAAAAGTCATAAATTGACCAAGTAGTCACAAGTAGAAAAGTAAGTGGAGAATTCAAGTTAGATTAGTTTTCGTTTGGCTTGTTCATATAATTAAGGTGGCTGGTTTGCTTATCAGTTTGATAGCAGTTATAGATTAGTTATTAGTGACTAATAGTTATTAGTCTAATTAATATTTCGTAATTATTAGGTCGGAAGAGGAATTAAGACAAAATGGACGATTATTCAGAACAGAGCATCTTATGCTCACCCAAAAAAATAAGAAAGACGGAAGTTAATGAAGTTAATAAGGTAGTGGAAGAAACAGTTCGCGAAGACTATGAATTTATAGGAGCCAATAATCAGAGTGTGACAATAGTGAATATATTGAGACAAGGTATACAAAGTAAGGACAAGAATATGTTAGAGAATGCTCTTTCTCACAATGATATTAAGATAATTAGATCTTCAGTAAGCCAGATTTCTGATGAGAATTGTCTGGAACTTTTTGAGGAGATTATGAATAGAATAGAGGCTAATCCAATGAAGCTTTTGGAGCTTTCTAACTGGATTTCAGTTTTACTTGAAAGTATAGCGAAACAGGTTGTAACTTTTAAAGGAGATGCTGATCGAATTTCACTTATTTTGAACCAGATGGAAAGATTGAATGAAATTATTTCCATGAGGTTAAGTTACAACCAAGATTTGATAAGTCTCCAATCTACTTTGGACATATTTCAACATATCATTGAGGAAAACAAACTTATTGCAGAAATGTGCAATAAAATCTCTATTGAGTCTAATAACGCTTTAATCACTTACCAATTTGAGGCGGACCAGGAAAATGATGAAAACGATAGCTTTGACAATTATGAAGATGAGGATGATATTGATATTGACCATGAGGATGAGGATGAGGATGAGGATGATGATGATGTCAATCTTGATGAAAATGATGATGAAGATAATGATGAGGATTACAACAACAAGATACATGAAGTTCGCCAAACTGAAGGCACCAAAGACGAAAGTGATAACGAGAGCGAAGAGAATGATGATGAGAATGAATATGAAGAGGGGTCGAACTCTGAGTAATAGAATCAGAAAATGGAACTGGAACTGGAACTGAAATCGGAAACTGGATTGCTTGCCCAGATCTCATTCCAGAATCTCTTTATTAATATCTTTTCGACAATTTGATTAAAATTATTTCTATTTAATCTTTCTTATTCTATAGCCTAGACTAAATAAGCGAATTTATATATATGCATATATATTTAAATTTACATATACAATATATATTACATAAATATACATAATAGTATGGAAATCTTGTTTCATTTCATTAATGTCCAATTCTGACTTAAACTGCAATGAAAAAGACTCATATTGGATTTGTATGAGATTTCTTTCATTACATATGGCAGGCTTGATAGAAGGAAAAAAGGCAATTGCAAAGAAATAAGGGAAATAATGGTCCCTAACCAAAAGTATGGGAATGGAAAAGGAGATATTAGGAAGGGAAAAAAGGGGAAAGGGTTTTTTTATCGATTATTGAAATTTGCCGTGCAATAAATTATTTAATTAGTGAAATTAGGCCTTTGTAATTTAATTTATGCTCGGATTATAGTTAAAAAAAAAAGGCCGGTAAAATAGAATTAAAGCTCTAAAAATCTAAAAATTAAGAAACAGATAAAAGGAGAAAGTCATTAACTAGAAGGTAAAATGTGTTATCTTGGTTCTTCAACGCATGGAAGATGTTGTTGTTGCATTCCTTTGGGAGTTTCTGGAACAATCACATCTCTCATCCTGTTAGCATCAGGAATCTTCACAACATGCCAATTTTCACAAACTCCAATCCAGGAAATTGGTGGTTTAACATCATCAGCTTTGTTTACAGGCGTCACATTTTTGTCATTCTTATGTTTTTATTGTGGTCCAGGAGGAGCAGGATTCGCATACTTTGCAACACAATTTTCAGCAATTGTTGTAACTTTCCAGTTAATATACCAATGGTGTCTTTGGAGCTATAGTTTTCTACAGGTTGGACATTTCTTGATAGGATTTAAAATGACCTTTATTATTACTTTGATTTGGATTATAACACTAATAGTAAATATTATTTCTATCACCATTTTCAGATCTACCTGGGAAATCAAGGTTCAAGGAGGAAGTACATGGAACTTAAAGAATGCTCAGGAAGTAAGACTTAAAAATCTGGAAAACGCTGTAGGATTATAATTAGATCATTAAATATTAGTTATGAAATAAACTATACAGCATGTGTAATAAAAGCTAGATACTACAAATTTGTTGACTATTTATTAATAAAACTACCTCAAAATAGTTTTCACTACTATTTATTTTTCTATATTATTATTTACTATAGTTAATTCTTAATACAAACCGCCTCCTCCCCATGCATCAGTAAGCTGTAACTCTCTAAGTGTATCACTACTAATCTGTACTGAATGATTTTTTCCTGGCTCCCAAATATGAGCTTTAGATGAACTGTTTGTTAACACATACTTGTATTCAATATTTTCGACCTTACTATTTGAAGTGATCTTAACATTTGCAGTCCAAAAACTTCCTTCAGTCCATTTCATTGTTAATCCATTGTCCACATTCCAGTTACCTAATTCTGTAATATTCCCAACCACTTTAAGTTCTTGTCCAAACTTTGTTTCAAATTTTACACCAAACTTGACAACAATACTGACATTCATCTTTTCACGTCGTATTGCTTCTTCTAAGGCCTCCTCATATATCCTTAATTTGCGATCATGCAACTTTTTCTCATATAACTTTCTTATTCTAAGCCTATTTTCATCCAGGGTCTCCTCTGTATTTTCCTTCCTACTTGGTTCCATATTGAGATTAACCTTTTTCTTTCTTCAACTAGAGACCTTTAAACTGAGTAATATTTGCCAGAGCCACTTAATTAACTAAGTCAAAATTAACCTCTGGTGATTTTGCTTTATCAGCCCCCCTCCTCTTCCTTTCTGCACTATCTTAATTTAGCACTACAATAGTTTGTTTGAATCAATTACTCCCTCGTCGAACCTTCTCAAATTTTCTTTGTATTCCGTTTTTCTGTATTATTTTCAAGTAAAACTAATTTATAACGTTTCCGTAATTATATTGCTCTTATTTCCTTTATTCTATTTTACTTTGTTTTTTGCCCTTAATCCACTTATTAATTCCTCACGTGCATTTCCCGCCTGAAGTAAATAATGATCTATATTAATTTGTTATTTAATAATATTACATATAAAACGTCAAGTCCCGAACCTAAAGTTCATTTAGCAATAAATCCAAGTAAAAAAATTTTAAAAAAAGTCATGAAATTGTAAAATCTAATTTAAACTAGAGGACATCTTTTAGTTTGTGTTATAAATTTGTTATTTTTGGATAACGCTAAAGTAAAAATCTCTAGGAAAAGCTTAATCTCTATTATGAATTTAAGCAAAAAATTTAAGGCCAAAATATATGAGAAAATCACACAACTTTTCTTTTTATTTTCTAAGAGCTTACCATATTAAAAAATATATATATATATTGGAAATAAATACATGCATGCATGACTTTTTAATTTCTACATGCAAACTACTACATTTACTTCATGCATCGTATTTAACTCTCATCCAACATATATTTGAATGCACACACATACATTTTAGTTCATATTAAATAGAGTATTTTATTTATTAGAATTGAAACCATAAAATCTATTTAAGAAAACATGGATCGAAATCTTGCTAGTTCAATTTGATTTATTTTCATTAGAAACTTATTTCTTACACTTGTATGTTCATAAATTATATTTATATACATTTTTCTTATTATTGATTTAATTACCATGTATTAATCTTATAAATCTAATATTTAGCACTTGCCGCCAATTTACATAACGTCTCGTCTCCTGGATTGTGTGTATTATTGAGAAAAAAGAAGGTAATAATAGAGAATACATGTAAAAAGCAAAGGAGTATATATAAACAAGGGAGAGAGTGGTTTAACATATAATATATATTTATATACATATAGATATATATTTATATATATCTATAAATAATTTTGAGAAAAATAAAAAGGTAAAAGTTGCATGATTGGGCAAGAATAGGAATTGAGAAGAGTTTAAAGTCATTAAGGAGCGGATACTTTAAGAATTTGAGTTTTAAGAACACGAGATTATAGGCAAATCAATAGTCAGTACAGTAATTTAGAACAGATTAGCTGGAAAATTTAATAGATCTTGTAAAAAATCAATTATTAGAGCATTAACGTCAACAATTATTGTCATTTTAGGTGATTTAATAAATTAGGAAAAAAAAGCAATAAAGATGCAACAGCCACAACAACCAAATGATATGTTCCATACATCAGTAGGAGATGGAGTAACAGCAACATGGGTAGATCCCGCACAAATGGGACAACTAAATAATAACTGCTTTCCAAATCAAGCACATCCATCATCAGGATATTATCGATTAGAAGTAGATCAAGCTCCACTCATTACAGTTCCCGTAGTTCAGGAGATTCAAAGAAGAGATAAAATTATTGAAGTACCTCAAACAATTATTAAGGATAAAATCTTGCCAAAGATTTATCACCAAGAAGTTATTCACGAAGTTCCAAAGCTTGAAGTTGAGGTACAAGAGAAGGAGGTTGAAGTTCCAAATGTAACTGTAGTAGAAAAGGTCGTTGACTTGGAACATATTGTTGGATTCAATCCAAAATACGTACCAACCTGGGAAGTTAGAGAAGTACCAAAGCTTGTTCCAAAATTTGTTGGTGAACAAAAGGTTCTTTATATTGAAATTTCTCAAATTCAATATGTTGATAAAGTAACTGAAAAAGAGGTTGTTGTAGATGTTGTTGATAAGGTAGTTCCAAAAGTTGTTGAAATTGAAGAACCAATAGAAGTTATCCGATATAAATGGAAGGAAGTTTATGATGATATACCAGTTGTTAAATATGTACCCAAGTTTGATGTTGAGGTCGTATGCCCTGCTCCAGTTATTGTACCTTATGTACAGCCAGAAATTAAAGATCTACCGCCTGTTAAAGTTACAGTTGGTCCAGATGGTAGAGAAACCAATATGGGACAGGATTACAATATACCAAATAATAATGTTTCTTCACCAAATTCTATCCCAAATATGAACGCTAACTTAGCTCAAATTAATGATATCAATAGTTCTCCCTTCCCATTACCCGAAGGAAGCCAACCAGTTGAGCCAAGAATGCCACAATTCATGAAAGGAAATATGCCAGTAAATGTTAGAGTAATGCCCCCGCATCCAAATAATCAATAGATTTTAATCATTTAAGAATGTTTTCATTGTAAATAAAAGATATGGGTATCGTAACTAAGTAACATTATTTATATTATTTGTTTACAATGAAAGTTTTCTTGATAAATATATCGTTACTGACAATTGATCTTATATCATTTTGTTATTCAATATAACAAAGGCAAAATCATAATGGAAAAATTGGTGATTTAGTATCACCATATTTTTTTTCAATAGATATCAATATATTTCCTTAAATAACCAATAATACTCATAATCCATAATTGTTCATTATTTTTATTCTTGTAGTTTTTCTGTTATTTTTGTTTCGAAATATTTCATCCATGTTTCTGGAATTTGTGAATAGAAAATTCCCTCGATTGTTTCGTAGAAATTTGAGTCTTTCTTGTCCAATATCCGAAAACCATTCTGACTTATCTCCAGATTTACGACCTTCTTTTCATGAAACTTATTGAAATTATCTTTATTTTGCTGAAATCCCAACGTAGCCTTTGCAATTATCTTGTCCTTATAACTATTATCAATTTCTGACAAAGTTATTATTTCCCCAAAATTGCTCTCTATGTGTTTAACTAGTTCTTCTAAAGCTATAGTCATTTATCATAAGAAAGCTTATTCTTTAATAAAAGTATCTACTAGGCTTTGATTTAACTTTTAGAATTGTTTATCTCTTAATATTACTATATTTGACACTTTCCCCACAAAGATGTAATGTAAATTATCACATGAATTATTAGCCCGCTCAGTTATTTTTAATATAGTCAAGAAATTTTTGAGAAATTAACGATGAATTTGAAAACTTGTCAAATATAAATATTTTAGTTAACTTTATGATATAGCCTTCTATATTTTAGTCTATAATTTTATTGAATATTATTTGTTAAAATACAAGGCTAATAAAATTTTTTTTCTATCCTTACAATTAAATTCTTTGCAAGATTAATTCTTTTTCTAATCTCTTCTTTCTTCCTTACTCTGATTCAAGTTTAGAATTGGTATTTTTAACATAAAAAATTTGTGTATTAACAACTCGTTCTTTTTATTTGGTTTGCTATTACATTTGTAATTTACAATAATTCTTTAATGCATGCACCATTATTTTAACCGCCATGTAGTCATTACCCCATTTTTTTTTTTAATTTGCATGTGGATTTATGCCGGTACTAGTCAAAATTGGCACTAACGTGTCAACAAAAATTGCATGCAAGAAAAAATCTGGTGAGAGGGGAGGTGAATAAAAAGTAGTATTGAAATAATTAAAATTGTAGTAAACAAAAATTTGGTAATTTTAATTAGAACTGAAAGTGGAAAATATATCGTTGAACGAAGTTGGTCTAACAAAATTTTGGAAAGAAATAAAATAAAAGAATTCCTGTGTGAATTAATTAATTTGAATTTGAATTTATAATGAAAGTTTGAATATGGAAGAAAAAATTTCAATTACAAAATATTTACCATTCATTGTAAGTGATATCTCAACAATATAATTTGAAACAAAATATCAAAAACTAATTCTATTATATTTAGTTTGTCTTGTTTTTAACAGCAGTACTTTACTTTATCTACTTTGCAGTAAGTTTTTTTTTAATAAAAATAAATCAAATATAAACAATTATTTACATCCTATCCAGTTCCATCTATTACCATTACTGCAAATTGGAATCTCCAAGGCATTTAGAGTTGAATCAAAATTTCAGGAAGGTAAGTTAAAGAACGCCAAAATATTAAATATTATATTAAGGAGGCATTTATCTCAAATATTTTATTTTTAAATTGGGCATTTAACACATTCTAATAATTTTAGGCATTCGAGATTTTATCATTATACACTTTTTGTTTGTATTATACAAAATCTCATTATTCAAATCGTTTTTTACAGATGCAGGCAGAGTCCCTGTAACTGAAGAATGGAGAAATACTCCAGACCCAAAATTAATATTTGAAAGAAAAGATGATGGAAGATTAAGATTCTGCAAATACGAGCTAGTATATAAACCAGACAGAGCTCACTATTGTCGTCAGTTAAATAGAAATGTACTAAGAATGGATCATTATTGTCCATGGTTTGGAAATTGTATTGGATATTTCAACTATAAATTCTTCTTCCTTGCACTTCTCTATGGATGTACCTCACTCATATATATGATGTTTAGTCAAATTAATACCTTAAGCAATATTTGGAGTGATACAAATGTAACATTTGGCCATTTATATCTTGTTTCACTGGGAATCTGTTTCAGTGCTGTACTACTCATTATAGTAGTTCCTTTCTTCTTATTCCACGTATATATTACCTCAAGAAACGAAACAACAATCGAATTTTGCGAAAAAAGAAGTAAAGAAAAGGTAAGCTTTAACTTTATTTCAGCCAAATTTAACTATTACTAACCTTTTATTGTACACTATAATTAGGGATTTACATATGATCAAGGAATATATAAAAATATCCAAAGCGTATTTGGTGAAAATCCACTTTTATGGCTTGTGCCAGTCGGTCTACCACCTTCCGATGGACTTTTTTTCCCAATCAAAAAAATTGAAAAGGAAGTATAATTCTTAAATCAATCTCCGACTACTTAATCATAAAATACCTATTTGTAATAATTGTTTAAACTCAAAGCTATTTGCTAAAACATTTTTTATCTACGCCATCTGTAACTAAATCCTCTATCTATTAAACATAGATTAATCAGTCAAAGAAGAGCCTGACACTATGTATTTATAATTTAACAAAATAATAGAAATTTTCTATGTTATACATAACCTCTCCCAATCAATTTTGAATTTATTCTTTGCATGTAATACTTTCACCCCACAAACTCGAATCTACCGCTAGTAATTTCCCGCCTAAACAAAGCAATGGGGTGTAAAATTACTTGAATCCCTCATCCACACAAATAAATTGCGTAAATAGGAATAATTGATATATAAAGAATTTCTTTGAAGGAGTAATTTGAGGCGATTTTTTAATTGAAATATATTGAAACAAACATAAACTTAGAGAAGTAATTAAGAAATAAATTATAGAAAAACGTAAATTATTAGTATTAACTGTTTAGATTAAGAACAAATTATAAAATGAGTGAACAATCTAATGTACAAGTAGTACAATCAGAACAGCAAGCACAACAGATTGCAGGAGCGCAAGCCCAGATTGGAATGAATACAGGAGTAGCATCTGCGGGTGTGCCATACAGCTCTGGTATGGGCCAAAATATGGTATTTCAATCTATGGCAGGAGGAAGTGGTTATTTCTTCCCTCCAAATGGTTCTGCCCCAATGAGCATGGGAAGCGGAGCTTTTGCAAGTGTCGGAATGCCGGGAATGTATGAACTCGACCCAAACATGCTTTCGGGTGGCTATTCTGCACCTTATGGTTCCGCGATGGGAAGCAGTTTCTATCTCCCAAATCAATATGGGGGTACAGGAGTCATGACAATGCCATATACCTATGATCCTTATGGCTTGATCAACCCAGGAATTATCCCTCCTGTTGCAACAAAGATAGCTAAGAAGAAGAGATCAGGATGCTGTTAAGCAGTTTTTATTGAATCATAATCGGCCTATAAGATATAGTATAGTTAATCTACTGTATTACGTAATTACTCTGTTTTGTAGATCTTTTTTTATCAAGTTGTATTGTAACTACTACTGTAAAAGTAACCTTCTTGCTGCTTGTCTGACTCTCACATCGAACGAAGGTGTCAAGATTGGCTGATTCGCCTCTTGGAAGGGATTCATTAGGATTTTTACATACAAATCCCTGACTTCGTTAAAAAATTGTCTTATATTCTCACTGCTTTTGCCGTGATGTAAAAGTAAAAACTTTGTGTGTCCTGGTGTTACAAATGCTGAAATCTGGGTATCACCAAGCTTATAAATTGTTCTCATATACCTGAAATAGAATTTCAATCAATCAAATAATTTTTGGTCTCTCAAATCTGCTCAACTTACAATGCTGAATTTCTCCAAGTATTCTCGTCCAATGCATCCAATGAAGCATGAAGCAACAACTCGTCAGCACAACCATTTGATCCTATTTTCCCTGTATTATTAGACAAATCCACCTCATATAGGGGAGAGTCATTCCTTCCCACTATTGTAAATATCAAACAATCCTGATTTGTAGCTATCATAACCACAAATTTATAATCTAACCATCGATTAATTAACTTGGTAATATTACAAACAGCCCGCCAAAACTGGCAGAATAATATTTAGTCTTGAAAATAGTCCATAAAAAAATATTAAGGTTCAAATGAAATATCTAAAAAAATCACTTATTTGAACATCTACAAGTCTTAACAATTAACTTTGAAAATATTCTTCACTGAAAATGTCCATTTCAACGGAATGTTTGGATCTTTCAGGATGCCAGACAATATAACCATTTCTGTGGGGTCCTTTTTTGAGGTTGTCAAAGTATTCTCCTGAAATTAATTTGTAAATAACTGTTCTTTTATTCCAAATTTCACATTATCCTAACTCACCTTCTCTAATACAAATCCTCTTCCTAGTAATAGGGTCTTTATAAGTAGCAACACATTCTCGATCTCGTCCGTACTCCTGAGGTAATCTATTATAAGAGGAACTGTCAAATGCAACGTTCAGGGTAGGATCAACTCTTGTTTTTGAGTATATTTCCTCTTTAATTACATATAAGATGTTTTTGTATTATTAAAATCAAATGAACTTTTTATAAATACTTAAAGCTTACCATAAGTGAGGCATTCTGGGTCAATATTGGATCTAAACCAATAACAATTAGCATTTACATCATAAAAGTATGCCAAGTGATTTGCATCTGAAGTTTTATAGTGAATTCTTTTCCCATTATTGTTTCTCAGATGGTATTTATACACTTTTCTATCAATATCTGAAAGAATTTAATTGTTTATTAGTTGTTAATAGTAATAACTTACAATCTAATTCATCTATGACAGGGTATATTCCCATTCTTTCTGCCTCAATAGGAGATTCAACTTTTCTAATCACTAGATTACAAATAGTTATTTTTTTTTTGAATACTAGATAGAATAAACATACATTCGTGATTAATTTCAGTTTTTGTACTATTAGAATACATCTTCTCATCCTCCAACATCCTTTTCACAATCATTTTGTTCGCATTGTCCTTCCTAGATTTATGGCCTTGTTTTGGTGGCTTGATGAATTCTTTATAAGCTTCTTGATTTCTAGTTTGTATTAATAAAGTTAAATTAATAGACTCGTCTACAGCCAATTCTAAACAAGTTACCAAACTATTGTTAACTTACTTTCTTCTTTTCTTTTCTATTTCACTAAACTCCTCTTTCCGTCTTTGAAACTCTTTATAATAGCTAGGATCTAAGTCTCTTTTATTATTATACTCATCGACTCTGTATATATTTTCTTTTAAAGATGGGGAGTCATACCCAGTAATTGCTTTTTCTGGCAAATAATAGGGATAATTTGTGAGATCAGAAAAATTTGGATAATTATTCGTGTTTATTTGACCAAGAACATCTTTAGCTGAGCCATAAATCTGAGATTTGACGCTATTTAAATGAAATAGTATAACTATAGATACCAAAATTAAACACTTGACCATGAACTTTCTCAACTTAAGCATTTTTTAGGTTTAATGATTTTTTTTTTTGAAAAGCTTAATTTTTACTAATCAATTCTTAGGCTTAATGTGGTCAAATATTACTAAAATTCGAGCACCCTGCATTATCTGGCATTGGCAGTCAAATGCATGCAAAATTGGAAATTGACAATTTTTTTACATTAAAATTTCCAGGAATTTAAAGTTTTTCAAAGAAAGAAAACATAAAGTTATTTTAATTATAAATGAATGAAATACAAGATGAATCAAGAACGTGGTCTGGAGCACGAAATATTAAAGATTTTGAAATATCCCCAGATACAAAAGAACAGAATCAAACTTTGAGCCAACAAAAGCATTCAAAAAGATTCAAGAACTGTCTAACTTACTTGCTAGTTGCAGCTTTTACAACAATTGCTTTGATTTTAATCTTTGTAATTTTGGATATAAATGGAAGAAATCCTATCCAAGTTTATTTCCAAAGTTTCATCCCCTCAAAAGCTAGTGAAAAAGAGATATTCAATCCAAGCATACAAAAAGTAACTGATGGAAACAGTTTTATGGAGAAGAGTGTGTCTTCTGGATACTATAGTGGTTCTGAAAAGAGTGATCAATTTGCTCAGGTACAAGATTCTGGGCATTATCAATCAGTATTGGAGTTATATATGAATAGACTCTTTGTTACTCCTTTGAACAAAATGAGTTTAACTGTCCCAGTTAATGATCGCATACTTAGAAGTTATCAAGTTGAAGCTATAGATTATTCGATTGATGACGAAATGGTTTTGTATCTTTCTTTAGGGCATCAGCTTAAAATTAACAATGAAACTATGGCTTTATATGATAAGTCCATGAATGTTATTAGTCATTTTCCAACTTACGAAGATGAGGAAGGTACCAAAAAGAAGGATATAAAAAAAGAATCAAATGATCAGAAGGGTAATATGGAAAATAAGCTTAGAAATAGTGAAAATAAAAGGAATTTACAACAATTACAACAACATGAATACTATAATTATACATCTACATCGGAGTGGAATCACAAGCCAGAAGTTGTTCATAACATTATTCCAACATATTATCCTAGGAATCCGTATGTTCCACCATATGGAAATCCTTATTATTTTGCCCCAAATATACTAGTTCCTTATGTATATATTTATTAAGAAAATTGTTAATTCAATAAAATAAGAATTGATTAGATTGTCTTTGATTCAGGAATGATTTATCCTAATAACTTCTAATAGCTTTATTAACCATAAGCTCAATCTTGGACAAAATATCATCGTTTAATAGCTGGAGCTGACCAGCCGGAGCTAAGATATGCAAAAGTATGAGAATATCATTAGCTACTAACTCCTCCCCAGATTGAATGAATTTTTCGCTCCAATCTACCACAAAGTCCAAAATTGATTTACCTCTAAGAGAAAAAGTTTCCTCACTAATTACCATAACAAAGATTACGCCAAGCTGCTCAGAGATTCTCCAGAGAGAGCTAAATCCTCTATATGAACTATCTTGAAGATGACAAATCCCTTCATATCTTATGGGATTAAACATTGAAATCTGGTGAATTATGGAATTTAATACATTTTGCCTGAAGTCCTCAGAGTCTAGATCAGATTCATAAATGTTACTCAGTGAAATTTGTTTTGGGACCCAAGATCTACGTTCACATATACTTTCAAAAATTCGAATACCAAGATCAGAAAATACGTCACTGTTATCCAAAGAAAGTACATAGAAACACTTCATTTATTCTAAGTAATTTGTGTAATCTGAACTTGGCGCCAATAATTGAGCGAAGATTAATAACCAATAGTAAACTCGGAATGCAAAGGTGGGAAATATTATTCGAATATTCGGAGTGTTTTAAAATGTTTGGATGTAACTTGAGGAGACAGTGACTATTAATTGATGTGTTTACCTTCAACCATTTCTTGGAGAGGATTTGTTTGATTTAATTCCAGATTTAGAAGCAAAGATTTGTGTAGTATACTAGAAACATAACTTCAAGGTATTGTAAACTAGACCGAGTATTATGAATCTTTTGAAATTGTTTTGTTCTTTTTTTCATAGTCTTCTCTGTATTGGTTAATCTTATCAACCAGATCTTTGACATTCGATGAGAAATCCTTTAGATTTCCTGCCAGAATATCACTTTCCCTCTCTTTGTTCTTCTTGTTTTCAAGCTCTGCATATTTAGTGAGTTCATCTCGTCTGAGATTGTCAACCTTCTTTAGAAGTCGGCAATAAGCCTCGCTTTTTATTGAAATAATTCTTAATAAATTAGCTCTAACCTTCTCTAGAATTTGGATTTTCTCCCTCAAAGATTCGTCATCCAAAACTCTAGGATCAGACTTAAATTCACTCTCTATAGCTCTTCTTTTAGCAATATGCTCATCGATTAAGCCTCTTAAATCGATTCTGTCTTGAACAATTTTTGCTCTGATCCTTTTCTCCAAAACGGGAGAAATATCTGTATCTAAGACGCACTTTCTACCAGATTTCCTCCTATTATTAGAATACATTGTACCAAGTTAGTGTTTAAGGCGATAAACTTTATACTTATAGATCAAGTTCAGCAGACTTTCTTCAAATTCATAAGTTTGCTTCTAAATTTGTCCTAAATTTATTGTTGATTCTATCTCTTCTCAGTGAATTATCTAACAACCTAAGTTGTTAAAATGTATTAAGTAAAAGTTATACACAGTTCCTGAATTTTCTCTTAATTTTCTCTGCTTTATTCTCAACTATTAAAAAAAATGCCAGGACCCTTATGGCGCCAAAATATTAATGGCAAATTAACAAAGGCATGAAAATAAAGTAAATGTGTATTTATGAAAGGCTTTTTTATTTTTCAATATTAATTAGGAGATCAGAATTTGCAATCATATCAGATCAACTATATATTCCAAATAATATATTTTGTGACTCTTAATATATGAGACTCCTAATTTTAAATTAACTTTCAAACACCCTCACATTTAGCATGAGTGCATTAAGGCTTGACAGTTTTGAGTTTGAAGAAAATGAAGAGCAAAGAAAGGGTAGTTTTGATGGCTCTAATTCCTTACATACCGACTGGTCTCTTTCTTCTGATGGCGCATCTTTACTACATAAAAGTACAGGAGTTCATATTACGCATGAAGGTACAAGAGGTCTTGAGTCAGACTATGGTCTCGGAGATGTTCACGTATCACTTGGAGATTTCGAAGTAAATCCAACTCCATTAGGTCATGGAAGAAGTTCAGTAGTATTTAGTGCAATCCATAAATCATCGGGTAAAACTGTGGCTATAAAAGATATTTATGTAGGAGATATTTTGCACCAAACTCAACTCTCTGCAGAAATACATTCTTGGAGACTAACTAGCTACTGTCCTTTATTAGTACAATTCCTTGGTGCTTTTATTAAGCCGAACAAAAGTGTCGTTTGTCTCGTGATGGAGTATATGGAATTTGGTACCTTAAGTGACATACTTTATAAGAATTTGAATAGAAATCTTCAGAGTAATGGGATCCCAGAAGGAGTCAATGAAAGCTTTTTGAAGTTTATCTCAATACAAATGGTGGATGGAATTGCATACCTTCACCAGAATAACAGAATACACAGAGATGTAAAATTAAACAATATTCTAATTAACCAGGATGGAGCAGTAAAAATCAGTGATTTCGGAATTTCAAAGCTAATTGACCAAAATACTACCAAAGATCATAATAAAAATGTCTCCACTTTTGTTGGAACCCAAATATATATGAGTCCTGAAAGATTACAAGGCAAATCTTACTCCTTCTCTAGTGACATCTGGAGTCTTGGAATTTGCATTTATGAATTGGCTGCGGGAACTCACCCTTTCAAAAACCTTAGTCTATTCGATATGGTTTATATTTTATGTGAAGATAATACAGATAATGGAGAACCGCTGCCATTTCTTGAAAAAATAATAAAAAGATGCCCTTTACCGGAACACTTACACAAGAACGCCGACTTTTATGCCTTTCTTAAGGGATGCCTAGAACTGGACCCCTTAAAGCGTCTCACCGCACTCCAACTCCAAGATCTTAAATGGCTAAATTTTGGCACCTGCAATCGCTATGAATTCTTGGCTTGGTTACAACAAATTCAAAAAATAGATAGCAATTAGGAATGCGTCCAACGTTGAGGGGGGCTCGTGGTGCAGTGGTAGCTACGTGTGCTTTGCATGCACAAGGTCCCGGGTTCAATTCCCGGCGGGTCCACTTTTTGCCAGTTTTTTAAAAATTTTTTTGGTTGGCGCTAGAAATAATATATTAATATCGCAAAAATAAATACAAATTAATATTTGACAATAACTTTTAACAACCATTTTGATTCTACGATATCACAATTCACTGAAAGAATAATTGTTTTATTTTATAGATTTTTTTATTCTTTGTTCTCCCACAATTCAATCTTTTAATATTAAGTTTGTATGAAAAATTTACATGTATTGCAATATAAGCTATTCACTCTAAAAAAAAGCCATTGCATCTTTTAATTTAATCATATTATATAAACAGTTTATTAATGCTATGGAATCGGGTAAAACAAATAAAACGAAAAAACTAAACAGAAAAAAGACAAAAGGAAATCTTGTAAACACTTCTATTTACATCAAAGGACTCCCGAAAGATATAAGCTTTAAAGAGATGAAAGACTTTTTTGGTAGGGGAGGCGTCATTAAAATAGACCCAACAACTTTGGCTCCAAAGATTAAACTATATAAAGACGAATTGACCAAAGAATTTTCCGGAAACGCTCTAGTTGTTTATAAGTTTGAACAAAGCATTGAATTAGCTCTCAAATACTTAAATGAAACCGAAATCAGGCCGGGCTTTAAAGTCGAAATTGAAAAGGCAGTTTTCACCGAGTCATCTAAGACCAATATTGCTCCATTATCTGAAGCTGAAATCGATAAAAAAAGAAAGCAACTGAAAGCAGCAGAAATGGAAGAAGAAAGACTTTTATCTTGGAGCAATGAGCAGCATTCACTAAATAACACTATTGCTTCCAGAATAGTTGTTCTTAGACCAATGTACTCCAGAAAGGAAGCAGAAACATATCCTGAAGGGGATGACTTCTACAATGAACTAGAAATTGAAGTTCAGGAAGAGGTAACCAAACATTGTGATGTAGTAAGTGTTACATGTATTCCCAGGCATCCACAGGGAATTGTTTGTATCAAATTAAAATCGCAACATGATGCCGAAATTGTTATCGATGTCTTTAACCAAAGATACTTTGATGGTAGGCAAATTGAAGCATTCATGTATGATGGAAACACCGACTTTAAGGCATCTTGTATTTAGCCTAAATACGTAGTTGATTAATATAATATTTCTAATAGCTCTTTCTCATGTAACTTAATCATCCTGCCTAATTATTTAATGATATCTAAACTGTTTTCTTACATATAGAAATACAAGAAATGATAACTTTCTACTCTCAACGCCTAAATAAAGAAGAATAATCAATAAGAAAAATGTCAATACCAAAACAAAAAGCCCGCTAAAAGCCACTTAGTGAGGAATTTTAGGGGCTTGATTAACTTTGAGAAAGAAATAAAATAATAAAGAAATGGAAATAAAAGGATTGTTGAAAGTGTGTGTTTATATTGCACTTTCTCTAGAACTTATTGGGAAATTATACTTGATTTCAGCAGAAAACATTTTAAAAACAGGTCATGAAGAACCTATTGTTAAAAGTACAGAAACCCACTGGGATGACGGGCATGGGTTGGAAAAGCCAACAACATCTGATCAAAGCATTGATGCAATTGATTTAGATCATATTTTTGATATCGAGGAGTCTGACAGCTCTTTTGAAGAAAATAAAAAAAGTCACTTCTTACTTGAATGGCTTAGAGAAATGAAGACTTTCATACCTTCAAACCACTTTACGTTTGATCTCAATTCTAAAGCTGACGAGTACTTCTATTTTGAGCTTGATGAAGTCAACCCATATATCCTACTTGGTTACTATTGTACCGATGATACCCAAGGCAGAATCCATATTACAATTAATAACCCAGAATCAAAAAGAATTTATAGCAAGCACGGCTGTGAAGGAGTATATAGCAATAAACCTCCAGAAGATGGCTCAGATGATGGGAAAATGGATCACCGTATCAAAGGAACTTACACTGTCATTCTCTCTAATCATCGATGGCATGATACTATTCGTTTATCTCTACTTGTAGGCAATGACTCGAAAAAAAATAAAGCTGTCGACAAAAAAAATGTAGATAAACTGACCTCCAAGCTGGAAAACGTTGATAATATTCTAAGTGTAATAAATACAGAAAACCAATATAATTGGGCTGCCACAAAAACCAACTTGAATATGATTTATAATGCAGACAGCCAGCTTGTCTTTTATACTGTCATTCAAATCATTTCTATAATTCTTGCCTCAGCTATCCAAATCTACTATCTTAAGACCATATTAACCGGTAAATAAACAATTATAATAGGAAAAGAATTTGTTTACCTACTTAGAAACAGATACTTTAATATATCAAAACTGTACCCTTTTTTCTGTATTTTTAAATTCTAGAATCCATACTAACTAATAATCCTGAATTTACATATTTTAACAATCGCTTTCCTTTTGTCTTTTACAACTTGTTTTAGATTTTTTTTTGCATGTTTTCGTGTCAATTAATCATCTGTTAGTGGCGCCAAATTTGCAGTTATTTGTGAGTTGTGCTTAGAAAACGCGGTAATGTTTAGAATTCTAAAAAAATTTAAGGAACGAATTAGCACAGTAGCTTGTATATATAGAACAGCACTGAAAATTATGTCGTTGAGATGGCCAAACAAAATAGTTCTTTAGGCAACTTTCCTCAGAAAAAAGTTAAGCCAGCCGTTTTTAAAGGAGTTGTTAGAGTTGCAAATCCCTTGGAACGTTTTGTCACTGTAGACGACCAAATAAATGGCTCTTTTGATATTTACGTGTTTGGGCATAAAAACGCAAAAGATGCAATTCATGGTGATACTGTATTAGTGAAAGTTTTTGAAATTTTCCAAGGGAGGCTTACTAAGAGATTTAAGGAAAAGGCAAGTAGAAAATCGTTACAGGACAAGCAGGAAGAAAAAAAGTGTGCAACTAATATCTCCAAACCCAATGAACTTAATGGCCAATTAAAATATACTAATAGTGCTGAAGACCATAATTCTAAATATAACGATGGAGAAGACTGTTTGGATAGTTCCCAGAAAAACAAAAGTACTCGAACAAATCTAAATCCAGACCCAAATATAAAGAATATGAATACTGAAAATCATCCTGAACTGTTAACAGAGCCTAGCTCTCATTTAAAACATCCAATTCCAAAGTATGTTGGAACTATAATTAAAGTTGTTGTATCGGTTACAGCAAAGAGTCCATTAGTTGGTTTTATCCGCCCTTTGTCATACCTTGAGAAGCTTAATAAAGAGGCAAAAATGAAGAAGTCCAAACAGTCTGGAAAAAAAAAACCTTCTAAGTCTATTGAGGAATTAAATATTCAAAACTGTCTCAAAGCAATAGGTATTGATGATAACGATGCTAAACTCAGGACTATAGTATCTTCAAAAAGTACCAATATTAAAACGAACAAACTTTGTTTCGTTCCCATTCAAAGAGTTTACCCAATAATGAAATTGTTTCTAAACAAAAATACCAAAGAATGCTTTGTCAAAAATAATATAATCCAAAACCATAAAATACCTGATAACTTGCTTTTTGGTGCTTTAATTAACAATGATGAAAAATGTGAAAAAAAGAAATTGTGTATTACCAAGTTTTATGGATCCTGTAATCAATTTGAAACTATATTTTCGAGCTTATTAGACTCTTATGATCTGAGTTACCATGAAGAAATATATAATAAATATCAAAATACTCAAATTAATGTTTCAAAATCCTCTCAAGAATGGATGAAACAAAAGAATCGAAGAAATTTTGACCCACAAAAGTATCAAATATTCACTATTGACCCACCGACTGCTCGAGATTTAGACGATGCAATACACATCAAATACGATAATGAATTAATGTTTTATGAAGTTGGAGTCCATATTGCTGACGTTTATTATTACATGTTAAAACATAAAAAATTACTTTCTACGGCGATTCAAGAGCTTTGTACAAGTGTCTATCTTCCCCATACTAATTTTCCGATGCTTCCACGTGTGTTATCTAGCGACTTATGTTCTCTTCTTCCAAACAAAAAAAGACCAACATTATCTGTAATTATCAAAGTTAACCAAGAAGGAGAAGTCATAGGAGAACCAGAATTCGTTCATGGAATTATAACGTCTATTGGAAAATTCTCTTATGATGATGTGGATGAGATATTTGAGATTGTTGATAAAATTGATAATAAAAAAAGAGAGACTAAATTGGATAAATTTTATGATTATTCTCAAGATAGTAGAATTTCTCAAATCATGAAAAGGTCTGAAGTAAACATAAACAACAGAAGAAATGTTGTACGTGACTTATTGCTTTTAAGGACTTTGACTAGTATAATTCGAAACTCTAAAGCTAGAAGTGAGTCAATAAAGTTGTTCAATGTCGATCCTTGTTTTAACTTTAATAGTAAATTTCCTGCTACTACTACTCAACCATTTGATTTAATTAAAAGTAATGGTTCATCTAACTCTGTGAAATACAATTCAACTATTCCAAATATAGAGTTGAAATTTGATATCCAAAGTTTAATACCAAATTCCTTGAAAGAAATTTCTCCAAAAAGAATCACTGTTTATTATAACTATTCTATTTCCCACTCTTTAATTGAAGAGTTAATGCTACTAGCAAATAGGGTAACAGCTGAATTCACTGTTAAAAACAGACCAGAATCAAGTTGTATTGTTAGAACACATGATGAAATTGCCAATACAAAGCTGCATCAGTTAATTACTTATTTGAGAAAACATGGGTTTAACCACATATTTGAAGATAATATTAATAGGGAAAATATTGTTAATGGTTTACATAAGCTTTACAAGGATTATGGGATACTATACTACTGTACTGTAAGTGAAATGCTTAGGGACATATTTAGTAGAGCAAGATATATGGTCTATAATAAAGATGCACGAGATTCAAATATTTCAACAAACCACTTTGCTCTAAATATGAACTTATATACACATTTTACTTCTCCAATACGCAGAGCTGCTGATATCCTAGTACATCAAATGGTATATGACATCTTGGACAACATAACAGAGAGGTCTAATAAGAAAGGCAAAGATAATTCAAAGAACAAAAATAATCAACAAATTTTCTCGGAGAATGATCATTCTATTATTTGTAAGAACTCTAATATAAAATCAAATGCAAGCAAAAATATGCAGAGAGACTCGAACAATATCTTTTTTTCCCAACTAATTTCAAAGATGTGTATCACTATTCCAAGTATTGCTTGTGTTTACAAGATTAATGTTAGTAATCTCAAAATTCATTCAGTACTACTTTATCCCACCGACATTTACCAATTATTTCTTATTAGCTCGGATTCCCTTGTTAAAAACAATTCACTTTTTTCCCTATTAAGGTTGCATCCATCTTTGCCTGTTAATATTAAAACTGAAGATAACAGAGTCAAGCTTTATTGGAGATTCAATATGGATCGCTTAAAAGGAACATTAAAAAAGCTAAACATTCCACAGGAACTAAATATCCTACTGTATTTGGATATGATTAACAATCGAATGAACAACCAATTCCAACATAAAATAACTTTTGACCAGGAAAATAAACTCATTGTACAAACTATCGGAATATGGTCATACCTCCCTGTTAACCTTGTCCCCACAACAACCCTACCTCCCAAATTCGTTGTAATCCCAATGAACCCACTAAGCCATTACTTTTATGAACAAGTCTCAAGCTTTAATTAATCCCAACTTATTCGAATCTTTCAAATACAAGCCTGTTAATATTTACATTTCTCAGAATACCGCGCAAATTTCACTGGGCGGGATACTCTAGTGTTTGCGCGCCAAGCATGTAAAATGAGTTCGCATTGACGTAAATAAAGTAAGGATTTGAAAACAGACTAAAAAATATAATTATAAAATACGTTGTATAAACCGTGAATAATATCTCATTATATATAGGTAGAACTAGCTTATTGAGAGTTTTAAAAGGTATATGAAATGGCAGTGAATCCCGCATTTATTCCAAAGGAATTGACAGATGTGTATGCACCTGGAGGCTATGACTCAAATTGTAGCATTTTAGCATGCAACTTCCCTACAGGGACGAGCATCGAGGAGTGCTCAAATTTCATGTCATGGATTGGTCCAGTAGTTTTTGTAGAGGAGGGTCCATCGCTTCAAAGAGAGGCTAATTTTATTGTAGTTTATTCCACACCAGAGTTTGCTGTCAAGGCTACACAGGAAGAGCTAGTATTTAATGAGGGCTGCAGAGTCTACTGCAGATTTGTGGATGCAAAGCCTACAGTATGGGGGAATATCACAAACTTTTTCCAGGGAATAGACCAGCAATACGGAGCGTCAGACCAGATTTCTAACTTCATTAATGACACTGCAGGTACGTTTTATTTATTTGTGAGTGCATAATCAGGATTGGTACTGGTTTTAGAACAAGAACTAGTGTTCAAATTGAGATTAGGATTGGGATGTCTAAATACAAAAGGCCAGTTTTAATGACTCAGCAAATGCTAATGTTTAACATGAGATCCTTGCTATTCCAAGACCAAACCATTCTCTGTAATCTCGATTGGGTTTACTGAATTTGTGAATGTGATTTGTTCCATCCATAGCAAATAACAAGGCTTTCAAAGTTCAGATATTTGAAACTGATTTTCTTCAGATGAATATAACTACCTGAAGAAAGTTTCTATATTAGACAAAGTCTTTCACCATCAACTGATCTTAATTCCGAAATATTGAAATTGAATTCCTTAAATATTGGCCTCTTCGACTACCAACCCTAATTTTGAGACCAAAACCCTTAAATATCCTGAATTAAAGCATTTTCACACTTTTTTTTTAATAAACTAAACTCATTTTTTCAATTACATTACAAATAGCACCTGCAATTTATTCTACCAGTAACCAAGTTAATGAGGGAATTCAGAACATTCTTTCCTCTGATATTTCTAACCAAATGGCTCAAGGATTTGCCAATTTTTCTAACCAACTCAAAGAATCTGTCACATATGCAACTAATTCTTTATATTCTCCAATGTAGAGAAATTTGACTTGTTTAATTGACAAAATTCCCCTTATTTGTGGATACTAAGGATAACTTTTGCTCTTATAAAAGTCAAACATTAATAATATTAATGCAGCTATAATGTTGAAACACGTCAAATAAAATTGATAACTGAAAATATATATATATATATTTGTGAATTTGTGTATATTAATATATTTTTTTTATCAATTCAAACTTACCTTTTGGTTTTATATGCTTCTTCCATCTTTTCCAAGTAAATCTTCGACTCATCCAGATAATCTACTGCGTCATTTGCATCTGCTAATATTGTTGAGCATATTTCTGATTGTTCTTGTATTTTTGATGAGAAAAAGCTCATTAGAGACGAAATCTCGTGTAACTGGTTTTGAGACTCTCTTAAAGCGTCCAAGTCAGAAGTAAAATGGTTAAGCAATTCTTGAGCAGCTTTCTCCATTTCAGGAGTTAATTCTTCCATTCCTGGATCCAGATCCAGATCTAGATCTTGGCTCGGATTCCCTTCATATGAGTCATATTTTTTGTGATCTAACTTAGAATATCCCATACCAGTTGATTCTGAGCTAAGATTACTTTTCCTCTCCCTAGTTTTAAACTTTTGACTCTTTATATACTGAGCTTCGAGCCTCTTAGCCATTCTGGATTGTGCCTGAGATGCTAGCTCACCCAATAAAGTATAAATATTGGAAATGATCATTCTTTTATAAGGATATTTATTTTCATCCTCTTTATTCCTTTCTTCTGAAGTATTCAATTCTTCTTCTAACTTTAACATTTTGCTCTGACAAAACTGAACTTTCTCTGACAACGAAGAACATTTTTTCTTTTCATCAAGATCATTTTTCTTAGATATTATAGAATTCAAGTCCATTATATTCCCTTCATCAAGTTCTTTCTTCAACAACATTATATCACTGCACTAAATTTAATATAAAGAAATCTTCAAAATCCCTGGTTTTAACTTACTATTTCATTCACATCCTTCATAAACTGTGAAATACTAAAATTACTCATTTCAAACTCTTGAGAGTTTGTTCCACTCAATCTTCTGAATTCCTGAGTTCTATCAAACATGTTTCCCACTTTGGCTCTCAAAAAAAAAAAAATATATATATATATATATAGCTGCTAAAGATTCAAATAATTATTTATTTCAAAAATAATAATAGAAGATTAATTAAAAATCATTTATATACTGATTCTTATTTCTAATGTGCATTATTTCTTTAAATTTATTCACTCAATTTTTTTTCCGAGAAAAATATTTTTTTTAAATAATTGTTCGGTACCAGTATGCCGGTATAAAAAATAATAATTCGATACCCATTATTTTTTAATTTGTTTCACAAAAACGTAAAAAGATGAAATTGACTAATTTAATAATGAAGTTTGTTTGGAACTAATTCTTTATGATATTAATTAAAAATAAAGATTAATCAATATACGCAAAATATGAGAAGAAGCTCATTTAGTAGATCTCCTCCGGAAGTGAGAAGTCCATTGGATTCACTTAAAAAAGAGCCAACTTCCACAGTTATATCTCTGGTTGAAGCAGGCCAGGAAAGTAAGAATTTAATGATTGAAGTAAAGGAGCAGAAAAATGTATCTATTAACCATACTGAATTAATATCTAGCCATGATAACTTGGTTGACAAGGATGAAATAAATCCAGAAATTAAGAAAAAGGATAATATAACAGAACAGAATACTGATTTTGAGGAAATTGATGATATCTTTGCGTCAGATACTGAACAATCTACATCAAAAAACGTTAAATCATCGGGAAATCCAGATTACAATAAAAGACTAGAATGTGATGATGATGATGGATATTACGTGAGTTATATTGGAGAGATTATCGGAAACAGGTACAAAGTCTCCAGTAATAGCACTGGTAAAGGAATGTTTAGCAGTGTTGTTAAATGTGTTGATATGGAAACTCAAAACGAAGTAGCTATTAAGATTATTAGAATTAACGATATGATGAGAAGTACTGGAGAGAAAGAATATTCATTTGTTAAAAAGTTTAAAGGTGCTTCGAATATTGTTCAGGTTCAAGGAACATTTATACACCAAAATCATCTTTGTATAGTTTTTGAATGGTTGCATGGATCTTTGAAGAATTGTATCCACCACTTTTCCAAACATAACATTAGAAAGACGCAAGACTTGGCATTTCAAATGTTCCAAGGGCTGAAACTAATTCACGAGAAAGGTTTGGTTCATGCAGACCTTAAACCAGAAAATATCTTGATAGACTCTGCAAGAAAAACCATACGAATTAGTGACTTTGGAAGTATGCACTATGCCTCAGATGCCTCCCCAGCATGTTACCTAGTGAGTAGGTTCTACAGAGCTCCAGAAATTATTGTGGGATGTATCTCTTATGGACAGCCCATTGACATTTGGAGTATTGGTTGTGTCCTTTATGAGTGTTTTACTGGAGATATCATGTTTAAAGGAAGAACAAATAACGATATGATCAAGCTAATTATGGAATATAGAGGGAACTTTCCAAAGAGGCTTCTTAACCAGGGAGTGTTCACAAAGTCTCATTTTTCTGAGTGTTTGACGCAATTCAAATGGACCAATTCACAGGGAATGTTACAAATTATTAAGAATTATACTGCAAGCAAAAATATATATAACAATCTAATGGATTCAGTTAAATCCTCAAACATAATTTACTCTGAAATTGAGCAAACTCTTATTCGGAGATTTTCCAATCTTATTGAGAAATGTCTTATTATTGACCCTAAAAAGAGGATCTCTGCAAAGGAGGCTCTGGAACATCCTTTTTTTCAACTCAAGTAATTAATTACATAAATTTATATTTTCATTCGTATTTTCCTTTCTTCTACTTCTGGTTCTACTCTTAACTATCTCAACTTCTTTAGAATTTTCTTGAGTCTTAATACTTTCTCCTAATTTCAAATACATTCTTTTAATCTCCTCGTCTTTCATGTTCAAGATTAAGTTCATATCTATCTTTGGTTCAGCTAAGTCTTTAAAAGATTGATTTTGATCAAGATCGTAAAATTCATTCGAAAACTCAGGATCTTTTAGAATAATCCTAAAAATAGTCCACTCCAGACTCTGAATATCCCGATTCTTGAGATCAATTCTTAAGTAGCAATAAATATGAGACAAAATTCTTTTTAAGTCTAGTTTTTTGATATGCTTTGGGAACTTTAAATTAAGCAAATAAAGTGACAAAAGTCCATATATATTCGAGTAGGATACTATATTAGAGTCGTCTCTACTCTCTCCCAAATGCTCAGTTGCTTGTCTCAGCAGTAAAATACCAAAAAGAAGAAGTTTGTTCGCATTTTTGGAATATCCAGAATTCCAAGCTGTAATACCAACTCTTTCGCAAATCCTCTCTAATAACCCATAAAGAGATATTGTAAAATTCTTGAGATGCTGGAAGCTTAAAGTAATATAGGTTGAAAACAAATATATCAACATTTGTTTATCTCCAGATGACTTTACCAAATCTTTTAGGCTAATTAATAAATTAACAGAAAATATTTCTGAAATTGAGTTTTGGTCCATTGTAAGAGTTTTCCTTGGTCTTAAAGAAATAAAATTCTGTGGTTCCACTAAAACACTGAATTCGTCCAAAGTACCTGTCATATAAGTTAAATAAAGCAATGAAATCAGAATTTCAATAGAAACTTGAGCTTCTTGAATACTTTCTCTTAAGCAAAGCAGAATCCTGGCAACTCCTCTGAGTGAAATAGAAGAAAGTCTGTGGGTAGAAATGGCTGACCCACATGCAAGTTCCCAAATACTATGTAAACACTTAAGAATTTCAGGACTTAATTCCAAAGTTCCCCTTTTTTTCATTTGTCTAATCATAAGAATATCTACAATTGATGATACGTAGACTTCACAAAGGACTGAAACATAGAGAATAACTGATTGATTTTCATTGTTAGATGCATTTGATACATTTCGAGAAAGTTCATTCAAAGCATTCTCCAGGCCTTGAATGAAAAAAAGTAAATTATCATTTTCATTGTCACTCAAGCATAAGTAAGGTGAAGATCTTTCTTGGATGATAGTAATAAGTGCAGTAGACCTTGCAAGCAGGATCTGAGGGATACCTTGATCTTGAGAATGTCGCACAAAGAACCTAGTTGATTGCTTTAAGATTTCCTCTGTCCAGTATGTTGAATCCTTAATTTCTTTGTGGGTTGCAACAGACATCGCTGCTTCTAAGATAAATAGAATTCTCATCCATCTGCTTTCAACCATTTCTTTTATAAGCTGATATGCAGAGAAAGATTCGTCAGACTCTTTAATTTCTGCTTGAGAATCCAGACAATAAATTAAATCCTTCATTTTGTACATATTTAACTCAGCCTTTGATCCTTGTCCGTTTTCCTCAACAGGGTTCAAAATTTCTTCAACAATTGTCTGAATGACCTCTAAGAACTCGTTATTCTCTAGACAGTCATCCAAAAGCTTTAAAGATGCCCAGATTACAGATCTGTGTAGAAAGTAAGCTACCCATTCGCCTCCCTCTGATGATCTTATTATTGACTCCAGTGGAATTAGCTCTGATTCTAAAAGCTCTGCAGAATCATCAAAGGGAGTGAACTTAAGACAGTTCAAGGCGAGAGTTTTGATCGTTTTTCTGACCTCGGGGTCAGTCTTATCTATGCAGTTCATTATTAAAAGTATTTGACGAATTAAGAACGAATTATTTGAACATTTTGAAATGGATAAAATAAGATTCTCAATGCTAAAACGATCGTCATTCTCTAATTCCAATTCTTTCTTGTAATACTCAACCATTACTCTAATAGACAGTATATTGCTGGGCCTTAATTCAGAAATTAAAGTGGGGTGTCCCAGAGGATTTGAGCTATCTTTATTCTCTTCCTTAAATAACGACTGGAAGAAGTCTTGAATGTTTTGATGATTTTGCATTAATATTCTCGGAATTAGTAATTCTGTAACAGCTTCCAGATTGGCAGCAGTAATATCCAAAGAATTATCCGTAGAAATGGACTCTACCATTTTGTCCAAAAATGAGACAAATGCAATAGAATTGAAAGTACCATCTCCAAAGATTCTTCCTACAAACTCAAGAATAAAATTTAAGCAAGAGTTCCTTACTGAAAGCTCCCTGTCGTTAAGTCCAAATTGGCAAATAATAACTATATGAGACCACGAAATGATTCCTGGGATCATCTTTGCAAAATATTCCATGTTCTTTAGTAAATTCTTGTAAAATGCTTTTCTTACTTTACTATTTTCGTCAAGCATCCTGGAAAGAAGATTATTAACGTCATTATCATCCAAAAATCTTAATTGGAGGCAACTTAAAGACTTCAACCTCTCAGCTTGGCTTTGAGATGTCATAATTATCTTCATTAAGTAATCCTTACCATTGGAAATCAACCCCAAAGTTGAAATTGCTATACTCTTAGCCATCATTGACTTATCTTTCAAAACTATTTGGAATAAGGATTGAGAAATGTAACTTGATTCCAACCCAAAGTCTTTCATATTTTCATCTAAAAATTTTACCATTATGTTTATACCCTGAAGCGCATTTACTCGGACTGCCAAATCCTTAGCCAAAATTCCTTTCAAGAGCAAGTCCTCTAATATTGTTTTTGAGAATTCATTAAAAAATTGGTAGTTCTCTTTCTCTCTATTAAGCCCAAATTCAAACAATAAACTAAAAGTAGAATAAATATTTTGATCTCTCAAATTGAAATCCTTGAGAGCAAAGGCCAAAGTATTGATCAAAATCTCCCTCGAATCATCTCCATTTAAAATCTTCCCAAGCTCAAAAATGGCCTCATATCTGTCAAGAATCCCCTTCTGGAACTCTTTTAATATTTTTTCCATTTTAATTAGATCCAACTTTTTTGTTTTTCAGTAATTCTTCGCTTCCAAGTGAAATTTGGATTCGAGTTAATACTAATATTTGAACATGCAGTTTGACCCACTTGAATTAACTTAATCACACCAGAAATTGTCAAATAATTCAATCCTTAATCTTTAACTTTGTCTATTATTGAATCTTTAAGACTCATTCTTTATTTTTATTAATTTCTTTTTTTTAATATATTTACACATTAACATGTTTTATACCGGTACCAATAATACCGGTATAAGACAATACGCATGCAAAAAAATCATAGTGGTTAAGATGGAGAAAAAAGAGAAAGAAATAGGTAAGTAAATTAGGATAGGATGATTCTAGGAAGAAAAACTTCTCCTAGAGCATTATTAATTCATCAGTTATGCATTTACAATCTGAAAGCTTGTTTTCACAGTTGGTACAAATAGGCAGGCGAGGGGAATTCTCATTCAGAATATGTTTATCAAATAGTTTAGGAATATTGCATTTAGTGTGAAAACTGAGATCCATTATCACTTTTGAGAGCATTCTTTTCGTGATATTACTGGAAAAGTGCTTTTCTCCCAAACTATATGGAGTTGTGAATTTTGAATAGGGTACTTTTGCATTGAAATAATATAGATTTGTAGATCTTTCAAATGAATGAAATTCGGTATTTTCGATAAGAATAATAAAATTCCTATAATCAAGTTCACCAGAATTTATGAATACTCTCTTTAACTTATTATTAACCCTCTCACACATCCTTAAATCCGAGTCGTGAGATCCCACAGAATGTACTCTAACAAATACCTTTGATCCCAAAGATGTAAGTAAAAGTACTTTGAATTCAAAACAATGTTCAAAGCTTCTTTTTCTCTCCTCAATAGGATATACTTGGAGAATAAGTCCCAAAATACATATTGGCCATCCTCCCTTACATTTGATGATATTTTCTGGATCATTTTCAAACGTTAAAACTGGTCTTCTTACAAATTCAATCACTCTATTAAGAATAATATCATCATTAATTTTTTTCTTTGCGCTTAGAGAAGTTTTTGGAGATGGAATCAATTTGGAGAAAGAACATCCCAAGCTTCTTATTGTATTGTTTTTAATAACCTTCATCCAAGAAAGTTTAATCACGGTCCCTGGTCTAATGCTCGCAATTTCGTCAATATCCATACCTGAAGGAAGAGTTAATATAGAGCAGTTATTAATTAAATCTAAAATTTCTATTTTTTGTTCATTTCTTTCCTTAAGACTTGTAAATTTCCAGTAGTCTAAAACTAGTAATTTTGATTCCAAAGATATTTTTCTTCTTTTGGTATTTTCAACAGGAGAATCTTGTGAATCTGATTTTGGCTGTTGTAGACTCTTTTCATACATTTCATAGATCTCATTATTAATTGAAATATCCATTTCATTTTGGTCTCTTGTAATAAAAATTCGTCTACTGTCTTCTTGTAAAGTTTCTATCATCTCTTTGTAACAAATTGGAAATATGTGAATAACTATAACCTGAACCAAAAAAGATAATCCTCCTCCTTTATCTATCGCATTATGCTTTTTCTCATTATCATTTGGTTCTCTTGAAACTATTGAGATTTCTGAGGTGTTTACAAGTTTTGAAATTCTAAAAAGAAGTGGTTTTAAATGGAACCCAAGTTTAAATCCAGATAATCTTCTGATTGGTCTAATTAAATTGATTCCGTAAACCATTAATGGGAAATCTTGAGTTGAACTCTCTATTTCCAATGGATGTCCATGTTCCATATTAGAATTTAACCAGTTTCCACCACATACAAAAATATTTCTAGGCATATTCTGAATCAAGGATTTGATTAAAGTAAGGTTTATATATATCTTTACTATATACCATCCATCTGTACACAGCATTATTCTATTTATATTGGAATTATTAAATTCATCTAATACAACTTTATCAGTATAACTTAATATTCTTAAATTTAAAGGTGCAGATACAGTGAAATCTCCTTCACATATTTTTATTAGAGATGATCTCTTTGCATCAAAAAACTCGATGATTGCTCTTTTGCAAATTCTTCTAAGGATTTTTTGTACTGAAGGATATTTAATTTGTGCTAAATTTGAAAAAAGTAACTCTCTAGTCTTGTCAAAAGAATTGAATCCATTAAACTTTCTAGTAAATGCTTTGATTTTAGTTTTAATTTTTCTAGACCACTTTAAACATTCATCATGTAGAATTAACATATATTGAACTTCAAGCCATCTTTGTCTATATGAATACATATTACTTGGAAATATTGGGAACTGAATAAAAAAACTCTCAATCTCGTCACAAATCATTTTAAAGTTTACTTCAATATACTTCGCTTTAGAATCTTCTATTTTAGTATTCTTTAAGAGAAAGGTGTAATTTTTCAAAGTCTCTAATGAATGATCAATCAAAATTAATGTTGGAGAAATTACATTTCTCGATTTTATACATGCCAATGAGTATTGAATAGTATCATAATTTTTGAAAAATTCGGGTATTACTAATTCTTCTCTAGTTAACTTTCTGTTCTTTTTATTCAAAGCACTTTCATAAATGTTTCTATTTAAAAGATTGGGATATATATCACTCTTTGTTTTCCCCGAAACATTATGTCCAATTCCTAATTTTGCATCATCCTTTAATGTTTGCTTTATTGCTTCTTTGTTTGAAGTTATTCTAGTATTTTCTATTTCATTTTCAAAACCGTTTACTAGTTTCTTTGCTTTGTTTAGGCTTTCTTCATTTATTGTTACTTTCTTTCCACTTCCAGTGGAAAATGAAATGGGTATGTTATTTCCAATGGGTGATCCTCCTAAAGGAGAGCCTTCTACTATTTGCTTTGCTTTGTTTAAGCTTTCCTTTGCGATTGTTACCTCCTTTCCACTCCCAGTGGAAAATGAAATGGGTACGTTACTTCCAATGGGTGATCCTTTTAAAGGAGAGCCTTCTACTATTTGCTTTGCTCTGTTTAAGCTTTCCTTTGTAATTGTTACCTTCTTTCCACTCCCAGTAGAAAATGAAATGTGTATGTTACTTCCAATGGGTGATCCTCCTAAAGGAGAACCTCCTACTATTTGCTTCGCTTTGTTTAGGCTTTCTTCATTTATTGTTACTTTCTTTCCACTCCCAGTGGAAAATGAAATGGGTATGTTACTACCAATGGGTGATCCTCCTAAAGGAGAGCCTTCTACTATTTGCTTTGCTTTGTTTAAGCTTTCCTTTGCGATTGTTACCTCCTTTCCACTTCCAGTGGAAAATGAAATGGGTATTTTATTACCTATTGGTGATCCTCCAATTAAATCACTTCTCAACTTTTCAGCCGTATTAACATTTTCCCAATGATTCAAGGTATTTTCAACAACTTCTGAAGAGGATGAAAGACAAATATTGTTTTTTGAGTCAAACTGGTTCTCTTGTTCTCGCTGCAAATTATCAATTAACTCAGTCACATCACTTTTTTTTTCTAAAGAAATATTTTCCGTAGAAAAATTATTAAAAAATGATAAATTTTCATCTTCATTAAAATAATTTTCTCCATCTAAATAACTCCTTGAATTCATGAGATTTTCTATTTCCCCAATATATTCATTTCTTGAAATTATCCCATCAATTTTAGATGAAATTGAATTTTGGATATCAAACTCATTGAATTGTGTTCTCTCAACTTTTCTATTTAATCTAAAATTATTTGGTTTAACTGAATTTTCTCGATTAATAGTTATATCAGCCCTACTTTCTGTAAAATTATCTAGATTATTACCATAGAAAAGAGCTTGATCTTCATATTTATTCTGAATTTCTGATTTATTATCATATTTCTGTGTCTCTATAACTTTTCTTTGAAGAAAACTAGTATTATTCACTATATTATTAGATTTAGTAGAAACTTCTATCTTTAAACCTGCTTTATCATTATTTTTGAATGTTGAATTCCCAATAAAATTCATTACATTTTGTAAAAACTCTTTGTTAGTTTGTTGAACCTTATTTAAATTACTACTACCATTATTATTATTAAAACTATTTTTTAGCATATTAGATGAAATATGAGCTTCCGTTTCTAAATCAATTTCCTTATTTCCAAGAAATATCAATTCATCTGTAGTAGGTTTTGAAATAGCATTGGAAGATAAACTATTATTTTTTGGGATACACTCTTCACAGTCCTCTAAAATTTTAGAGAAATTCAACACATCTGACTCAAAGAATTTTTTGATTTCATCATCTTCATTAAAAAGAATTTCCTGGTTGATGTCATCTGTGTCCGGAGCAATATTTCCTTCAAAAAACTCATCCAATAGACATTGTCCAAGCGTGTCATCATCTTTAAACATTACATAAATTCATCTACAAAATATATAACTTTGATTTAAATTAATATATGAGATAATATATTTTTATCATTTGATTGCATGTGCAAACATGTATTACAAAAATTCAATGTCCCTCTCAAATTTTAAATTAAATTACAATAAAAATAAAAAAAAATAAAAACAATATTCCCGGTTGACTACAACAGTGAATAAAAAAATTCAAATCATTAAAACAAAATCAAACCATTAAAGAAATTTAAATTGATGTTCCAACTGAAATGAAATCAGATATGAATTAAACTATCCTTGAATTTATTATATTCATAAATATAAAAAGTGGACTGAACGGGAATCGAACCCGTGATCTTTTCGATGCGAACGAAACGTAGTACCACTATACTATCAGCCCCGATCACCGGAAGCGGTACCTAAAAAGGAGTAATGGAATTAAGAGTAATGAATAGTGAGTAGTGAGAAAGAAAGAAAGCAAAATAGAAAATTAAAAAAAAAAAATAACACCAAAACGTCAAATATTTAATGATTATAAAGCTAAAATACCAAATTAGAATGGAAAAATTGTATTCGCATAATAAATGCAAAAATACCGATGAAAATACCGACTATGCAGCCCCATATACATTGCGGAATAGTGTGGTCTTCAACATACCATCTAGCCCATGGTACCGGGGCAGTAATTAATATAATAGAAAGTTTGAATAGGAAACCAGAAACGAAACCAAGAGCATTAATGTTTTCCAGTAAGAGCCATATTAAAATAGAATATGAAGTTACGCAATGACTCGAAGGCATTCCATATGATGCACAAGCAGAATTTGGTGGTCTAGGGCTCTTGAAAATATTTTTAAGAAAAAATTCGCTTGAAGCTGAGGATGCGAGCATCATTATTAAAGCATATGCAGGTACAAAGCTATCCCCAATAAGGAGCCAGACAAATAATACAAGACCAATAATATAAGGAATGAAACTATAAAAAATTGCAAGAGCATTTTTTCTTGTTAACACTGGATGAATTGAAACAGAAAATAATCCAAAAGGGTGAGTATATTGTCCAGATGAAACCTGAGAAGAAGTAAAAGAGTTTCTTCCTATATTAGAAGAATAATCAGGATACACAATGCCACATTCTAGATCATTCCATAACTCAGTTGAAGAACGCCAATATTTATCTAAAATCTTCCCAGAACCTGGAGAAACATACAATTCATCGCCTTTAATCCTCGAAGTTTGAACAGAATTAGATAAGCCATTCCCATTATTAGAATTATTTACACCGTTAATAATACTGTTAGAACAACTGTTACTTACATTGCTACCATTAATGCTATTGTTATTAATTAATATACTTTCTGAATATATTGATTTGCTTTGTCGTATATTTCTCAATCCAGTAAATTGAGGATTATCAGTTAATGATTGCAAGCCCGGCGAAGCATTGCTTCCAAGCATGTTAATAGCAATTCATATATTTTTCAGCACCGACTACACTTGGCCAAAAATGCCGAGTATTATATCGCTTTGCCTGAATACCAGCTACTTAAGATTCTTGAGTCTATCAACTTTAATTTGAAAAAAAACTCTCAAATAGTCTCGTTTCGATTATTATTCATGAAATAAAATTATTCTGCAATTAAATAAAAGTTGGTGTTTTTATTGTAATATCTCCACAGATTAACCAATATTTTACAGTTTTTCCTGAATGTCCTTTTTACATAATTATAATGAATCTACCAAAATTTATTTTAGCAACCCGCCTTTTGGCGGGCATTGTTTGGTTTGACTTGTGAATAAAATAGAACTGGGAGTATTAGTACACGTTTTTTTTCTTGTGAAATGTCTAAAAACTACAATTGAGGGGAATGAATGAAATGAATTTTAAACTGCCATGAAATTAATTTTTATTTCTTTGTATATGATTTTTCAGCTCTTCGAGAGTTGTAATAAGGTTCTCTCCAAGACTTGAAAGACTTACTCTAGAGTCTGAACTAACTAGCCTAATAATTGGATCATATTTTATCCAATATTCTCTTAGTAAAAAAAACTCATTATCTGAAAATGATAATAATAGTTTTTGTAATGCAGAATGTTGAAAAACTTTCATAGCCAAAATAATAATTGCAAGATTGGGAAGAATTTCAATACAAATTGAATTCTGCCTTTTCTTAGCAAGGCTAATGATTTGATCATGTGTTTTACACTCTTTAACTTCCGAGTAATTTGAGAAAAACTGAGCCAATAGAAAATGAAGAGAAGTTGGCCAAATTAGTTGTCTTGAGGGGAAAAAAATTGGAATAGGCGAGTCAAAGAAGAATTCCACAAATTTTGGTCGTTTTACGTTGATGAAATAGAGACTCGGAAACATTTCCATTTGACAATATTGGCAAATCTTCCAGTTGTCTATTTCTACATTTGTATATTCACACTTAGAATATTCCATCCTGCCACTATCTTTATATTGACAAAATGAATTGCTACATACTCCTGATTCGTTCAAAATTATCCCACAACTTATTGAGAATATATCCCATTGACTCTTCAAAAATTCTTCTATTTCTCTTTCTTCATTTTCATTTATATTCTTACCTAAACTTGTCTTTGTTATATTATTTGAGCTCTTGGCCATTCTGCTCCTCTCTATAAAAGGTTTTGAATTTGCTAGTGAATCGATATTCACTTTAGGACCTCTGGAAATAAGATTTCTTGGTAATTCTACATTATAAGAAGGTATAATCTTCTGATCCTCATCCAAATTATTCTGGATCTTAGTTTTTTCCTGGATATTTATGTTTTTGTTTGGTACTTTCAAAGCTTCTAAAGAAGCATGTGGAACTTGAACTTGTGATTGAGTCTGAACTAAACTATTCTCCTTGTTAATACTGGAAACAGAAGGATAGCATAAGACATAATTCTGTGGAACACTATTTGTATATAATTGAGGGCCAAATGGTAAATTATTGATTAATAAAGGAATTTGAGCTGGTGAATATATATTTTGTTCTTTTAAATCTTGTTTCACTAATTCTTCATTCTTTTTTTTTTGTTTTTCTCTAGTCCTTTTTTTCTGTTTTCTATGTTTACAATGTTTTTTTGAGCTTTCTTTGCGATTATACTCTTTGTTAATTATTAGTTTGGGTGTCTCATTATTTCTTTTCAACCTCAATGAAAGAATCCCACTTTTTTTATTCCTACCTAGTTGAATTCTATTATAAGCCTCCCTTGATTTATCTTTGACTCTGAAATAATTTAATTGTTTTTCACAATTGGAATGATTATTTTGATGAGGTAGTTTATTTGTTTCTCCTTCAAATTGTACTTTACCACAATTTTTTACGTTTCCAAATTCCACTTTTTGTTCTAAGTTTTGAAAAGTTAAACTCTTCATTTGAAGTTCTAATTCCTTTTCCCTTATTTGAATCTCTCTCTCTCTCAATTCTAATTCTTTCTCTTTTATACTTGTTTTTAGTTCTGTGCAATCTTTGGAAAATATAGTTTGAGCAACTTCTCCACTAACAACACTTTTTTTTATATTTGGGCTTTGATTTTTTTCTATGTTTATATTACTTCTGATTAAATTCATACTTGTTAAACATGATAATATTTCATTTCTAATTTCTTTGGTAGTTTCATTTTTTGTTTCAAGAGAAAGTTTGTTTGGTTCTATCAATTGTTGAAATTCATCTTCTGTCTTATCTTTAAGTCCTTTCCTAGATAACTTAAAGTTTACTTTACCCAGTTTTTTGAATACATTTGGGTAAATATTTGAAATTAATTGTGAGTCTTTTGTATCCAAAAATGTCCCATCAGGAAAACAAGAATAAATTGGAATTGAAATATTCCATTTATCATTCTTGTTTGGCAATGGACAAAATGCAGTACCGAGAATAGTACTGAATTTTTTTAAGTTGGAATTTGAAGTATTCATTTCCTTTAAATTCACTCCCTCGATTGTTAATGAAAAGTAATTACAATCATCTATAATCTGATATATTGACATGGAAAAATGGATTTTCTCCGACTTTTTTTGAAGTTGATCAGTTGAGTTATTATTACCCCAATTAAGTTTACAACCTCGAGATGAAAAGGTTTCTTTTGAAGTTTGCGTGCATTTGCTGGATTCAGGTCCACTTTTAATGTTTAATGTGACTCTGGGAACCATTGATTCCAATTCAATTTCATCACTGATAATGATTTCTTTTGTATCTATATCAATACAATTTGCTTCAAACGAATAAAAAACTTTTTCATTTACTGGTGATTCTTTTTCATTTGAAAACGTTTTCTCCAAATTTTCCCAGCCTTCAAATCTTTTAATTTCTTCCATTAATCTATTATTTTGATCCTTATTCCTATTATTTAACCCCAAATAGTTGTTTTGTTCATTAAAGAAGTACGGATCTAATGGGATGTCATTAACTTCAGGTAGTCTTTGAATACTTAATATTCCTTTTTTAAATTCACTAATTGTTTTCATTACATCATTCCCTGAATTTTTCTTTTTCTCTTTTAGTTTTTTTTCATTTTTAACCTTTGTATTAATGCCTTTCTTAGATGTGAAACTAGACGATGAGTTTGATATTGCTGATGAATCAATGTATGAAGTAGAACTATATGAAGAACACGATGAAGATATACAAGATGAACAAGATAAAGAGGATGAAGAACATGACGAATATAATGATGATGAATAAGGATTGCTACATGAAATTGTAGCTGAGGAGAATATAGAGGATGGGAGTGGTGAGAAACTTGAGTATTCTATTGAAGAAGATGAACCTGAACTATATGAAAGTGATGATAAGGATGATGATAAATTATTTACAGAAGTGCAAATTGATTCTGTCTCATAATTTTCAGAATGATTATAATTGTCTGGAATAACAAAGGATAGTCTAGAAGAACAAACTGAGGATGCTGACTTATTTGCTGACAGATTTTTGTTGGAACAGGTTTCCACTAGTCCTTCGCATAATTTTTCCTTGCTTTTATACTTTTTCTTGGAATGATTGTGATAGGTTTTAACCTCAGTTTCAGGGAACCATTTTTTTAAAGTTTTGGCATGAGAAGAGTTATCTGATTTATCATTATTCAGTTCAGTGTGTTCTTTTTTCTTCTTTTCGGAATTGTTCTCTTTTGATGACGAATCAGAACGCCACCAAATTGGAATTTCCTCTCTAGACTTTTTCAAATTCATACATCAGAAGGTATTATATAAACAATCTTCTTTCTTATTCAAAATTTTTCACTTTTTCCACTATTCTCATTTGTTGAATTCACACTTTTGCGTTACGTCTAAACTACACATTTAATTCAGTTAATTTAAAAACAGCAATATATTCTAAATATTTCAAACAGATAAATATAATAACTCAGCTCTAAATCCTATTCTGATTTTTATTCCTTATTTTTTTTAAATTTTTTTTTCCACATAGAAATTTACATGTAAATCACTAAATAATCATTTTCTGTGTTGGCGCCAATGTGTTCGATACCATATAATGAATAATAATGGTAATAATTACATGAAATGTAAAAGATTATAGTGAAAAAGATAATAAAAAATTAAAATAGTTTAGAGTTGAGCTATTTCGTCTTCCATACTAAAAAATTCTTTCATTAATCTTGAAATATAATGATTTTGATCATATTCAAAATACGTGTTTGAGAGAATTAAGTATTCTGTCGAAGATAAATTGAGTTGCTAAACTGTAACAAAAGCTACGATAATCTTGGCTTAAAGAGCCAATATTTGAGTCTCAGTTCAATTCTTGACTTAAATATTTTTAGAAATACTCAATATAATGCATGAAAAATACCGCCATTGAAACCTTGTGTCTCCTGATCAAGTGAAAAATAGCCAAATGATGGGAAAGTAATAAAAAAAAAGTTATTGGATCTGAGTTAAAATTAAGATAACTAAAGCTTGAGAGATTTAATGATGGTGGATTTATTTAGGGCTGCACTAATATTTCCTATATTTTTGTTAATTATTTGTAACTCCTTCTTAATAACTAAATGCGAGAGAATACATGAGCTCACAAAGCTCAAACAAGAGAGCCCAAATGGTCTGATTAATTTCAACTTCACAGGATATCAACATTTTGTTTTGATGGATGGAAGAGACTATGATTTGGTTATCCTTTATACAGGAACAAAAAAGTCTTGTCCATCATGTGTGGCCTCTAGTAATAATTTCGAGGTTGCAGCAAAAAACTATTATAAGCAATTAGAACCAAATCAAAACATATTTTTTGGATATTTATATGTGGATAAAGTAGAAAATGTGGTAGGAATTCATAAGCTCAGATTTCTTCCAGCGATCATTTATATTGAATCTTCTAAACAATTTATAACTTCTTCTCTTTCATTTAATAGAGAAACCCAGTGGAGGATCCCAGAACAAAAAGATATTTCTAGTGTTGCCATGATCAAATTTCTGAATTCTAGGACTGGAAACAACTTCGAGATTATTTTAAGTTTTGAAGAAAAAGTTAAGAGAATTTCAATGGTCATATTTTTATTAATTGTTTCTATTTTATGTATATACAATATTATTATGCTGGCAAGAAATAAACCTTTTATCATAATGATACTTGCAGTAATTGCATGCTCGATCTCAATGTCTGGAATAGTTTACAGCATTCAACATGGAAAGTATCAATCAAGAGACTTCTTTGTTCAAAATCCGAGAGTCCAGAATTTACATGAAGGCATGCTAATGTCAATACTTATGACATTATCTTCGTTATTTCTATTTCTGACTCCTTTTGTTATTCACGGGAAAGTTTCAATTTTCAAGCGAAAGATCCCAGGCTGGTCAGCATTCATATTACTTATTTCTTTTATTTCTTCGGTGCTTTGCATTTATTTCGGTTACAAAATGAAAGTTTCATGGTATGCACCTACATTCTACCCTCCTCCCGGATATCTCAAAGGACCCCTGCTAGTAGATAGAGGAAATTCCTTTTAATGAATATAGCTACATCTACATAGTAAAATAAGCGTCAATATTACCCTCCAACACCTTGTTTCTAGAGCAGAGTCGGAAAAAACAAAGAATCACATGAAATAAAATTAAGCAGTAACTATACTACCCTGCCGGCCCTTGAAAGCCACTATATAATACTATTTGTGGCGTCTAGTAACGCCTGTCAAAAACATAAGGCCCGATGATCACCCCGTTAAAAAGCAACCTCCAGTCCAAATTCCCTAACGGTTGAAATGATTAACGCGAACGCCTTAGCCTCTCCTTTTGCGATGGTAAAATTTGAGCAATTTAACCACCAAAACCGTACAAAGTCTTGCCTTGTCTCTTAAGAGCATGAACTACATCCATAGCAGTAACAGTCTTACGTCTGGCATACTCAGTGTAGGTAACAGCATCCTTAATAACGGTTTCTAAGAACGCCTTCAATACACCTCTGACTTCTTCGTAGATCAAGGCGGAAATACGCTTGACACCACCTCTACGTGCGAGACGACGGATGGCTGGCTTTGTGATACCTTGAATGTTATCACGGAGAACCTTACGATGACGCTTGGCACCTCCCTTTCCTAAACCCTTACCTCCTTTACCACGACCAGACATATTTCTTTTCTTGCGTTAATATTAAATTTAAGTTGTTGAATGGAGTTCGAAGTAGACTGCGCTCAACTGAAACTCGCCCAGGTTCTTACCTGCTTATCCTAAGGGAGATTTTCGGCACCCTTCCACACTTTCATGTGGATTAAGGTTCAAATATGGACGTTGCTCCCCTGTCTATAGAAAAAAGCTATTGTGGACAAAGCCACTTTTGGATTTTACTAAATGAGGGGTTGCCGCCCAATAGCGGGAAAACGTTGAAATATTTAAAATTAATAATAAAGACAAGTGTGGGTTAAGTATATTGGGATATTATTACAATTAAAGATTGATAAACGTTGATTTTTTTTTGGGTAAGTTTTCACATAGTTGTATACTGTACTATGCTTGTGGAGCAATTGTCCATTCACTAATATTTCCAAATTTGGGATTGAAATTTGTTGTAATTATTTACATGTAGCCCAAGAAAACGCCATTTTGAATTATTTTATTTGACTGATTTCCCTGTCATTTTTGTTTTTTTTTTGTGCTTTAAGTTCCTTGTTAGAAAGAGGAACGAATGTTAGTATTCTAGTGTTAAGAAGTAGTTCCCGCCATAGAAAAGCAAGCGTAGTTTGAGTTGTAAATCAGAATGGACAAATGGCAGAACACCTGGCTCGGATCTTAGGTACTGAGGAGGATCGTGTAAACTGTCCATTCTACTGGAAAATTGGAGCCTGCCGTCATGGGGATCAATGTAGTAGGAACCATTATAAGCCTACTAGTAGTCCAACAGTGATTATGAGGCATATTTACGAGAATAGTCCAGTGGCACTGGCAATTGCTGAAGGACAAGAAGTTAATGATAAGCTTGCAGATGAAGAATCTGACAAGGTTGAGGTTTTTTATGAGGAGATTTTTAAAGAATTATCAAAGTATGGAGAGATTTTAGAGCTATTGATTTGCGATAATATTGGTGATCATATGATTGGGAACGTATATATTCGTTTTTCGACTGAAGAATATGCAAAAGCTGCATTGGTAAATCTGAGAGGAAAGATGTATGCTGGTAAACCTATTAATATCGAGCTTTCACCTGTTAGCGATTTTAAGGAAGCCCGATGTAGGCAATATATAGATGGTTGTTGCAATAGAGGAGGATATTGCAACTTTATGCATATAAAGCATGTACCAAGATGCGTGAAAGATAAGATATTTGATCAAATGTATTCTGAACATCCAGAATATCTCCATAGAAAAACAAATTCGTCTGGGAAGTCTACTGCTAGAGATGATGGGAAAAGCTCAGAATCATCAAGACCTCGCAAGTTCCAAAGGCAATCATCAGAAGAAAGAAGATTAATGATAGAATCATGGAATAAACGTAGGGAAAACAACTCTTAATATTAATTATATTAAATTTAGCTATATTTCTGATCTATTTCTATTTTTCTTTAGTTTATTGATTGCATAGATTACATATTTGAGCGTTAAGACAATCATTGTGCACATACATTTTACATAAAGAACATACTCTATTTCCACTCTTGTTCAAGGCACAATTACAAACTCCACATATCAAATCCTTTCCATTTTCTTTGCATTCATAGCAAATTCTTGTTCCGTATTTTGGATCTAAGTAGTCAAAACCTTCGGGAAGAGATTCAGATAAAATATCTCCATTTTCCATTGGAAAATTGATTATTTTGTGACATTTGGAACACACTTTGCAATCGTCGCACAGCCAGAAGTTCCTCGGGACTTTTTGAAGCTTTGGATTTAAACATGATGTATGGAAGCAACGGCTACAAATATCACAGAAAACCTGAATACTTGGCCGATCGCTTCTTTTACATACTACGCAAGATATGCATTCAGAACAAGTCCATGGGAAACTATTTTTTATATTTTGAGACATTTTTGGTGAACAGCACCAAGTGTGGAAACATTTGTGACAAACATTGCATTTAATGATATTCTCATAGTTTTCTTTATCAGAACATTCTTCAGCACAGCATTGAGTGCCTGAAGATTCATCCAAATCATTTCCAGATCCTTGTCTATCAATATCGTCCAGTAATGCAGTTTTCTCAGTATCTTCTGAACATTCCGAATTCTTTGAAACCACAGCATCTGAAATTTTCTCAGAATTTAACTCCCGAATTCTCTTCTTTTCTTTTTCATATTGCATGTTGAATTCTTCTCTCTCCCTGGCTACTATTCTTTCTATGCGTTTATATTTATAAGTACTGGATCTCAAGCCAATTCTTGCCTCATTACTATCAGCAAGGAGCTTCAATAATTCATGAATCTGGGATGAAGGCAAGATATTTTCAAACATAGATTTTAACTCTTGATCTCCCGTATAGTAAAAATTTCTATTTCCCTTTGTACATGTGCAATAAGTTAGTTTTGTGAACCTACATCTAATGTGATATTTATTTTGGAATATTTCCAAGTTGTCCTGCATTTTCAAAAATAATAATTACCTAAAATATAACATGAGAATCAAAACAATATATCACATTTAAAAAGTATATTTACTTAAATATTTCTTCGCATTACTTCGATTTAATACCTGGAATTAAAGGTGGGGCTTTGGCGCCAAATCATTTTTACGCTTATTCAAAGACTTTAAGGGGAAAACTAACGGAGAGAGGAAGAAAGTGCCCGTAAAAATTGAGTTCGGATGATAGATGCATTTTTTGTATTTAACAAAACTGGGCTAGTTCTCTGGTCGTATAGAAGCGATGATGCAGATCCAGAGGAAATCTTAGAACAGGTTCTACAAGGCTTAGTAGAACATATTTTCTTGGAAGAAAGGTTAACACAAAAATATTATGATCAGGGAGCCTATAGGGTGAACTGGAGCACAATTAATGAGTATCAGATTGTTCTAGCTATTGTGTACCAAAATGCATACTCAACGGTTTCTTCAGGTACATACTTTGAGACACTACTTTCAATGGCTAGAAAGGAAATAGTTAAAATAATTTCGGAAAATCCGGATTCTGTCGAGGATGATACCTACTTTGAAGGTTTTAAATACCAGTTTGTTGAGATGATAGACTTTTGTGATTCAAAATTGATGAAAAAAGGAGGAAGTAAAGCTGAACTTTGTTCTCCTGATAGCTCAGACGAAAGTTCGAATTCTAAGAATAAGAGTTATGAGGACAAAAGTAAAGATTCGGAAGATACCAATTCTCAGACTTCCAAATTTAAGAAGGCGAGTAGACAGTGGGGCAGTCAAAAAGTTACAAAGAAAAATATGGAGCTGCTTGACTACTCAAAAAGGAGTGGCAATTCGGAAGAAAGCCAATCCAAACTCAGCTTCTATGAAAGAAACGAAGATGAAGTTAGTGAAGATGAATCGGAGGAAATCAATCAAGAGAAAAAAGCCGTATCATACTGGAGTAATTTCCTTTCAAGCCAATTTGGAATTTTAAATAGCAATACTACTTTAACAGCAGAAATGGTTGAGAAGCCGCTACAAAAACTTAAGAGTCAACTAGTTGAGAAGAATGTGGCGTCTGAAATAGCTCAAGATATTATTGACTCAGTTTCAAATGCCTTGGTTGGAGTAAAGACTCAAAGCAGCTTCTCCAAGCTAGATACAATTTTACTAAATAGTTTAAGAGATGCAATTACCAAAATTCTTTCGCCTAAGAAGCCTATAGATGTTCTCTCTGATGCTTTAAAGGCAAAGCAGCACAGCCAAGTCTATTCTATTGTTTTCCTTGGAGTAAATGGCGTGGGAAAATCTACCAACTTGGCTAAAGTTTGCTATTTGCTCAAGAACAAAGGGAATTTAAACGTATTGATTGTTGCATGCGATACATTTAGGGCAGGAGCTATAGAACAGCTAAAAACCCATGCAAACTGCTTGGGAGTCCAACTTTATGAGAAGGGATACGGCAAAGATGCGGCCATGGTCGCCAAAGATGCGATTTCCTATGCTAAAGATAAAGGATTTGATGTTGTTCTAATTGATACCGCGGGAAGAATGCAAGATAATGTTCCCTTGATGAAATCGCTTGCTAAATTAGTTCAAGTTAATAATCCCAACCTCGTTTTGTTTGTTGGAGAAGCTCTAGTTGGCAATGATGCTGTACATCAACTTCAAGTGTTCAACAAGTATCTTGTTGAATTTGGAGATAGGCCTATAGATGGAATTATTCTTACTAAATTCGACACTGTGGATGATAAAGTTGGAGCTGCTCTATCAATGGTTTACTCAACTGGACAGCCAGTTATTTTTGTTGGAACTGGACAGAAATACTTCAACATTAAGACCTTATCGGTTCCTTCAGTTGTAAATGCTCTTCTTAAATAATCGCTCCTGCATTCTTTTAAAATATTATTTATAGACAACTACCCCGTTGTTCGTTGATTTATCCCACCTTTTTCTATTCAATAATTCTGCAACATAAGACTATATTTTGGCTAGGTCCTAAACATTTTTAAACCTTTAACCTTTCATTTCTTTTTCCCAATTCTTGTTCCCTCATTGCCTCAGGTCTGCATGTTTGCTATATTAAAAGTTAGATGGCGCCACATGAATTTTGCATTCGCTTGTGTGTTTTAAAGGTGATTAGGTAAATGAAAAGAATTAAACCGTGAAATAAATTAGGATATGTAAGTGATTATTTATATATTTGGCTATTCTAAAATATAGAAGAGCAATTAAGTTCCAATATTAAAATGGAATCAAATGGAGTAAATTTAAATCATAAAGATTGGACTAAAAAAAGGTGGATGCCCTGGATTTCGATGGTTTTTACATCGTTTTTCACGGTAAGTGGAGGATCCTATGGTTCAGAAGTAGTTCTTCCTGTAATTGGATTGCGTAACTTTACTTTAATTCAGATATGTATTTGTATTTTTTATGCAATCCCTCTGATTTTGATCTATGAAATGCTAAACAAGTCATTTCCCCCAAATTCAGGTCCAAAGAGCTGGTGCGAAAGTATTTTTGATCCATTTTCCGCGGTATTTCTGGATTTGCTTTATATTTTTATGGAAATAGGTATGCTTTCTTCCTACGTAGGCGTAGCATCAGCATATATACACTCCTTTTCAAGGTCTTTAAAATATGGTGCCTTTTCCACTAGCAGTCAGTTATCTATCTCAGCGACGGTTTTCCTATTAATAATTGCAGTGTCACTACTCCTTACATACTTTGATGATTATATTATTTGGATGTTCATCGTCGTGGTTGCGCCTTTAATAATAATGGTAATTTTTACTTTTTCTTCAATTCCAATTAATTCATGGGTAACAATTCCAGACTTACCTGAGAGAAGCCAGTTAGATTGGATTACTGGACTTCAGTATGTGATGTGGCTAAACTGCGGTTATGAGAGGTCCTTCTCTCCTAATTCAAAAGCTTCTAAGGGCCAATTAACAACTGATAGGGACTTTAAGTTGTGTTTGATTGCAAATGCAGTTCTTGTTTCTATTCTATATATCCTTCCACTTTGGTGTGGATGCTGTATTCTGAATCACTTCAACAGAGATGGCCGATCATTTCAGCTCGGTAATTTCTTCACATTTTCAGGATTCTTGGTAGGAGGAAATATTCTTTCAAGTATGATTACAATTTCTGCTTGCTTCTCATCTATTGGGTGCATTACTTCAGATGTGGGATTGGTTTCACAATTTCTTATCGCACAATGGTATAGAATTAAAAACATCAAAAATTATAGATCATCATTTCTCCAAGAAACTCTCGTTTCTCTGGGAACTGTTATGTTTTGCTCTTTTTTAACAGTTTTAATTAACCAGGAACATTTTGCTGCAGGTGCATCAACTCTGTATGGATTCATTACTTTAATCACAGTTATTGCATATCTCAAGTTTCTTTGGACGATTGACTCAAAAGAGGCTTTCTCAGAGTCAGAATACCCTCTTATTAATAATGAAAATATTACTAAACCTTCACACATTCTATTACTGAACTCATTATACTACAGTAAACTACCTCTCAGAGCCAAGCAAATTATACATTCAACACTTGCAATTCCAGCCATATTTTTCACTCTTATTATATTTTTTACCACTTCTTCTATACTATACTTGATTATTATTTTACTAGCACTCTTTACCACCCCTTTATTTGTTCCAAAATATAACAAGGATCATAATACTAAAAATACTAGAATCGAATCATCAAGAAAATTTCCAGCATTTTTGAACTTATTATAAATAGAAACAATATTCAATCATAGATATTTATTTCTCACCTTGTTATATTTTTTTTATATCGTCATGCATTGTGAATTGTTGGCATTCCCGCCAAAGGCTTTAAAAAATATAGTAATTCTTGACATGCCAGAAGTAAAATTGAATATCGGGTTCACTATTATAGAAAAAACAGATAATGGAAATATTTGGTAAAAAAAGGAAAAGAGAGTTAGGGATTGATTGGTCATCAGTTGATATTTCGAGGTTTTTGCTTCGGATTTCGTATATAGGAACTAACTATTTTGTAAGTTGAAAAATGAATCACCGAAATGGCGATTCTAGACTAATCCGACTATTTTTTTTAAAAATGGAGGTTATTGAGTTCTTTTTTACTTATTTTTTAACTAATTTTTTTCTAGGGAATAGCATTCCAAAAAAACGATCAAGTACCTACAATAGAGGGAGAGATCTATAAGGCTCTTCTTCAGCTAAGACTCATTAAAGATATTGACTCATGCAACCTAGTTCGATGCGGAAGGACAGATAGAGGAGTTCACTCTGCTGGGAATTACATTTCAGTTAACTTGAGAACTAGAGCAAAGAACTTGGAGCCTTATAACTATATGGTAATGTTGAATGGCGTGCTACCATGGGATATTAGAGTTATTGGTTACTGCGAGGTTAGACCTGACTTTAGTGCTCGTTTTGATTGTGAATATAGACTTTACAAATATTTCTTTCCTTTAAACCATGAAAGAACAAAGGTATCTAAGTTCCCAAAGATTCCGCCTGAGCAAATCCCACTAATGGACATGGCTGCAAAGCAGTTCTTAGGAACTCATGATTATAGAAGGTTCTGTAAGATGGACTTAAAGAACCGAAAAAACCAAACTTATATCCGAACTATTTACGAATTTGACATTAATTTTCTAGATGAAAAAAAGACATTTGCTGTCGCTACAATCAAAGGGTCTGCTTTTCTATGGCATCAAGTCAGGCTAATGATGGGTATCCTTTTTGAGATTGGACAACAGAAATTTAACCCAGAAGTCATTACCCAAATGTTAACAGATGTAGAGCAGAAGAATTCTGCAGAGATTTCTTTCCAAATGGCCACTGAGCTTGGCTTGGTATTATGGGACTGTGTGTTTAAAGAATATAATATTCAATGTAATACAACTTTAACGAAAACATTTTTAGATGAATCAGAGTCTTTAAAACTCAAGGCATCCCTATATAGTTTTATTGGGTCGTAGTTTTAAGTGGTTTTTTAATTAATTTCTTTTTTTTTTAATTTTTTTTTTTGACATGTTAATATTCTGTTGGGTATCCTCTATATGGTAACGTGTGCATGCAAAAAAAAAAAAAATAAATAGAACGTAAAACTTAAAGATAAAAAATCAAATATTCACAAAAATAACACTTTATTAAGTGTTTAAGAAGGTTGAAGAGTAATTTTGAGTAAGTAAAACTTTCTAAACTAGGCTTAAGATTTTAGTAGATATATTGTGTGCGTGTGTACAAATTTATCGTAATTGGACACACGAAAATAAATAAAGAAAAAAGGATTTGGAATGAAAGAAGTTATAAACAGAGGTTTGGATGAGAATGTTAAGAGAGAATAAGTTTTAGGTACCCAGAAAACAAAACTTTCGTTTCTATGTGGTGTATAATATGTTTATGAAAAAGTTAATTTTAATATTTCTTTTTTTAATCTTTTTAATATGTCAAACACAAGGAATTAATAATGATTTAAGCTCATTAACATCAAATTTAGTCTCAAAATATATGACAAAAGAAGAGTTTTTGGATGAATGTAAGAGAGAGTTACCAAAAATTAGGTCGAATCTAACAGAGACACAAGTTTATTTTTTGTGTTTAAAAGCACTAAAGTCTTCATTAGACACCATATACAATAGCTCAGTGGGGAAGCTTTTAAATTCGGATTCAGTTCCCAAAGATGTTGCCGAAAACAAGCCAGAGAATGATAATGTCGAAGGATATCGTAAACTACTTGATGATGTTTCAAACATTTTTTCTAGCGATATTTATTTTGATGAAGATTTATTGGAAGCAGATAACGGTCTGTTTTCAAATTCGATACAAGCAATACTAGAGATTGATAAGGAGGAATTAAGGAGGAAAGAACTCATAGAAAAGAAAGTAAAAGAAATTCAAAATACTGAAGAAAGAATTAGAGAGGAATACAGAAGGAAGTTAAAAAAGAAATATCCTGAAGCATACCATCCTATAGCTTTAGAAATCTTTTCAACAATTTCGGAAGAAGACATTGAAACTTGGATTAATCTTCCTTTAAAGTTAAAACTACCCGTAATTAATTACTACTTCTTGCTAGTTGTCACAATGGGTCAATCTTCCGAGAAAAGAGACAGACATAAAATATTTACAGAAGCAATTATATCCACAGTAATTAGCAAAAATGAAATAAAGATTCCTAAATATATGACTTTACAAGATATAAGGTACGAGATTTGTAAGTTTGGAGTGCTTCATAAATCAGGATGTAAAATAGTACCTTTTTCTACTCTACTTTCTTTGCCCAGACATTCTTTTGACATTTGGAAATCTTTTGGTTTAGCTCTCCAATTTGAATTTTTGATTGCTATGACTTATAGTATAGATCACGAAATGAATTTTGATAATTGTGACAAAGAAATATTCAAAATTACGAAAGAGAAAAAACTCATAAAAGGGGAAGAGACTAAAATTCGAGTTTATCTTTCGCATATTTTTCCAGAGGAAAATTCTCTTCCATTGAAACATTTTAAAGGCGTCTTAAGGTACCTTTTGGATGTAGCAGTGAATGATGAACCATACAAATTAGACGGCCAAAGTCAGCAATATTCAATAATTAATTCAGATTTTGGCCAAGTGAATAGTGATCATGCTTCAATTCAAACAAATAGATTTGAAAGTGTTAAGGATAAATTTATTGAAAAAACTAAAATAGAAAATGAAATCAAGGATAGAGTTGAGAATCAAGAAAAAAAAGAGACCTCAGATTTTTCTGATCAAGTAACAAATATTTCAACTATAAAGAATGACAAAGTTGATACGAGTAAAAATGAGTATACTCCTATTGAAGAATATCCAACTCCAAAGAATGACACAGATAATATCCTAGAAGTGGCAAAGCTGGAAGAAATAAAGAAAATGAAAGATAACTATATTACCAAAAGCACTGTAAATAATAAAATTGAAGACGATTTTAATTTGATATCTTTAATTAATTCTCAAACCAAAACAAGAGATGCGGAAATTACCATAAAATCAGAGAAAAGCAACGGTTTGAAGAAGATTGATGTAGAAGGGCTTAATAGCATTCCTCCTAACGAGTACAATCCATATTCAAATGTTGGTATTGGACCTGGCTTGATGAATGAAGAAGAGCATGATTCTTCTCCCGATGAGGAAGAAAATCCTGAACTGGGGGATGAGTCTAATGAAGATCCAGAAGAACAAGAAGTTGTTGAAAATGAGGGAGGTGATAGCTTAGAAAATGAAGATAATAATGAAAATGCCAATTTTGAGAGGTTAGAAAATGAGGGAAATTCAAATAATATAAAAGATGAATTGGATGAAGGAGATTCTGGAAATGGAGAGAAAGACCTAGGTCTGGATGAAGAGGGAGAAGATGAAAATCATAATAAAGATGATGATAATGTTAATGATCGGGATGAAAATAATGAAGAAGATACTCTAAACGGTGAAAACATGGGTGAAAATCAAGATGACTCAGATTCTGGAGGAGAAGTAGAAAGAGGAGATAACGATGAAGAAGAGGAAGAGTCTAATTCAGGAGATGAAGCTAGAGGTGAAGGTGGAGATAATGACGAAGAAGAAGAATCTAATTCAGGAGATGAAGCGGGGGATGAAGAAGGTAACGATGGAGAAGGTGGGGATTTAGATCTTGATTCGGGACATGGCGCAGAAGGTGAGGAGGACAAAGATGAAGAAGGGGAAGAGCCAGATTCTGCAGGAGACGTAGAAGGCAGAGGAGATAATGATGGAGAAGAAGGTGGGGAGTCAGATCTTGATTCGGGAAATGGCGCAGAAGATGAGAGGGACAAAGATGGAGAAGAAGAGGGAGAATCTAATTCAGGGGACGAAACGGGGGGTGAAGAAGTTAACTATGGAGAAGGTGAGGATTTAGATCTTGATTCGGGACATGGCGCAGAAGGTGAGGGGGACAAAGATGAAGAAGGGGAAGAGCCAGATTCTGCAGAAGACGTAGAAGGCAGAGGAGATAATGATGGAGAAGAAGGTGGGGAGTCAGATCTTGATTCGGGAAATGGCGCAGAAGATGAGAGGGACAAAGATGAAGGAGATTTAGATCCTGGAGATGGCACAGGGGATGGAGGAGATAAAGATGGAGAAGAAGATGGGGATTCAGATATTGATTCGGGAGATGGTGTAGAAGGTGAGAGAGACAAAGATGAAGAAGGGGAAGAGCCAGATTCTGCAGGAGCTGGTGGGGTTGATATTGACGATAGTGACAAAGACTCAGATTCTGGAGGAAATGGTGATTTTGAAATTGGGGGCGGAGATTACAGTGGTAATAATGAAGGAAACCCAGATTATGATTCGGTAAACGATGTAGGTCTTGGAATGGGAGGTGGGGATTACAGCGAAGATAGTAAGGGAGACTCAGATTCTGGTTCTGTAGGTGTTGAAAACTCTGGAATGAGAGGTGGGTATGAAAAGGGCAATATTGATGAAGATTCTGATTTTAATTCCATTGATGGCGCTGGAGTTGGTGGAAATTTTGGAGAAGTAAATGAAAATAACAATGATTATGAAGATCCCACGGAAGATACGGGATCTGGACCTTTAATAAATAATGAATTTGACAGTAGTCCTTCCTTTGGAGGTGGAAACAAAAGTGGACATGCCGATGATTACTCTTCTTTAGTGGGAGACAACAACATAGAAAAAGGATTTGGAAAAGAAGGAACTAGTTTTGAAATGGAAACAGATGGTAATTTAAATTCAGGAGAATATAATCCATTTAAAAACTCCAAAAATTTGGGAAATTTAGATGATGATGATTTTGAAACAAGTTCAGAAAAAAGTATTATTACACCTATAGAAGACAAAATTGGAAATGATATTAATGATTTAGATTCAACTCTCAAAGATTTAAACACACCTATTAATAGTTTTGGTAATTCTGGAATAGCATCAAAAGACAATTCAGGATTGGACGACATTTTAGCTGATAACCATAGATTTAACGATAATGATGATATTAAAACAGTGGAAGGATTACCTATAGAAGATCAATTTGGATTGGGGATTGAAGAAGGTAATGAAACAGGACTAACTACCGTGGGCGGTGAGCTAGATTTTGGTAGCAAGCAAGAAGTAGAAGATATGGACAGAAGTATCGAAGAATTGAATACCGGCCTAGGAAGCTTCAATGCAGGTGGCAAAGACTTTGATGACTTATTTGAAAATGGAAATGTTAAAACGAGCAATCTTGGCATGAGTGAAGATGAAAGTTTTGGAGGTGAAAATTTTGGAAATGAAGGTAAATTTGATCAAGGAGATGTTAGTAATAAAGTTGATGGTCTATTGAATGAACTAGAAAAAGAAAATGATTTTAGCAATGGAAATGACTACAATGAATTAAATAATATTCAAGGAGTAGAAATTGCAGATATTAAACCAAAAGATAAAGACAGTTTTCTTGACTCATTAATAAAACCTAGTGAAACAGGTTTTGGAGAGATTGAAACTAATCCTCTTATGAGTGGTGATCATAGAGATGTAAATTCTGAGTTGGAATTACTTAATGGTTTGGAAACACCAAATTTTGATATTAACAAGAGTCAGAGTCTTTTTGAAGTAGATAATAATGTGGATGGAGGTATAAATGAGACAAGGATAGATTTAGATATTGATAAAGCTGCTGGTAATTTACACATTTCTAATGATGAAATTGATTTTAACCCAAATGATAGCTTTGAAATTCAAAATAAAAAATTGGAGACAGAATTGGATGAGATAACAAGATTGGGTGGTCCAGATACTGGAGCCCCAGAAATCGATGATTTTCCTGATAATTCAGTTTTATCGCAAACAGGGGAATTAAATGATGAACTCAAAGTATTAGAAGATTTAAGCGCTGATGGATTAAATGAAGAAGATGAATTTGAGTTTTTAGAAAGGTTATTGAATGAAAAAAAATTTAATAAGAATTTTGATTTTGCTAGTACAGTGGATTCTGAAGAACTTACAGATGAAGAGGAGTTAGATAAGTTAAATTTGCCTGATGAACAACTTGTTGTTGGAGATGAACCTGATTCAAAAACTTCATTATCAACACAGATACAGACTCTCGGAGAAACAGACAAACTTTCTGTTATACCAGATGACCAATTAAGTTTTGTAATTAATAGCATTCCTGGAGTAAACGATAACTCAACAATAGAAATAAATGAAGCTTTGATCAAAGATCCGGCTATTATAAATTCAATTTATGAAGATATTAATGACATAATTGATGATTTGAATCAGAATGTATCTTTTCCTATAGAAATGCCAGAAATTGATCAAATGGATACAAAGAAAGCAAATTCTGATCAAATTATTGATAATAATATAAATAATATTTATTCAGATTTTATTGGAAGCGATAAAGAATCAACAAATATCAGTGTAGTGGATGGAAGTTTGGATAATGTATTAACTGAAAACGGTAAAGTGATTAAAGAAGATGGTAGTGATTATATTGGCGATTTGGATATTTTATTAGGAGAAAATAACATTTCAGATAAAGGTTTAGAAGACGAGCTTGAATTGGAAGAGTTATTCAAAGAAGGTAAAATAGAAAATGACTTTAACCAGAATAAATTTGCACCTTTTCTGGACGAATTAGAAAGAGGAGACGGCATTTTTATAGATAGAAAAACTTCAGGAGATACTGGAGATATTGAATTGGCTGATAATAATTTATTTGACCTAAACGTTGGAATTGAAAGCAAAAATGATAAAACACTTTCTATGGAAGATCCAGAAAACTCAATAAGCACGTTATTTGAAACTAAAGATCAATATAACTCAGCCATAAGCAATGAGGAAAACCTAGATATATTAGAAATTCAGCAAGGAGTCACTGTTAAAGCTGAACAAGTTGACGATGTTCTTAATGATATGATAAATGATGGAGGAATAAATACTGATTCATCAATAGATGAATTGGGCTTGGATTTTGATAAAATAACTGAAAGCAATCAAAAAAAGAATTCTCAAGATGATTATATAGACATATCCACCTTGTTTGAAGAACCTAAAGCTAAATTGGAGAAGAATGAAATTGAAGATCTCTCCCTGATTGTAGAGTTTGAAGGTGAAAATAAACCAAACAACATAAAATCAAATTTGGATGATGATGATGATTTATATCTTAATGAACTATTTAAAATTGAAGAAGAGAAAAGTGAAGATTTTGGCATGAATAATGACATTTTATTGGATCAAATGATCAATAATAAAAAAACTCAAGTGAATGATGAGGAAATAAATTTAGGTGAAATTGACTGGCTCAATGAAAGAAGTCTTGAAAATAATAGAAAAATTGACGAAACAACTTTAATTATTGAAGATTTGCATAGGTTATTTGAAATGAATGAAGTTGAAGTGATTGGCAATAGTGAGGGAGATATTATATTTCAAGATGAATTCATTTTTAAGGATACAAGCGAAAGTAACGATTTAAATGGCCCAAATGATGTTGATGATTTGAGACTTGACGAATTCTTCGATAAAGAGGTAAATCTAAACCAATATAATACAAATAGTGCGACTTCTGAGGATAATAACATATTTGAAGTTAATTCTGTTAAAAATAAGAATGACCGTAGGAAAGGGAAAAAGAGAAAGAAAAAGAATAAGAAAAGAAATAGAAAGGAAAATCAAAGTGTTCCTACAGAAAAATACGAAATTTCATCAGAAGAACTTGATTTTCTTTTTAAACAATCCGATAAATATTTGGATCAAAATCTTAATAAGCAAATGACTGACCCTCTCTCTGATGATGATGAATTTGTTGATTTTGATGCTTTCACGAATATTGGAAATGTGCAAGTTAAAAGATCGACTTTAGTCAAGGTTAATAAATCAGACCTTGATGATGTAGATTCCACGAAACAGTCTCAGCTAAAATTGAGTACTGGAGAGATAGAGAAGGAAGAAAGATCTCAACGAAATTCTAAAAAAAAGATGCTCAGAAGAGCATCCTTTGAGGATTATGAAGACCCAAAGCCAAAAAACAGATTACTTGGAACGATAAGGGAAAAACAAAAAGGAGATTCTGAGAAGGAATGGATTATGTCGTTTGCCCCGAAACTTAGACCGGGAAGAATGCAACGCCGCAGAGATCTTTTCAGTGATGAAGAAATTGAAGAAGCTATAAAAGAGGCTAGATTATTATAAATATAATTAACTAATAACCATATTACTATCAAATTAAATTAAATTATTTATATCCTTATCTTTAGTTTATTAGTTTTTTTAATATATTTGTTCTAATGTTGCATGTTAATTTGACACTTGGGCGGGCACTTGGATCTATAAATGCATTACACCAGAAATGCCCAGAATATCAAAGGAACTAACTTAAGGGCAAAAGATATTTATTCTAGTACAACAATGAAGCTTTATTTATCATTTTTAATTTTGGCACTGAGCATTTTACTCTTTGGGCATCCAGTAATAGTTGAGTCCAACAATTTTGTAAAACCTGAAAGCCTTGTTGCGAGACAATTTGAAAATGGTTCATCTGGATTTAGTACTGTAGATTCACAAAAAAAAAGAGAAAGAAAATCTGGAGTTTTCAGTAAATTACTTAGTCTTTTTGGACGGAATAATGGCAAAAAAAAGAAGGAAACTTCTAAGAAATTAACAGAGATTGACTCTTTGAAAAGCGAATATGGTACTCACTCCGATGGATTTGAAGCTGAAGATTCTGATTCCTCGGAAAATAACATTATTTTTAATAAAAATAATGATTTTTCACTTTCTTCTTCGAACGAATCTTCAGAACCACAACAAGGGATCGATGAATTACCAGAAGAGAACATCCTTACTTCAGAAGAATCAAAGTCTGCTCCAGCACCCATATCTGGGGATACTGTTGACGAAAGCAAATCTAATCTAGAATCTGAACAGATGAAAGATGGATTTATTTCAATTTATGACGAAGATTACAACGAAATCTTAAATAGAGGAGTTAGACCAAATATCGATATTCCAGAAGAATCAGAAAAGAGCAGCGATTATGAAATTGGGGAAGAGCAAAATTCAACAGTTTCTGAACAATTAGAGCCACAAGAAGAATCAAATAAAGAAGATATTCTGAGATTTTCTGAATCTAAGATCCCTGGAGAGACATCTTTACAAGAAGACTCACCTAAAAGTGCTAGACCAAATGAAGAATCTAGATCTGGTGTTGCTGAAGATATTGAAGATGAAGAATCAGAGAAGCATAAATTAAATACAACTTCTGGCGAAGAAAATCATTATGACGCATCATATGAATCTAACTTGGAGGAGATGGAGAAATCCATTTCTGAATATAGGAATAAATTCAGCGAAGACTTTTCCGATGAGCTTCCACATGAAATATATGATAGATTGCTAAACGATGCATTGAAACATGATATTCAGCCATCATTACCTACTGATAAAGAGAAAAGTCTAAAGGATGGTGACGATTCTGGTTCTGAACAGATAGAAAAAAGTAAAACTTCACAAAGGGAATTCTCAGGGATTGAGAAATATTTGGAGGATACGGCAGATGCTAACAAGGAACGGAGTGAAGCGAGTACTGCTGACTCAGAGAAGGAAACCATTAATTTGGATGAGAGTATGTCAAAGTACCCCTCTCAAAGTAGTGCTACTGAGGAGGAACCTGAAGATTTGGAAGATTTCTTGGTTAGAACTGAGATAAAGGTTCCAGAGACCTCTGAGTATTCAATAAAAAGTGATATAAAAAGCGATATAAAAAGCGCTAGTATTCCATCAGAATACGTTGGAGAAAAGAGTAAAGCAGTGGTTGAACCTCTGCAGGTGCAAGAACAAGAGTCAGAAAGAGAACTTGAACAAGAGTCAGAGAAAGAGCCTGAACAAGAATTTGAAAAGATTGAAGAAACTTCCAAAAAGAGTGAAGAGAGCAGTATGCCTTCAGAAAAATCCACAGGAATTATTTCTAGAATCTCAGATACTTTTAAAAACTTTATAAGTTCCTTCGGAAATTCTAACAAAGAACAAGAATTGACTAATAAGGAAGAATCAGTATTAGCCCCTGTTGAAGAGACACGAAAACTGGCAGTTGAGAGTTCAGCAGAGGAAGAAAGTGAAAAATCTGAGGAGTTGCAAGACGCTAATAAAAGCAGAGTAAAGATGTTGATAGAACGTTTTGAAAAGGAAAATGCACGTAATATGCCTGCTCCGATCGGCGTTCCAAGAAACAGGCTAGGACTTAGAGATACTGAAAAAATAAGCGAAAAGAAAAATATTGATAACTTGATTAATTTCTTCGAGAAAGAAGATATAAAGGCAAAAGAGGAAGCAAAAAAGTACCAGGAGAGTATTAAGAAACGTGAGGCGAGTAAAGTTGAAAGCTCTGTTCGTCAATTACAACAAATCCCTGAAGAGAATTTGACAGAAGTTCAACTAGAAAGCATGAATATCGAAGAAAGCCCAGAGTCTGGAGAGGAGAAGGAAGCGGAGATAATGAGAGCAATAAATGGTGAACCATCATCAGAGATAACTGGAGCTAATTCTGAAAGTTCAGAATTTTCCCAGACCTCAAATTATGACGAGTCCCAAGAAGAATTGAGCTTACCAATGACTATTCCTAGTATATATGAACAAGATAAATTAGCAGGAGGTCTCATTTGGGCATTAGGAGTTGGGAAGTTTGTTTGCAATTCCGAAAATACTTTTTCGAGGTCTATCTCTCCACCGCTCTCCAAAAATTTATTAATTTCTGCTCCTAGCCAAGAACAAATGGCAAAGTTGTTACAACTTTCTGGAGGTGACGTATCTGACATGATAATGGATCTTGTATCATCTGTTCTAGCTCAAAATTGATTTAAAGTTTTTGGTGATTCTAAAATTTCAACTCTTGTTAAACTTAATAATATAGTTTTCTTTTTGTAATAGTCCTAATTTGTTAGATTATTTTAGCAATTGGGTAAATTATATATACAATTTTAGTATGATGCAAACAAATTAGCTAAAAATTTGTATTCATTTAAATTTATTTTATTTTCCAAAATTTTCTCTTGTTTTTACAAACCTATTGCATCTTAGTAACGTTAAACATGTATTGGCGGGCGAATAGATCTTTAAAACGTTTGAATTTGACGAGTCCAGTTACAGAAAAAAAAGAAATAATAATAGGATAACGAATATTTGGAAGAACTATAGGAATTTATAAGCAATTCATACTTACCCTAATTTATATTGAGTTTTACAGAGGAATATGTTATGGGTCTACGTATCTTATTAAGCTTTTTATTGTTTATCAAGCTTGGGGTTTTTTCATTAACGATAAATACAAGCCCAAAACCAAACCCCTTCACAGTTGATTTAGAGAAAATAACTGAAAAAAGCAAATACAAAAAAAATTCTCCAAAAAATGTTATTCTGCTTCCAGCTCCAAGCGAAGTTTCAAATAGAAACCCTAAAATAACTGAACATGATTTAAAGCTGGCTATGATCTGTTCAAAAAAAGCAACTAATAATTTGGAACTTTGCAAGTCGAGCCAAATTTCTAATCTGGATAATATTTCAATTTCTAGTGCATCTACTTTCAATTACGAATTTGAAGTGCCGGAAGGTACGGCAAACAAAAATACGCAATTGGGAAGTAGTTCAGTATTAAATGTAGAGGATGGTGAAAATATTGACGGATTGCTTGAAGATGTAGTAAATGATATGGATAACCAGAGAAGATATACATTGGATGAAATTGAAAGAAAAAAGAAACTTCCTCTTAAGACTCCTATACAAATGGACGAGGATGAACATGCAAAAGAACAAAATCAAGATTCAAATAAAGTTTCTTTTTTAACTGGTGTTAAACTGGTTAACGATATAATTAGCCCCAAAAGAGAGAGTTCTCCTACCAAAGATGAGAGAAAACAAATTCAAAAACAGTTGCCAAAAATTTCACCAGTTCCAAAATCTGATTCTATAAGTTTACCTAAACCTTCTGAAGATGCAAATAAAGTAGTTCCTCAAACACCTGCTAAAAGAATTTTCTCAGCACCTACTAAAAGAATTTTCTCAACACCTACAATTGAAAGAATGCCTCCAACGCCCTCTGCTCGAAGAAATGTAAAAAAAACTAAAGAAAAACAAGATAATCGAAGAAAAACAACTGAGAAAGATAAGAAGAGTATAGGGTATAAGATTAAAAGCGTATTTAATCCTAAGATATTTAACAGGTTTTTTGAAAAGAAAAAAGAACCTGAACCAAAACGAAATATAATTATTAGCAGACCAATCTTGCAAACTTCGTCAGAACAACCTAAAGAGGAACAATTTGAAGAGGAAAGAGCTACAGATAAGACAGGGATAATCTCAAATACTGAAAAAAAAACACAATATTCTATCAAAGAAAAAAGTAGCGATGAGGAACAAAAAACTAGACAAGATTCTATTCGGAAATCTACAAGCCCAAAACAGATAATAGTAACGGAAGGAGAGAGTAAAACTGTAACAAACATTGCAAAGAAAAAGATTCCGAGTTTGAAGCCCATAGTTAGCGTTCAAAAACAGAATTCTGACCAGGAGTCAGATAGAGTAACTCCAAGACCACAATCTTCACGAAGTGAAGATGGAAGTGGATCAAAAGTTTCTAAATCGGAAAGAACTCTACTAACAACTTCGGATAGTATTAATAGCGAAAGCTATAAACAAAGAAATTTAAGCGTAGGATCAGATAACGTATTTTTTGATTCAGATAATAATATGAGTAAGTCCAGTATCATTGACTTAAAAGGAAGTGGGACTTTAACCGAATTCAATCATTCGCCAGATGGTATGGATTCATATTTAAACTCTGAGTTTTCGCAGTCAAATCCTAGCACATCATTAAAAGACAATTTGGAAAGAATAAATTCTGGATTAAGTAAGCATCAAGAGAAACGAGTTTACGAAAAATTTGTTCCAGGAAGAGGATTTGATAAAATTCTGCAGAAAAAGCTCATTAATACTTATGACTCAGATGACGAATTTGTCGAAAATTCAGTATTTGATAGACTAAAGAACAAAGTTAAGAGACGACATAATGAGGCTAAAAGGAAAAAAGAGAGGGCAAAAGGAATTCCATCAAGGGTAATTACTAAAAAAGATGCAGACGAATTTGCTGATTTAAGACAAAGAGAGTCTCAGGTTGGAAATCAAATGGATCTTTTACCCGTGTTTAGAGATATTGGAGAAAATTCTGAATCGGTAGTAATGAGTGAAGGTGCAGATTTTTCCTCCAAGAATTCAGAAATCAAAGCCGATAGTACAGAACTATTGAATGAGGAAGAAGAAATCGATAGAGATAGTGTTAGAAGTATTATAGATAAATATAGGGATCTTGAGATGAAAAAAAATGATTTAGAGTCCGATTCAGAATCTTTGTATAGTTTTGAAATGGAAAATCAACCAGTGCAAATACAAAATCCTTTGGAGGTGCTTACTTATAATGATGAGTTAAAAGAACTAAAATATGCAAGAGATGATTATTTCAGAAACAAGTTCCTTCAAGAGTTAGCTGAAGAAACTAAAAAGGACGGTGACAAGTTATCTTCTCAGGTTGCAGAAAAGGAGGCACTTCTCCAAGAATTGGAAAAAATTTCGAATGAGTTAGATAAGAAAAAGAATCAGCTCAACGCAGAGGAAAGGCATACAAATAAAGGAGATACACCCGAAGATCAAGATATAGAAAGAGACGAGCCAGAAGAATCAATCGAACCAGAAGAATCAATCAAAGCAGAGAAAGTAGATAAAAAAAATGCGTCTACTGAGATGAATGTTATAGAAGAGGAAGAACATATTTATCCGGAAGGAAGTTTAAGGCTAGACGAAGATGCAGTAATTTTAGGAGCAGAAAGGAAAGAAAGTAATAAAGGAATTGTTATTTTAGATCCAGAAAACGCTAATTATGAAGTATATTTTGACAATAAAGCTGAGCAAGATGATGATGGTTTGATTCCTAGTATGGAATATTATAACGAAGAAGAGGGATTAATTCCAATACAGGAATCAGATAAATTAGAAAATAACGAAGGTCTAGCTCCAGTTGGAGGGTTTTCCAAACTTCAAGAGCTACAAGCTTTCGAAGAGAATGATAGGTCTTTGCTTCCTCCACCTGAAGAGAGCAATATCCCATTTGAAGAGATTTATTTAACAAAACATCCTGAGTTACTTAACACGGATACAGTTGGTAATATAAACAGAGAAAAGGCAATTAAAAAGGCTTTTGTAAAGAAGCCAGCAAAAGGTGGGGTACTTAGGAAAAGAGAATTTGAGAACTTCGATTTATCTAATGATGCAATTGAGAGACTGAAAAGGTAAGTTTAAAATCTAAGAAATTGTTCAAAACTTGATATAACTAAATTAAAACCTTAGAAACCCATTCAAAACTCCTGAAGAGAAAGAAAAAATTTTAAGAATTATTAGAGCAAAAGATGAGTTGAATAATTTGAGAAAGGAAGAAAAGAAGAAAAAAGAGGCAAAGCAACAGAATATCGAATACGAAGAATCTTCTATTGAAGCATCAGAACTTTATCCTGTAGAAAGTACTAAAAGCAAGCAAGGACCAATAATTAATAGAGTCTCTGACGAATCACTCATGGCTGGAGACTTCGAAGAGGCTTCAGAAGAATCTGAGATGCTTGGAGTATCGAACCCTTTAAAAATGGTAGCTGGAAAAAAAGTTGATTTTTCAGAATCTGCTGATGGTACAGTTAGTAATAGTGAAGCAAGTGAATTTGCAGTCGAAGTAGGGATGGCCAAACTTAATGCTATTAAGGCAACAGAGAGAAAGGAAGGAAGGGAACAACAAACAAGAAGTGGGCACTTACACTATGCTCCTCATGTACCGAGAAGAACTGAGTCTGTTTCCAATAAAAATTTTGATGCGAGGTAAGTTCAAATTTGTTTATTATAATTCGGAATAATTATTCTTGTAATTGAAGAAGTATGAAAACTAATAAAATTCATAAAAATATACACCCCTCTAATAAAAGGACTCTAAGAGGAAAAAAATAAAAATTATTCAATTGATTTTGAATTGAGTATTTTTTTTCAGTTTTATATATTAATAGGATTTCTAAGTTTATATAGCTTTTAATTTATTCTTTCAGTTATATGTATTGCTCAATTTCAAAAATAGAAGGTCTAAGAAAAGGATCGACCTTTAGTAAAGATAATAATAAGCCTTGAACTTCTAGAGGGATTTTTTCATCAATTACTACATTCTTGTTGACTAAAGTAGGAGGTACTCCAACTAGCAAACAATGTAGAAGAACTCCCAAGTTCCAAACATCACATTTTCTCAAGTCCACCTCTGAATTTAGACAGTTAAACATCCTATTAAATAACTCAGGCGGTGAAAGCCATTTATTTCCTAATAATATGTTTTGAAAACTTTTGGCTGGTTTACTAAACATACCTGAAAAAAGAATATCTTTGTGATTTGTAGCCATACCTTTAAATGGAGAGCTTAGTTTTACCATAAGTTTCCCTTTTTCAGATCTCATGTTATTCTGTATAGAATCTGTATTGTAGAAATTTTGAAGGTCTTCAATAAAAGGTATTGGATTAAATAAAAATGAATCATTTTGAATATTATTAGGCTGAGATTTTTTTTCTTGAATAATATGTTTAAGATGGCTAATTGCAACAGAGTCAAATTCATTTGAAATATTAATTGATTTCGATGACCTCCAATATTCGAATAATTCCGAATCAACTTCAATTTTAGATTTATTATTCACAGAACTCTTTAATTTCTTGTTGTTTTTTGCCGAACTATCTAATTTTAATTGAGTCAACTCTTTTCCGTTCTTATCAATGTATGTTTCGCCCAAAGAATGTGATAATTTAATTGACTCTGGCATAAAGTAGATTCCCGATACCCCTTTTGAGTGAAGGAATTTTATTCCCTCCAAAACCTGTGAGAAAATAAGTTTTGAGCCGTAATATGTGTAGACTTTATTAGCAGCTTCCATATTTGAATTCATAGTAGGTGCTTGGTAAGATTGGGTCTCAGAATTCCATTTCATACAAGAGTGAGGCAAATATTCCATAACAAACACAGAAAATGGATATGATTGGTCTTGGATAACTTCATTTATACGGACAAAGTTTTTGTGACACATTAAAAGTGATTGGGAAAATAGTTCTCGAGATATTGATTCGTGAGATATTGGATTTCCATAAAATCTACCAAGGATCGAAGAAAGAAAAGAATCTTTTTTCACAAAAAGGAGCTCGTACAATGCTGGGAAATCTGTAGTTGATTGATTTGTTGTATTATACAAGTCTTTGAACTGCCAAATGTACTCTGCCACCTGTAGTTTGCTCGAATAAGGGTATGGATTATAAAGCTCTTTTGAGTGACTAACTAAGCGAAAGTCATTAATACATTTATGAGGTTTCCAGACTATTGATCCGTTATGAATTTCATTCCAAAGAATTGCTCTAGAAATTTGAATTATGTTTTTACCTAAAGATAAAAATTAAGAATTTAATATATTTAGAGATACAAAAATAAGAAAATTAATGATTTCTTACTATACCTGCAATTTTATCATTCCAGTAGTAATTATTCAAGAGATTTCCTCCCCATCCAACATGTATTGAAGTTAATGGGCTTTGAACATATTCTTCTTCTCCATCTAGAACAGTTGCAATACTTTCAGTCTTAATGTCAAATCTGCAAATTTTGTTATCCTTATTTAATTGGTTTGTTGTATGATGTATAACCTTTTCCTTAAACTTGCTATTTAAGATTGGATTTACTTTCTTATTAATAGACTTTATGGGGGACTTCTTGGATTTGTTAGAATTATTGTTTTTCTCGGAAACACTTCTGACTGTTCGTATCGATGTCTTTTTTTGTTCTTGCGTGGAATCCTTAGCTTTCTTGGCATTACTTAATGTTCTAGTCTTAATTTGAGGACTTTTTGGCGATCCAATTCTAGGATGAGGAGGATATAAAATTGCCTCGTCAAATGCCCAGTCTTTTCTGGGAGAAGGAGATCTCTTGAACGTCGCCCTTGTAGAAACTCCTCTAAGACATCTTGTTGGGTGAAGGCGATGGGTTGGGGAGCCAGAATGGTGAGTATACTTTTTCAAAACAGGTGATTGTGAAGATATTGGCTTAGCGGAACAGCTGTTTATTTTTGCATTGTTTTTTGATCTGGGATTTGACAAAAATGGATTAGATGATCTAGCTCTCACTTTTGAAACAGGAGATCCAATTCTTGGATGGGGAGGGTACAATATTGCTTCATCAAACGGCCAATCTTTTCTGGGAGAAGGAGATCTCTTGAACGTCGCCCTTGTAGAAACTCCTCTAAGGCATCTTGTTGGGTGAGGGCTTGTACTATGATGCTTAATTTCAGAATTAGCACGTGATTTGGACCTTCCTCTGGAAATTTGTGACTCTTTTTTATTTGAGCCTGCAGATTTGACCTTTATTGGGTTCCTAGGAGAAAGTTTTACGTTTTTTCTTGCAACTGCAGCCATTCTGAATGTAACAACTCGATCTGGTAAGAGAATATTGAACTCAAAGCTTTCCTTTACGAGAACTAAAATCTAGAAGCTATAAGCGAATTACTATTTAAAAAAGTATATCTGATGTACGTAAACACAAGTTCCTGACTAATGAAAAAGTTTAATAGGAAAAAGAGTAAAGGGACTCACCCCTACATATTTTTTCTCTTGTTAAATATTCATTAGGAAATAAGTTCATTTCTACTGTTGGTGCAATGGTTCAAGTATAATTAAAACAGAAAGGTGCGTTAGTGAATTAATCAAAGGTTAACCAGGAAGACCTGAAGAAAAAAAAAATTAAATATAATTAGAATTTCAATGATCTTAAATCCACATTTTTTAGATTAGAATGAATTTCAGTTTCAATTACTTAAGTAAAAAATTAATTATTTTAAACTCGTACATAATATATTAATTATATTTACTATTATTATTAAATTGCGTTATTATGAAAATAAAAACTATGTCTAGACAATACGTCGGGTACCGAGTTCTATATTAGAGGAAAAATCGTAAAAGTTAAATTTTTAACTGACAGCGAGCGTTAAAAAATCACTTTTTTTATTTTTTTAAAAAATGATTAAAGTTAACTTTAGGCTTTCACTAATAATTTTGTTATTGGCTATTTTAGGAGTGGTATCTGCTCTTAATAATGCTCAACTTTCAAAAATACTTACTGATAATCAGGGACCAGCTTTCCCCTATAAAGAAATGTTGTTTCATTTAGGAGGAGTTGAGAATAGAGCTTTATTTGTGCCACTTGGAACAAATGACGAATGCATTAAAGCTGCTGAAGTTAGATGTGATGCTCTTGAAAAACAAGGTATTCCTTGTATTATATACAGATTAGTTTCCTTTGATTTTGAACGTAGTGATGGAGCTGAGCAGGGTGATCAAGGGTTAATTCCAAAAGGATCCAAATACAACTTAACTATTAAGGTTGATGCAAATTTAGAAAAAATTACTTCTGATGAGGATGAGTACAAGAAGGTAATGCCAGAGATTGAGAGGCAGATCAAAGAATCTAACGTTAATGCAAAGTTTGTATTTTTGGTTTCTAGACAGGGTGGCGGAAAGTTTGTCTACACGGGAAATGGAAGTATTTCCAAATTAGAGAGTGGTACTACTCATTATGCATATCTTTATAATGACAGGGTAGATAAGAAAGTAGATATGCTTTCAGGGGCAGATTTAAGAAACATTGAACGTGCTAGACAGTTATTTATAGAACATTTAGGTAGAATGGATGGAGGAGAATTAAATGAGCGTCAGTTGGCTGAGTTGGCAGCCAGGCTAAGAGCATTAGACTCTGTTTTAAATAGTGATGGTAGCTGTAAGGAGTGTCTTGAGCTAAAAAAGAGTTGCTCTCATTGCTCGAACTTTATTAGTTCAGAAAGGAGTAGGGAATACTATGATCTAGCCAAAAAGTTCCGCAAATATGATGTATCAATCGAAACTAGGATTAGCAAACATGTCAAAAAGGGAGCTTATGCATCACTATTTGTGATGAGCAATGTAAATGATAGCAGAATTCCAAGCTACAGTCAATCATTTAGGATTGGTTCTATGGGAAATGTTAAATCATCAGTTGTAGTTCCATCCAACCTGGGAGTGAACTGCCAAGGCCTTTCTGAGCAAGATTTGGTTCTTGTCGGAAGGATGGTTTCACTTTTTAATGTATACTTTGAAAAAATCAAATTAAGAAGCGATTATGATGAACTTTGTATAGCCGTAAGTCAGATGTCCAAGTCATTTTCTGACAGGTCTAGGAAGCCTGTAAGCCCGTACTCAGTCGAGACCTGTGCAGCGGCTACTGCCTTATCCTTGGGAAACTTCTATCCATCATTTATGTCAGAAACAGGTGGACTTGACCCAGCAACTGAGAACAGTTTGATTATCTTTTGTTCAGCTGTTTTGCGTCAGGAGCCTTTGGGACTTGTAGATAACCTTTCTCCTGTTTACTCTCCAAGCGGAACTCTGGTTTCTCCAACAGGAGGTAAGTTGGATGCAGCAATCTTATTGGTTAAAAGTAGATCAGAGGAGGCGGTTATTGCATCTTTACTCGAGGGTAGTACCTGCTCGTTACAGGATTTGTTTAATGCCGGGTGGAAGTTCGACAAGAAACTCAAGATTTGGGTTAGAGGCAATAACAACAGAATTCCTCTACCAATCATGGTAAGATATGGTTTAACAGAGGATGGAAAATTAGCAGCATTTTCGTTGGAGGGTAGAGATGCTTATCTATACTCAAAAGGAGCAGACGTACTCAAGACAGACCCTGTTTATACTCCAACCTACTCTTCTTTGATAGGAGACCGCTGCCTCTCTCCATCAAATGTTGAGAATCTAAAGAACGTAAGTAAGGTATACGAACACGAGACTTTGATTGAGCTGAATGAAGCCAAGAAAAATGTTGAGCTTGCGGCTTTGAACTCTAGGGAAGCCTCTAAAACTGCAGCTGAAGCAGTAACAAAGTACGAAGAGGCAATTGAGAACGAGAAGAAGGCTATGGAGCTAGCGAAAATAGCTACTGAATTCAAGAATTATCATGACGCTAAATTAAGGGCCAGCCAAAGGGCAGCTGAATTAGCAAAGCTTGAGGAAAGACTCATTGATGCAAGCGAGAAGAGAGCTCATGCAGCAAATATTAGCGCAAAAGCCTTAATTGAAGCATCAGAAGCAGAGGCCAGGAGAAGAGAAGCATCTAATAGGGCAAGAATCGCAGCAGAGAAGGCCACTGAACACATCAGGGCCGCTTTAGATATTCAGAAGCAACTTAAGTTACAATTGAAACAGGATGCAAAACTTAGCGCCTCATACGAGTCTGCCATAGTTACAGAGGATAGGTTAAGAATCGCTCACAATGAGGCCCAGGAATCGCTTGAGAAGATCATTATGAACGAACGCGAAATTAATAGTAACTTTGAAAAGGACATGAGATTATTGGTCGAAGAGGAAAATAGATTAAGAAAATGTATCGAGGAATACTCAAACAGGCGTATTGTTCTTTTAAACAAGCTAGAGGAGATCAGTGCGGCATTAACAGGGAAAGTTGAGGAGTCTAAACGAATAAGAGACCAGCTCCGTGAAGAAGCCAAACTTAAGCAGGAAAAGGTTGAGACAGAACGCGCTGAACTTGGAAAGCTCTCCAATTTGATGGTTTCTCAATCTGCCGAGGTTACCGCAGTTTCAGTATCAATAAAGGAATCAGAGATTCTCCTCAAAGAAATGGAATTAATTGCTGAGCAGAAGGCAAGAGAAGCAGAAGAAGCTAAACAAAACTTTGTTCAGATGAGTATAAAAATTAAGGAACTTCATGCTATTTATGAAACCTTAACAATTAAATTGCAGGGTTTATCTTCAAACCAAAAGGATCTTGAGGAATCAGTTAAAACTGCGGAGCAAGATCTTAAGAGCATGCTAGAGAGACTTTCTGAGGTTGAGGTCAAGATTTCTGAGTTAGAAGAATCTAGAGCTGCTCTTGATGAGAAGTCAAAGGAAGCAACTGAGTTACTTGCAAAAGAGACACTCCTTGTTTCAAAGATTGAGGAAATCAAAAAAAGACGTTCGGTACGTAAACAGGAATTGGAGAAATTATTAAAAGAGCAGGCTGACGTGAAATCCGAAATTTCAGCTTTGTTGGTTGCTAGAAACTCGGCTTTGAGCATAATTAGAAAGGCTTTGAACGATATAGAACAAGCCAGGGCTGCTAGTCAAGGAAAAACAGCTGAAATGAGGTCTCAATACAAGAAAAGTTCAATACTCGCTGAGGAGTCCATGAAGTCAGTTGAAAACCTTAAGGAGGAGGTCTGCAGAGCATTATCTGAGGAGGAACTTAAAAGCAAAGAACTTCAAGAAAAAATCAAGTGTGTTAATAGAATGGATTTGGAAGTTAAGAAAGCCGAGGATGAATTATCCAGGTTCTCCCAGACCCCAGTACCGGAGGTTCCTTTGACACCTCAGGCCCCAAGAATCAGGTGTGAGGTAATCGAATAATGGAATAACCATATAACACGTTAACTTGGTTCTTTTTAACAAGGGAGATACGTATTTTTTTCAACTATTTTTTATAAGTCAAAATTATCGCCAGGATGGTTTAGAGTAGAATTACTCCTTTATTAGGGGATTGACATAGCAATATTTGCTTAATATTTAACCAAGTATTGAAATTTACATATTTGACGTGACATAATTTAGACTTTGTGTTAATCAAATTTCCACAAACAAATTACACTTAATAATTTGGTTCCCGTGGATGATGACTTAGTTTCATGTCTATTAAACTACTTACTTGCTGTGAAATCGGTTTCTTTTCAAAACTTAATGATAATTGACTAGTCAGTTTTCACTGTTCTTTGATACTAAGTTTTTCGTGTCACTAAGTTTGGTTCTACTTCCGTACCGCCTAAGTTTGTAACCATTTCTTATTGATTCACGCAAATATCTGGGAATCAGATTCAGGGATGCAATTAAAGAAGTTTTAATTTGTGATTTTTACTATAGAAAATAATAGCAAGTATTTGATTATAGGCTATTTTAAGGCGCCAAAATGTAGGTTAAAAAGATCATTATAGGAAATTGTGTTGAATAGTATTGGAGTCACAGAAAATAATGATAGAAAGTAAAAGTTTAATTGATAATGTATTTGTTTATTAGACTTTCTCTTAATTCATATAATTTTGTGAGCCTAGGGACTATAACTAACAAACATTTCGTTAATGCGCGATTATTCTTTAAATATAGATCTTTAATATTGGGATTGGCTTTGGTTATTCTAACCATTCTGGGTGGCGTACACTCTGGAGAGGAAAGTTCTTTAGATATTAATGAATTGAACCGAAATGTTGTCTTTACGGAGAATTTTTTCTTGAAGCATATTCCAGGAGCTGTAAAAGGTGAGGAAGAAGAACGAGAGGGATTAAATGAAATAGATAATGAGAATGACGTGAGTTTAATTCCTTTAGATGAAGGGATTGCTCCTGACTTAGATTCTAGAACAATGACTCGTGCTGCTGCTGATAAAGAACACAACGAAAAAGGAAAGAAAGTTATGTATACTCATGATGATGAACTTTCATTAATAGACCAAGGGGAAGAAGAAGATGAAGGTAAATTAGATGGAGAGCGAGCAAATTTAGATGATTCAGATCCTGGATCTGAAGAGCAGAAAAAAATACTGAAATATGATACTGAAATGAAGAAAAAATTGCTTAAATTAAGGCGTAAACACAAGTACAAAGATATTCCATTTGGGCCTCAAGCACCTCACCTTGCAATGGTGGATATATTTGGAGTAACTGGAGACGATAAGGCGGATCCTTTGATGGAAATATATGGTTTGGAATCTAGGTATGATCGTGAGAGGGATCTTAAAGATTATGAAGAGTTGTATAACTCTATAACAAGTCCCACAAAGTTCACAGAAAAAACAATTTGGGGCTATGATCGGGAAGGTAATCCAATTACCTCAAAAAAAATATGGTTAGAACAAAAAATAGATGGGAAAGTAATTACGGAGAACGGTAATAGACATAAAAATAATCGCATGGATTATATATTTCCTCAAAAAGTTTATTCTACAGATGGGTTTCTAGATGAGTTTGGTACATTTGGAGTTAAGTCACTATTGGATAAGTTTAGATTTAAGCAAGAAAACAAATTTAAAGAAAGAAGAAAGAAGAAACCAGTTAGCAAATTAAAAGAGCCTGAAATTGTCAAAAAAGAGATATTGAATAGTTCAGGAAGAGTTGCTGGGCCAGATAAACATATTGGCTGGCAGGCGACACGAAGAGCAATAGATCTAGCTACAAGAGATAAGATTATAAAGGACTTTGAAGGTGTAGAAGATCTTAGTGGAGTCATTAATGCTATGAATGTAAATAATCCAGATAAGCAAAGAAAAGATGCAGAGAAAGTGTTTTGGGATTATTACTCTAAAAAGAAGCAAAAAGAATACGAGGATAGGAAAAACCTATTTAGCATAAAATTTTCAAAACCAATAGTTTCTCTTGATATTAATTTTTCATCAGCAAAAACTCTATTTGGATGGAGAGAGGTTCTTTTTGATCAGGCAATGGAAAGCATTGGAAAATATGATCCAAGAGCAAGCCAAAGGTACGATTCTTTACTCGGGAGCGATCTAGTGAAAGGCATTCCACCAAGTAGAATTATCGCAGATATGTCTAGCGAAGCGATTCGAAGACCAAAAACACACCATTTATTCCCAAATCCCATTAAGGGGTTTAGAAACATGTTTTGTAAAAGGCTCGAAAAGAAATATAGAGAATATGTAGCCGATGTATTGCAGTTGAGAGCAGAAGACAGTACCTACAACGAGCTTATGGATTTAGCTAACAAATATGAAGCTCGGCAAGACTGGTTAAGCCAATTTGAATATTCATGGATATTTATTCCACAAGGTAAGGCAATTCCAGACAATATTAGTGAGAATAAGGAAACAAGTACCAAGGCTGATGATGATTATGAGAAGGAATTGCTTTCATTAGAGTTAGATACAATACCTGCAAGTGAAATGGAAATATTTATGCGACAGCATCTAAATGGAGATGTCCTATTTCTTGATGATAACGAAGCAGATGACGCAAAAGAAGCAATGTTCCGCAAAATAATTCGCGAAACAGCTGAATATAATGAAAATCAGCCGTATAAACTGCCTCACAGGCCGAGGGCGTCGAGATTACTCCCTGTAAACGATGGGTATAACCCAACAGAAGCTGTTAAGCAAAAAGAAAACTTAAATAGTAAAATTACAATAGTAAAACAGGGCAGGGTCGTAGTAGATCCTTCAGAAAAGAGGAAAATTAGGCTTTTAGAGAAAGGTGAAAAAAAGAGAGTCGAAGCAGGCTTAGATCGAGAAGAATTTAAAAGAAATCTTGAGAGAAGGATTATTCAAGGCTCAGAATTAGATTTAAGTAATCACGGAGAATCGTTTAAAAGTAAAATTCAAGAGTTTACAAAAAATAGTTCAAATAGGCCTGAAATTCTTGAAAATGAATATATTTACAAAGATGAAGGCAGAGGTCCAAGAAATATTGAAGATCCATTCTCCACAAACGCAGTTTCCACTTCAAAAGTTCCCTATAAAAGAAACCCACTGCAAAAGACAGCTTTTGATGATTATAAAACTAGGAATGGCACGTAAAGCGCAATAATATAGTTTAGGCTTTGAGATAAATTCTAACATTTGTAAAAATATCACTAATTTAAATGATTCTTTAGATGAAATTTTATCTAGACTACATCTTTTGTTATGTTAATGTATGATCATTGGCGGATAGTTGCATATTTATTTTTAGATTAGGTCTAAAGACTTAAATATTCTTATTCATTTTTTTTTTTAAATATTATAGCTCTAGACTTGTTACCATAATTATCACTAAGTTAAAACCTCTGATATTTATTTCTTTCATAGTGATTAATATAAGCTATCTTTATAATATTGTAGAAAATAATGGGTTCACAGATGATATAGTTAAGCATTCACATTTGCAACTGAGGAGAGAAAAATGCTCTTCATGCTTTTCAGGACTAAGACGTGCATTTAGATCTATATTTAAACGTGTTGATAGAGGTCGAGGCGGTCTTGGTTATCAAAGCCGTGTCAATAGAATGCTAATGCAACCACTCGGAAATTCCGGAGAAAAAAAGATACAACTAAAGATAGGCCGCGAGAAAATGGTTTGGACGATCCAGATTTGGTTGCCAAAGACCCATATGCAGAAGATTGCGAAAAAATGGGGTTCAGGATAATGAATGGTTATTTCATAGTAATGAATCAGGACAAAGTATAGAATTAGTAAAAGGAAATGGATAAGGACCAGGTGAAGAATCAGGTGTGAAAAGCCAGAATTTGGGCATAATAGTTCCAAAGTCACGCACTAAGTCTTGGTAGCAGTGTCCAGATACCAAAAACGCAAAATCAAGAAAGCCTTTGGTAAAAGATGGTTCTGTTATAGAAAATGACGGAATCTTTATTTAATTCTGAATAATTCATTCAGAAAAAAAATTGTTATAAGTTAATTTAAGCAATTTCATAGCGGACTTCTGAGTTATCGCGAGACTTGAATTTGAAAGCCCGATATTATAAACCGAAATTCAATTTATTATAATAAAGTTACTTAGTGTCTAAGACTCAGGCTTATACAATGTGTGCTAGCTTAGATCATTGGCTTTAGGAGAGAAATGATCTTCTAGCTTGGCTAGTTTGATAAATAGTACATTAATCTTGATCTACCCACTAATTTTTATTTGTGAACAATGGCATAGTTAGCGGACTCGTCGAAAGGTCAACAAGCCTGGCTTTGTTGAGAAATTTGACATTTTAAATTAGTATTTTAGCATTAATAAAGTAATTAACCACTTACTCAAAAATGCCACTTTTAGAAATATTAGTAAAATTTTAGATAGAATCAAGAGCTAGTTTAACATGAATAAGCTACGCTTACATTTAATGGCTTTAAGCACGTTAATGGCACAGTTAAATGTATATATATTAGGAATATGAATAGAGTGGCGAAGGGATTATTCTAGAAATGTATAAGTTCGAATGAGAATAGACTATTGTTTTGAATTTTAAATGCTCGAGACTTATTCAAAATAACAAAGTGAACAAAATTAGAATAGGAATGCAAAATTCATGTTGCAAGCCATTAATATTTTTCTAAATATTATTTTCAATAAAAATATTAGTGGGGTAATACGTAAGTAGAATGGGCGGTAAATCGATTTGGCAATGACGTTATTGCGACAAATAATGGTTACTTATAAATGCAAGCTATATTATGCGGTAATATTAAAGATATCTCAGGGTGCTGTTTGTAAGTAAAATAGGTAAAGGTATATTGATTAGTTTTCTTTTGTTGGACTAATAAATGCTTTGGGCTGGGTAAAGACAATTTTTTAAGTCATTGATCAAGATTTAGTCCTTGCAAACATGCTTCTGGATAAGCGTTCTCCATTAAAACCGTTTTATCTTCCTTTGATCATTTTTTTAAATTTGCTTGTTTATCTATATTTGTGCAAAGAAAGAAATTTCTTTAGGAATTATCATGTAATTTCTTTAGTTAAATTGCAAGCTAAAGCCTCTTTACATGGAAATAATCAAAATGGAAGTGAGAATGATGGCACATTACAAGAGTCAAAAATATACTCGACGGGAACTAAACAATCTTCTGGTTTTGTAGGTGCTCCTTGTGGTAATGAGCAACCATCTAGATCAGCAGCACCTGGCTTTATGATCATCTCAGTTGTAGACTGCGGAAACAAATCGAGGAAAAAAAATGACGAAACTCGTGAAAGACCTCTTCGTAGAAGATGCAAACGGCCATCAGGACCGATTAGAAATCGTGTTCTTCAATTAAACAAACAAGCTGCCGGTTCAGGAAATGAAGCTGATTATGAGGATAGCGGTTAATATTGCATTTAAAAGAATTTCGGATTTAACAAGAAACTTAATTCCTAGCGAATAAAACCTTTTAATATTTATTTTTTAAATTGATAATTAATATTTAAAATTAATATTTCAGCTAATTAGTTAACAATACGTTACGTTTGAAAAAACATGACAAAGATTCATAACTTCAATTTCCACATTGAGTATTATTGAAATTGAAGAATTAGATTTATATTTTTTATTATTATCTATTTTTGTAATGTAAATTCAAGTGTTTATTTCAATTTCGCAATGTTATTTTACGTTGAGAATTATATACAAAATCCTTGTAACGAACGAATGAGAAAAATTTAACCGTGTAAAATTGATATAAAGACGAATTAACGGTAAGTCTCAAATAATTATCGCTTTGCAGAATAAATAAAAAAAAGCCAAGTAATTGATCTTCCAATACAAAGTATTAATATAACAAATATAAAGATGAGCAAAACGCTTCTTTACAGTAACATATACACAAAAGATTTCAACACGTTTGGATATATATCATGTATTTATATTCAAAAGCTAATCCTAAAATTGATCACATCAGTTAATATGAAATTAAAGAACCCGATTAGTGTGCATGAATTAGTTTATGTAAAAACTATTCATTCATAAAATTGATATTTGACAATTTTGTCCACCCACCGCACTCTTAACCGTGATTTATTGTATTAACCTTTAATATTAGAGCAAACTTATAACGAAGAAAATCTCAAGTTCAAGGATGTATCAAGGCTAGAATCATACAATTTTACAAGAAAAAATCGCGAGTTTGAGTATAGATCATCTCTAAAACTTGATACTTTTTCTTCTGTTTCTCAGATCAAAAATATCGGAAAAACAGGCGAAAGTTAATTTTTTTCTTGCTTGGATCCGTCCAGATTAATATCATTTTATTCAGTATCGCCCACTATACGCGAAAATGGACTCTTTTTAGATTTTAAATTATACTAAAATTAATATTACGTCATGTAACAATTTTCAACATTCAGAGCGGGAATGTCTTGCTTAAATTTAATAACTAAAAAAAAATTATTTTAACTTTTTGATGGTTATTTTGTTAAATTTAAAAGAGTAAAAAACCAGATATTCTTTATGTGTTGAAAGATATAGTGATTTGATGTGTGCAAAACAGTCTTTGCTTATTTTTTTTATTGTATTAAGTCTGTTTCTCCAACTATTATTACCGGAAACTGGTAAATGCTTTGGCCAACTATCTGGATTTTCTATTATTAGGCTGAGAAACTCAAATGGTTGTGGATTACAAAGTTTACTCTGTCTTGGGTCTAGGAATGCCCGAAGTCGACAACTGGATCTAGAACTTGGGCCAACGGTTGATGGCATGAAAATAGGTATGCCTGTCCTTTTAACAACTACATATTCCCCTCCACCACTCCCACCTCCACTCCCACCTAAAACTAGTCGTAAACATGTATCTGGATTCATTTCTCAAGTGCCACGAACAAATCCCCCTTTTCCCTTAGACTTATCGATTGAAGATACCGATTCAGGTGGCTGTTCTAAAAGTGATAATGAAAAAGGAAATAATGGATGCCAGGAAAGTTCATGTAGTGGCAATAACAAAGTTAATTCGAAGAAAAGTAATTTTGAAACATCCACTTCAACACGCCCTGTTTCACTATATGATAATGTTGAAGAAACGGATGGAAGCACTCAAGAGATGCTGGGTTTAACCGGCATTTCTTCGGATAAATCGGAAGTTTCTGGACCACCTAAAAAGCCTCCATTGCCTGAAAATTGGAGAGAGTTATTAAGGAATGGAAGTTACGGTCGCAACCATCATCACAATCATCATCACAGTCATCGCAATACCCACCATACTCACCATCATCCTCATCCTGACAATGAAAGTAGTGCAGCCCCCCCAGAAAAGCCTTACCTACCACCCAACTTTCGAATAAAAAAACATTAAGTGATATTGAATTGGATTAGATGTTTTCAAGATTAAAAGTATGATTACGTGACTTTATGAGTGGAATATTACATAATGTTTATTTTTATGTTTAAAAGAGGAAAATAGTTCAAATCACTTTTAAATTAATATTGTTGACTAAATATTAATTTAATATAGCGATGTCCTCGAGATTCATTCTGATTTAATAAGAAATGTGATCTTTTATCGACATTATTGGCCATAGATAGTCGACTTGTTTGCGATTACTAGCCTGATTCAATTTTAAAATGTGTCAAGTATTGTTTCAACTAAAATACTTAGAAAAGACTAATAATCTTTGCTTTTTCGTTGTTATGTTTATTCTGGCATGCACTCACTGCGATACCTTGAATTATTAAATAGTGCTATGAAAACTTTTCCTTTTAAACAATCAATGAATAGGCTCACAAAAGTATGTTTGAAATAAAAGTTAGCAAACACGAGTTCAGTCATTTGAATGGTTTAAAGAAAGAAAAAAAACTTTAGTTGTGTTTTATTTACAAGGTTGAAGAATATGCTTAACTGTGTGTAACCGCCGTAAATTGGAAAATAGAAAACTTCAGATAGTTAATTTGTTGTTTCATGGTTGAGGAAAGCTTTGTTGGCGGATAGTAAGATAACTCAACTCTGAAATTATTTAAGACATTTAAATTTTATGATTGTTTATTTACAAAATATTTAATCCGTATTAGCAGCAATGATGGGTAAATTGATGTGTTCAAAATTCAATATTTATTTCCTCGTATTTTCCGTTTTGTTTATTTTTTCCTCTAACTCTATAAATGTGTTCAAATATATTTTTCCTTCAAGAAATTCAAATGAATGCATGTTTATTCAATTGAGAAGTTCAAATGAAGAGAAGATTAAAAAACTTTCTGAGCACAATTTAGAGAGTCTGTTAAAAGTCTCCGATAGTGAACCCGAAAGTGATTATGGGAATGTTAGAGCCTCTTTGTATAATACTCAAGAGGATCATAAACCACCCAAACCACCAAAAAGAACCGTATCGTTATTGCCAAGAGGAAATTCTTGTCAGAAAGATAGGCCTAAAGAACCAGAACATGGCCCTCCTCCCCTTCCTCCGAGAGATCCCTCTATTTTCGAGAAATCCTCTGAAAATTTAAAAATAAGAGAACAATTAGATGCTCTGGATGGCATTTTGAATACAATAGAGAAATATTTTAGTCCGGGAGATAACCGTTTAGGGCATGATGAGTTACCAGAGGATGATGATGTGTTTGATTGACTGTGAGATGCTAAATATTTATTATGTGTTTTGACTGTAATTATTCGAGATTAAGAACTCGGGATAATAAATATGAAATTTGTATTTTATGCATGATCTAGAAAAGTTTGTAAGGAGTAATGTAAATCATTATGTAACACTTTCAAACTTTAATTAGATCTTATTTGATAATTTCATAATTTAGATGTTTTGTAGATGTTTAGGTTCTTTAAAATCTTAACTATTAATTTTTGTTTAAAAGAACGGAAACAATTCTTAAGGTTCTTTTTTTAATTTATATTGAAAATAATTTATGAACATAATTTATAAGAAAATTTGACAATATTTTATAAATTTATTATCTACTTAATTCATTTAATTTTGCATTGCCAATTGTTTAATTTATTTCAAATTTATCATTACATCTAATAAATAAAATCAACACTCTAAAATACTGAAGCATTCTAAATCATATGAAGAATTTAACGCGAACGTATTAAACTAAGTCCAAGAAAAAATTAGATAAAGCTATTAACTCAATTAAAATGTCAAACAAGCCATAAATAACTCACAATTGAAGAGAAATTATAGAATGATCAAATTTAAGAATATTAAAGAATATGACTATAATTATTTTATCAAGTAGTTGTGTGAATAAAAGAAAAGGCTTAAAAAAAAAAGATAATTGAAATTCTGAGCTTAAATATTATTTTAAAATAAACACATTGATTTTTATCTATTAATCTATGGAAAATTCAGGTAAATAGCATCTTGAATTATAGGGTTCAAATCATATGGATCTAGAAATTTAAGATGTTTATTAATTTTCCAGTTAATTTTGTTGTGAATTCAAACTGATAATAAACATATTTTTGCAAAAATATCGAATTGTAAACTTAATTTACAATATAAATGTTTCAGTTATTTTCTAATTTTGATATTATCACAGCAATTTTAACTAAATTTTTATAGAGCGCTTAAGTATTCAATAAATTAGAGGGTATCTGCGAGCGTAATTACTTAAGCATGCCAGGTTGGATATTCAAAATTTAATACAGTAAACGTAAATATTCTACTTGAAGTTTATTATTAGTAAAACGATTTGCAAAGTTTGTTCAAGAATTATACTTAAAAATGTTTTTACTAAGTTGTAAAACAACAGTTATTTCTATTTTTGCTATTATATTTACATTATTTAGTGGAAATGATTTAAACCCAAAATTTGACAGAATTTCGATGATTTCTTTAAGAGAGTCGACTCAAAAAGTTAGAGGATCAGGTAACGCCCCAGAAGATGTAATTTCTGAAAAGGTTCCAAAGCTCTTCAATAGTATATCCCCGTTAAAGTTGGAGTTAATTGAGAATAAAGTTGATCCAGCATTACTTCAGAACTCAAATACAAGTAGGGCATTAAATTGTTATCAGAATTTACCTCAATACATTTTGATCAAAGGTATATTAAGTGAGTATTCATATTTCCTTAATATATACTATAGATTGAAATGTGAACATAGTCATGAATATCATGATGGTACAAGATGTGGCGATACTCTATATTTAATTGACCTACTGGAAAATAGAGTAGAAATATTGAGAGAGAAATACTTAAATAAGAAAAACGAATGCTTTATACTTGAAGCAAACTCTGTTTCCGTCCAATCAAGATATTTCAACTCTGATGGTTTTATTGGAAGATCAGAACATATTTTGAAGGATTACGAACTGCTCATGTTAGAAAGATCTTTCTTGAGAAGAGTGATTTCCCAATTTGAATCCACTTTAACTAATAAAACCATTGAGTATGAGGTCTCATGCATGAAAAATGAAAACGCAAAAAACAATTCTGTTGATTGCCATTTACTAAGAACAGAATGTTGGCTCTTAGAGTCCGAGTTGTTGTCTTTGTCAGAGGAGCATTTCAAAAGAGTCTCAATGTTTAAGAGGATGGAAGATATTCTCTTATAATTGGAAAAAAAATGTTTTTATTGTTGAATTCTAGAAAACATTAAATAAATATACTGAATAATTTTTAAAAAAATTCAAATTGATAATATGAATCATTGATTTTACGGGTCGAGTTAGGCTGTAGGACTTGACCATATCAAATTATTAGTTTTATATGCGTTTATTTAAAAATTAGTTATTAATTTGTGATCTACATACGAAGTGATATTGACTGTTATTCTAGAGACTTATTAGATCGATCTGAATGCTAAAGTAGCTTTGACTGTTACTTCCCTGTTTTCACAAAAACTTTCTTAGCAATTATTCAACGACTTTTTCTGTAGATAAAGTTTTGTTTGACCCTAATTAATAATTTTCGGTTCTCATCATCAATCTATTTCAAACGTTTTAGACAAATAATAATTTGTTGGACAATTATAAATCAAAAAACTACTAAATAAAAGTTGATGGTTGTTTTAAAAATATCAATCAATATTTGCAATAAGCATGGTTAATAATTAAACTACTTGTTCAATTAAAAAAAACCATAAAGTACCGAGATATTAATCCAGTTTTTATTTGTGCGAAGCGTTCAATATTGATAAAAATTCAAGTGTAATACGAAATCAACGTTAATTAAATCAGTTTATTTAAAAATGAAATTTTATTTAATACAGTAACTCAAGTTCCTGAATTATTTATCAGAAAACTCAAATATTAGAAAACAAATAATTGAACAATATTTCTTCGCACGAAATTTGTCAGGATACAACTTTTAAATTATTATTTGGGAATTTAGCAAGGCTATTAAATTCAAGAACGATTTTAACATAACTTTACATTCCTTTTGGACAGTTTCTCTTTATAATTTCCATTAGAAATTTCCCACAAATAAAGACTAACTATTGAACAGTATGGAGAAAATAACTCTCTATAATGTTCAAATATTTCTCTTGTGATTTCTTTGTGTCCATAAATCATTTTTAGCGCTCTTTTTATAGCAGTGTCCGAAAAACTAAAGACGTTTTTCCTATTCATACAAAATATCATGGCCATTTCTGCGCTCCAAACTCCTATTCCATTTAGTTTAGTTAGCTCTTCGCATACTTCTTGGTCATCTTTTTCATAAAGTAAATTTAGGTTGATCTCTTTATTAACTATTTTTTCTGCAATGCCTTTAATAAATGTCGCTTTTTTGAGGCTTACACCTACTTTCTTAATTTCCTCTAAAGGATATTTAGAAATGGTTTCAGGGTCAATGCTTTTTAGGATAGACCTGGCTTTTTCCCAAATACTAACTTGAGCTTTCTGAGAAACTTGCTGACCAATTATTATATAAAACAATCCTTGGAAAAGATCATCGATACATTCTCTTTCAATGTAACCGATTTCTTCAATAATTATTTTCATTTTTTCATCTCTCGATTTTATTATTTCTAATTCTTTTTCTGAATAATTGAATTTCATTGGAGAATTTGAAGATAATTTTTGTCTGTAAGAATTACTTGGAAAAATTCCAGAGTGAAAATTATCTATCTTATCATTTTTATTACTGAAGCAATAATTTTATAAAAATTGTAATTCAAACAGATATTAACATTGCTAAATTTTTGATCTAAACACGGTAAGAAAAATTGACTATTAATTAAATTAAGAGCAAACAATGATATTTTTAGAAATATTATATTAAATTTAATTAATCGAACTAATTTTATTGATATTAGCTTTTTATATACAAATATAACTCTTTATATAAGGGAGTTATAGCATAATTTATTGAAAAGTGATATCATTAATAAGCCTTAATAACTTTATTAGATCATTTTGATCTATTGTGACAAGTGCGGTTGAGTATTTTTTTAATTACGTAATTGGAAAAAATAATTTATTTTAATAAGTTGTTCTAATACAATAATTAAGTCTGATCAATATATTGAAAAACTAATGTTCTTCAAAAAAAATGAAATTTAATATGCTGTAGAATAACAATTTTAAAAATTTATAGGAATACAGGTTGAATCTTGAGTAAAACAATTTAATTTTTGAACTAAATTGCTTTTGATTAATTAGAAAAAAAGAAATGTGTCGATTGATCAATATACGATTAAATCCACAACATTGTTTTTAAAGTAGTATTTGAAATGAACAAAAATAATAAAATTTAGAATGGTTTGTATGGAATGAATAAGGATTAATTGATAATATTTGAATTAATAGTGGGTTAGATGTGGTTATGTATTTTTCAAGTAGTCAAGTTTGATTAAGATAAATAATGGTATTCATGGGTTGAATTTGAATCAAGAGGTGAAGCTGGGGAAAAAGAAGAAATAAAAGAAACAATTAAAGAACAAAAAT
>QZWW01000082.1:0-75339 GCA_004337795.1 Cryptosporidium viatorum
GGGAGAAGGATTGACTCCAGTTCCAAGGGTAGTATGAGGAGGATTGACTCTGATTCCTGAAACAACGGGAGGAATGACTCCAGCTCCAAAGGCAGTGGGAGGAGGATTGACTCTGACTCCAGAAGCAATAGAAGTGGGATTGACTCCAGCTCCAGGGACAGTAGGAGGAGAATTGACTCCAGCTCCAAGAGTAGTGGGAGGAGGATTGACTACAGTTCCAAGGGCAGTGGGAGAAGGATTGACTCCAGCTCCAAGGGTAGTGGGAGGAGGATTGACTCCAGCTCCAAAAGCAATGAGAGGAGGATTGACTCTGACTCCAGAAGCAATAGAAGTGGGGTTGACTCCAGCTCCGGAAGCAATATAGGCGGGAGGATTGACTCCAGCTCCAGGGACATTAGGAGAATTGACTCTGACTCCAGAAGCAATAGAGGCGGGAGGATTGACTCCAGCTCCAGGGACAGTAGGAGGATTGAGTCCAACTCCAGGGACAGTAGGAGGATTGATTCCAGCTCCAAGAGCAGTGGGAGGAGAATTGACTACAGTTCCAAGGGCAGTAGGAAGATTGACTCCAGCTCCAAAGGCAGTGGGAGAATTGACTCTGAGCCCAGAAGCAATAGAAGTGGGATTGACTCCAGCTCCAGGGACAGTAGGAGGAGGATTGACTCCAGTTCCAAGGACAGTAGGAAGATTGACTCCAGCTCCAAGAGCAGTATGAGGAAGATTGACTCTGATTCCTGAAACAACGGGAGGATTGACTCCAACTCCAAGATTAGTGGGAGGAAGACTCACTTTCAATCCCGAGGTAACTTCTCTCTCTGAAACTTTTTCTTCAGCACCTGCTCCTCCAACTCTAACTCCCAATCCAATTCCTTCATTCAATAAGAATTGTTGATTAAATCCAGAGTTTCTATTAATTTCAGCTTCTATTAGAGATGAAGATGAATTATTATTATTGTTATTATTAGTATTTGGTTGTTTTTGAAGATAATATGGATGTGAAATAATATTTCTGCTAGACTTAGAAATATTTGAATTCAAATCTGAACCTTTTATACCTGTAGGAATATCAAGATTAGACGAAGACACGTTATTTTTGATTTGTATTTGATTACTAACCAAATCTTGCAAATATTTTTGTTGTAATTGTTGTAGTTGTGATAAATTCATCTGTGAATTAATTACCGCAGAAGATACTCCTTCATTAATAATATTTGTCATCATCAATTTAGAATGATTAGTACTTGAAAATTGGTCGGGAGTTATTTGAACATTTGAATCACCAATCTGGAAAAGTTGTTTCTCAAGTCCTTTCGATTTTATTTCTCCTTGTTCCACTCCTTTAACTCCAATTGTTTGTATTCCAGCTACTTCAACCCCTTGATTATAAATACATGAAAACTTTTTCACATGTTCTGTAAATAATTCTTGAATTAACTTAAAATCTCTCTCAATTAATTTTAAACTTGTAGATATTTCATTTCTTGGCTTATTTTTTAATTCTTTTAATTTCTCCTTCAATTGCATTAATGGTGTAATATTTGTTTTTGAAGAAGACAATACTCCATTCTCATTTTTAATATTATTATTATTATTATTACTATTATTAATGGTCTTATTTAAAACATCTCTACGTATCTTCTCCTCTTTTTTAATCATTTTTTTAACTTCTCTTCTATTAATTCCAAATCTAATCTCACACTTTATATAATTATAGTTATTTATATATTTTTGTAATTATTCAATTCAATCCAAACTCAACTCATTAATTGTTTTTCATTTCTTAATAATAATAATCTTAACAACTTTAAAAACTTAAATACATACGTGTGTGTATATAATATTTATGCTTATATCTTCTATATACTGTTTAATGTAAACTTATTCATTTTATTCCTTTCTCTTTTTTCCTCTTATTCTATATATTTACTTTTTTTAATTCATCTAAAATTATTCAATAATAAATAACCCGTGATCTTGGCGCGCGCGCCAAAACAGGTACCCATTAAATAATTTAGACAAGAAAGTAAATAGATATTTAATAATAAAAAAAATACGTGCAAGTAAAAGAAATAGTAATAAAATAATAATAATAAAAATTAATTTATTACAATTTTAGAAAATTAAATTAAAAAATAAAAAAATTTATATCAATTAAAGTATACTATATAACCAAATAATTACAAGCATGCTTTGAGTCGAGATTTCTTTAATATGACAAATAAATCATTGTATTAATGGTTTGTATGTCCATAACAAGTTATTTCGTATTAAGTACTGCAATAGAAATTGAAAATAGTTGATTGGTAGATTATTTACTTTATTAACAATATATTGTAGGTAATCTTCCCAGTTATTCTATGATTAATAAACGTGATCGTTGGTAACTTTTGATTTAATTGAGAATTTCTCATTTCCCTTATTTACTAGAAAGTTACTTCTATTGCACGTTTACATTATATAATTAATTAAATATATGATTATTATCTCAGTCCAATTACAATTCCAGAAAATCAGCATTCTATTTGTCACGTCTTCTGTTCAAATATTGTATGGGTTTTAGTTATGCTATTACTTATTCAATATTAAATAATCTTTTTAAATACTTATTGGCGTATACCCAAGAATGCTATATTAATTAATAAACTTCAAGATTATGCTTCTTCCCTTAATTGGGAAGCGGGATGAACTGCTTTCTAGTACTCTTTTCTTTAACATAGAATACTTGGAACGCTATTTCCTGTTGTCTTGAAACATATTTTACTTGTATATTTCTTTTCTCTTTCTTATAGTTACTTTAAATCTGATAGTAAATATAATCATTCACTCTCTTGGATGAATCCAACTTGTATCTTCTCTTAATCTTTTAGTCTTAACAGTTCCTTCCTGCAATACTATTCCGTTTGAAGTCGTTCCAGATTGGGAATTTACACAAGGAGAATCTAATGTTGTAGTATCTTTCTCATTAGAATTGCCTTGTTTTAATACATCTAAATGTTTATTTGGTACTTGTTCTTGTTGAGAGTTATTTGTATCAACAATATTCTCTATATTTGTATTATGAAATTCTTCCAAACATGTATAAGCCATAAAAGCTGGATAAGATTGTGTTGCTGTTAATTGTAAAGCCCAATTTGAATCCTCTTCAAACTTATTTGCATAGTAACCTATAAAGTCCAATGTTAGTTGTTCCTCCATATCAGTAGCCTCTGAAACCATATTCTCGTTTGTTAATAAAAAGGTTGTTGTAACTGCATTTACTGGGTTTCCTCCCAATCCTCCACCTTCTCCTCCCATATTTGGAGCTGGTCTTATCACGAATATTAACTCTCCTCCATGACTGGAAAATATATTTGAAAGCTTATAAGCTGTCAATCCACCTTCTACATATATAATTTCGATCCTCCATCCCAAAATATTGGATATTGCATCCATCAAATTACTCCTCTCCTTTATATAATACTCATTCAGAGTTTGATTTCGTCTCTGTTCCTCATAGTACTTATCCCTCAAAACTGAATAACTTTCATTTCCATTAACAAACTCTACAGGATCTTCTCTTGCATTTGTTTCAACTGTACCAAAATTAATGTGACTAAAATTCGAATCTCCTGATGACTTTGACGATAATTCATACATCTTAAGCTTCTCATTTAAAGAAACCAATTGAGATTTTAGCTCCTTGTTGTATTCCTGAAGACTATTTGACGATTCCAGTAATGAATCCCTTTCTTGGGTCAACGTATCGTATGCCACCCTTATACTCCAATATGTTTTAATCTCGTCATTCCTCAACTTTAACTCACTCTCCAAATGTGTAATTATTTTCATCTTCTCCTCCAAATCTTTTCTTTGGGCCTCTATCTTCATCATTCTTGCATTCTCTCGCTCCTCAACTTCTCGTTGTATCTCGATACTCATCCTCATTTCGCCTCCCTCCTTATTTTCTTCCAACTCTTTCTGAGAAATATCCTTCACTAAATGACAGTTTATAGCAGCTCCCCCCCTATTTAAATCTGATCCTGGTTCTTTTCTTGACTCTTTTGTTCCCGATTCCATTTCTATCATTCCAGCTGATCCTCCTTCTCCAATCTGTCTAATCACAGAAGCTTCGCCATGAATTAGTGCTGACTTACTCTCTTTACTTAAACATTCCTTCAAAACTTTAATTTCACATTCCAAGCGTTTATTTCCCTCGACCATCCTCTGGATCTCCTCAGATTTTGAACTTAACTCATCCTCATAATACTTAATCTCCCTCTGACAAACTTGTAACTTACTCTCCAACATATCAACTTTATTTTCTAATTCAACTTTGGACGTCTCAATAACAGTTTTTGAAACCAAAACATCCTGGTACCGTCTTTGGAATTCAAATATTGCACTCAAAACACTAGTTGGTGATATAACTTTCCTTTCATCAGATCCTTTTGTAGTTTTATGGTCAGAATCCAAATGACTACTAGTACAAGAATCAGCCTCATGACCTGGATTACAATGAACAGAACCTGTTTGTGATCCCATATCCAAATCATCTGACTCATCCTTTATCTGACCACCAGTACTCTCTCTATTGAGAACTTTCAAATTATGAGTATATCTAAACGCCATAGTCTCCCATTGCTTAATTTGTTGGCTCAAAGTCGAATTCTCTTGTTCTAACTCTACCATCCTCTTTAACCAACCCTCAGCCTGTTCCAGTCTCTGTGATTGTTGCTTTACCAATCTTTCTTGGTTACTCCACTTTTCCTGGAGTTCTTGGTAACTTTTTTCTGAATTCTCCAATACCAATAGTCTATTCTTATATTGCTCTATTAAAGATCTGTAATTCTTACTTACTAATTGTTCATTCTCTGCCATCTTTAGCAACTTTTCCAATTCTGTTATTCTGTACTTATTATGCATACATTCTTCACTCAAACTTTGAATCTTCAACTCCTTCTCTCCAATTTCTCTGGAAAAACTTTCCTTTAACTCTTTCTGCTTCAATTTCAACATCTCTTCCAACTGCAAACATCTACCTTCCAACTCAGTCTTCTCAATCTTATTGTTATCTAATAATGCTTTATAATCTTCTTCTTTTTTCATTAATTCTTTCTCAATTTCAATCTTTTCATAAACTTTTTGATTCACCTCTTTAATCTTTTCCTCCACAGTTCTAATCAATTCTTCATTCTTTTTCAATACTTCCCTACTACCTTCCTGCAAACTTCTTCCTCTTAATTCCAATCTAGTCTTTTCTTCCTGTAACTCTTCATTCCTTTTCTCTAATTGATAAATTCTTCTTTCATTTTCTGATTTATACTCCTTATACTCTCGAATTACCTCCTGTAACTTATTTTTAACTGATAAGTACTCGGACATCTCTAAATACCTCGAATTCAATTCCTCTAATTCCTTCTTATATTCCTCATTACTCTTTTTCACCTCCATCAATTGCCTGCTTAATCCCTCTACTGTATTATTCATCTCATATTCAATACTTTCATCCACACTTTCATCCTTTAGTATTCCATCCAGCCATTGACATATTTCCAGAGCATACCGTTTTGCTCTTCTATTATGGCATATCTCCGCCATTTTCAATTCTTATATATTAACTTTTCCTTTAATAATTTATCATTCATATAACTCGTTCAAAACCTTAACAACTTTATTGATCTTATGATTTCAACCACTTTCTAGAATTAATCACCTCAATTTAATAAATAGCACGATCTTCCTCTTTGTCTAATATTCTACTATTAATTTTAGTCAAAAACCAGTAGTAATATTGTTTTGCACATACAATTACTTCATAAATCCCTTAATTCCTCTTGACAATATAATTCCTATCTCCACACTCTTCCTTCTTTTTCTATTCTTACAATTTCAACCCCCTCCTCTCTAAAATTTAATTTACTCAAGAAAAAAAAGGATTAATTATACATTTACATCATTCATTTTACCCTAAATATAATTTTTAATAAAAAAAAAGTTCCCGCCAAAACATGTCCATTTATTTCATATTAGTAATAACCGGTATGGAAGAAATAAAAAAACACGTAATGCGCATGAAATTAAAAAGTAATACCAATAATTGTGCAGATATTAGAAATTATTTTATTTTGGAGTTCGTGTTTAGTTTTCAAAAATTTAATTATATTCTCATTTTCACTCAAAAAATCTTTGTTTTTTTCATCGAGTTTTTTTTCCCAATTGAAATTGTAAAAATTGAGTTCTTGATTTTGAGTATATTCATTGAAGACTTTTTGAACCAACTCTTGGCTTTCCTGTATTTTATAGAGTTTCCTTAATTCACTGATCTTTTGTTCATAGTCACAGATTATTATTTTTTGTTCATCACAGATCCTTCTTAATGCGTTGTATTTCATATTTACCACATGACTTAATCCAAGTTTATTTAGGTCATTTCTAAATTCATTATAATGATTATTTTCTAACTCTCTTCCTTTATTACTAACCTGGTGATCTTTTCTAAATATTAGCTCAAAATTTAAATAATCAAGACTTCTTTTTATCTCTTGTAATTTTATGTACGAAATCCTTTCTTCATCCAAAAAATTTCCTATAGCATTTTGAACTTCTTTTTCCTCCTCTATTACTAGTTTTACACTTCCATTTTTCAAGATTTCCAATTTTCTGGACAATTCCTCCAAGATTTTCCTTTTCATAGCCTCCCCAAATGACCACCCAGCCCCATGATCTTCCAATGCCAGATAAATATTCTCTATTTTCTTCCTTAATTGGCTATAATCATTAAAAAAGTTACTTCTGTACTCATCTGCCAGATCTATTCTTTCTTCTTCTTCTACACAAATATCTGACTCTAGTCCAAGCTCTAATGAATTTGGAGATATACTCACTGTTCTTGGACTTAAATGTTCCGCTACCTGGCTGTTCTTAATTAATAGTTCCTTCATTTTTCACTTTGAATCAAAAAAATGTATATATATTAACCAAGTACCCAATTTATTGCATGTAACAAATATTAGATGCTAAACACCTATTTACAATTTCAAGACTCAAATAGTGCTCTTGTTGTCCCCCTTCTATTTAAACAACCAAAAATTCCTCCATCCCTCATTTTTTTCTACATCACATTACCTCGTTCTAATATTTTTTAGATGCATCTCCGCCAATACCCATTTAATATATTTTTAACACGTATGGCGCCAAAAATCCCGGTACTACATTATTTCTGTTTGTAAAGGAAAAATCTAATTTAAGAGAAAAAAATTAAAGAAGTTAATTACAATTAATTCACAAAGTTAATAGAGTTTTTTGAACAAGAAAAACACATCGTTTTTTCGATCCTATATTTATAAAAACCCTAATTGGTATTAAAACATTGAAAACTCGATAACATTCTCTATTTCAAACAAGCAAACTCTTAATACTGCTGCCACTGACTTTCATCCCCTAAACACTAATTACTATTATCACCTCCTCTAACCCCTCCAAAATACACATTTTCTACGCCTAACAACGGATCATTTTTCCATGTATGTACTGTTTGACTTTAAAATATAATTAATAACTGTAATCCACAAGTACCGTCTCTTAATAGACATATCAACTACGCGTCAAAAAGGTACCAAAATAAAAATATAATTAAAGAAAATTAACCACTTCTTTGATATGAAATTTAACTTCTAAAGATTAAGAAATAAGTAAATAAGTAAGTACTGAAAGCTATCAGATTTCAGTAATACTTCCTAATTTAGACTTGCTTCTCTCTTTAGTAAGTCTTAGAAGCAAATACTTGCATTCTTCAAGTTGTAAAAGTGGAGCACAAACCCATAATTAACACCTTAACGCCCGTACAAGGGCATGAGCTCTCGCATTTGCAGCACTGCTCCGTCTCTGGAGGTAGTATGTCAGCACTACCTCCTCAATTGGGGTCAGCTCTACAATTGGGAGCAGTTATGCAAGCAAATGCAAATAATGCAAGCCCTGGATTAGTGACTCACAGGACTCCAAATCATTCTGTACCAGGAGGTCAATCTCCAACAGTCTCTCAAACTCATAATATTAGTCAGCAATCCAGTTCTAGCATATTAGTACCACAAGCTCATTTTGAAAATAATTCATCCTCCAATTTACTGGTGGATATATTATGTGAAGTTGCAGATTTTACTGTTGATTTAGCTTTAAGACTTTCTCAAAGAACTGGTACACAATGGAGACCAAAAATACTTAATCATAGTAAACATTTGAAAAGGCCAATAACTAGACAACCATTAGAGGATCCAAATAAACCAAAAAGACCTCATAATGCTTATACACTTTGGTGCGAACATATACGCCAAAAAGTTCGTGAAAAAGACCCAACTAGATCATTACATATTAAAGATCTTGCAGAAATGTGGAAAAATCTTCCTGAACTTGAAAGATCACCTTGGGAAAGAAAAGCACAAGATGTTAAACAGAAGTATCTTGTAGATATGGCAGCTTATCGTACAACTTCTGGATCTCCTGGCCATCCTCAAGCATCTTCAGGAACTCCTCCACCTACCTCAATTCAGCAACTTTCTGGAATCCCAAATCAAAGAGAGTTTTATTCATAATTTCCCAAAGTTGAAACTTTTATTTCTTTTAACATTAATATTATATTCAGGATAATTATATTATCTCATTCTGATAGAGACAAAAACATTTATATTTCATACTGATTTACTCCATATATAGATATATATATATATATATTTTTTATCAAATATATAAGTATTCAATAACCATCAAAGTATTTAGTACATTATTTTCTTTGTAAATTTTGTATATTATGTTCATGCTCATTTTTGATCTGTAATTGCCAAATTAACACATGTTGTACATAATCTTTGTGATTGCATATCTCGATAATATCATACTTGTTCCTATTGGATTTGAACTTGTATGCTTACTTAAAACCCCTTCGTCCAATATAAATAGATTTCCAGCTCCAATCAATTTAAAACAATCAGTTTCTACAACTTGTCCTATAGCAGTTGTACCAACAAATTCATTTCCGGGTTTTACATTCTTTTTTATATATTCTCTTATTTGTTCAGGATAACTTGGAAGCTTAGGAAGAATTAATGGTAAAGACTTCCATAAACTCGGTTCATCGTTCTTGGCTCTATCCTCCCTCTCATTTATGATTGCTTCTCCTTTTCTAAGACCAAAGAAATTATATCTTGAATCCACTCTACCGTTTATTGAAGTTGAATTATCATATTTCATCAAATTCTGTTCATCATTTTCTTCATCTCTTCGTGGCTTGTCCAATTTATGCATTATACTATAATATGAAGACTGTACTCCTTCACCTTGGAATTTTATTTTATCATGTATCTCTTTCAAATAACTAAATCTACCGCTATTACTCCTTTTATGATCAATAGACGAATCTTCTCTCTTATCAAAAATTTCTAGGCCTTTTCGTACGTTAGCTGCTTTTTCTTCTTCTTCTTCTTCTTTTTCTTGATCTCTTTTTCGCTGCTGTTTTCCAGTCTCCAGATTATTAAAATTCGTTCTCGAATCATCTTCCTTTTCTTCAAGGTATCCATAATTTTGGTTATGGCTGGTATAATAAAGTGATAAGTTGTTCAAATTACATCTCTCATTATTTGTTTCTGTTCCCATTGCTCTTGCATGGCCTGTATGGTTATTGTGGGTACTTCCAAAGTCTGCAAAACTTAAGAGTAGTTTCCGCTCTACGTGATCACCAAATAAATTAATTTTTTTCTGAGTAGTATTATTTGGTATTAATAAATTGGATATACTTAGAGCTCTGAACAATCTAACAAGTCTTCTAAACCCTGCCTCCAATATTAATAAATCATTAATATCTTCCAATAAGCCCAACCTTATTTTTGGCTTCTTATTATGATCATCCCATAATACCTCTCCTTCACTATATGGATTTGGAACTCGAATAGTTACACCACGAATTAGTGCTAAACATTCTTTGCCGATGTTTTGTTCTGGAAAAATTTCACTAATATTATTAGCAAAACCTTCAAACTCTGAAATACTCACAGATTCACAACCCTGTATAATATCATCCCTTTCTTCCTGTTTTTTGCATTTGGCTCCAAATTTACGCTTTGAAAAGAGTGCCTCAGAGCTAGGAATACGAATATTATCAGTATTTAATCCTCTAAAAAAACCAAATATGCTCAAACTTGGATGATCCCGTAATCCTTTTCCGACATATTCATTTTCTATAATCGGATCTTTTATATCAGGACTTGAAATCTTAATATCTTCCTTACTGCCAACTCCACTTCTTTGAAGTATCATTGGAGTATTTAATGCACCAGCTGATAATATTATCTTTCCTGTTCTAGATTTTACACAATATTTCTCAACTCTTGAATGAACTTCTTTCATTCTTGCATAGTTATAACTTTCAATTAACCTTGTTCCTTGTATACATTCCGCAAACTTGTCAATTTCTCTAGTGTCATCATCTAAAGTTGAAAATATGACTTTATCCACATGAAAATTAAGTATCTTAAACAATTTTTTATGATTAACCAATCTTGGATTAATTTTTAATAATCTAGCTGCACTTCTTCTTTCAAAATTTCTTCTAAATCCATAAGTTAAGAATGTATAAGGGACATAATGAGAAGATGTGAAGTACTCTTGAGCACCAATGCTGTAAGATTCTGAGCCATTTCCCCTATTAGTTGTAATATGATTTTGGTAATAATCATTCTCTTCAATATCTGTCTTCCATTCCATATTGTTATCCTGAATTCCAAAAGAACTTACATATCCACTTTCTGTCACTTCATTCTCAAATAATGAGTCTTCTGGTGCTAAATCTTCTTCATTTGTATCTCCAACGTAGAATGTTCCAGTTTCATTGAATGCTCTCTCTAAAGCAATTACCCATGATGTTCTTATATTAGGTTGTATAATATCTCCAACACTTTTTACAAATTCAAAAGATTCCTGTAACCTTTGTGGATCAAAATTTAAACCTAATGATTTATAATATTCTCCATTATATACATCTTCTGGAATAAATGGAATATTGCCATAACTTGTCTTCCCTCCTTCCAAATTTGACTCTAATATCATATATCCATCTTCGGAGGTATAAATATTAATATCATTTTTATCAATGATGGGAGTATAACTTGAATTCCATTTTTTATTTTTTTCATTATTATTATCTTTAGTTTGTTTTTCGTCATTCAATTCATTTTCTTTATATTGTTTTCCCTTGTCTAGAATCAAAATACTAATTTCATCCCCTTTTCTGGAATATTTTTCTAGTAAACTTCTCGCTGTTATTAATCCATTTGCACTTGCACCAACAATTATATAATCAAATTTCATACCACTTGGCACTTCATCATTGTCACTGTAGCTTTTGACCCCATATGTATTTCTTGACGTTAAGATTATTGAAATGATTACCAACCAAATTATTCTTTTTAATAAAAATATAACAGAAAAGGACATATCTATTTATTTACATATATGAATATATATATATATATATGTATATATATATATATATATTATGTTGCTACAGATATCTTTCTACTTTATTTCCTCTCCTTTTTTTCCATTATATTTACTCAACTTTCCGACTAATTTGATTTTTTCCTCGTTCCCTCATACTTGAATTTATTTAATGCAATTGACACGTAATTATTGCATGCACATGCAAATTTGCAAGTTGATTTTTTTTCTATGTGGATAATTTTTTGCATGTGCGAGGATTACATTAGTTAATATAGCTATGGACTAAATAATACTTTTCAGAATTTAATGAATTTCCTTCTAAATTTAAATATTGAACTAAGTTGAGAAGATATTAATTATAAAAACATTGGTATAAATAACTGATTATTAATTACAATAAATTTATTATACAACCAAGATTGCCAATAATGTCAATTTTACTATTAGTGTCGAATGGTCCTATGTGCCCCACTGTGAAGCGCACAACCCGCCATTATTTTGGCGGTAAACACTGTCTCAATAAAATAAGTCTTAAATCAAGTACAAGGGCAAAATTGACAAAGTAAATTGCATTATTGTGTATTTAGCCAACAAGACTAAAGGTGTATCTCAAAGGTCTTATGGAAAGTCAAGATGCCTCACTTTTACTCTTTAACTCTGGAGTCCAATGGGTCCATCTTGTCGGCAATCCAAGGAAGTTATACTGCAGCAAAGGCCCACGAGATAGTTGTGAACAGAGGCAAAAGTCTAGAATTGTTAAGATTGGACGTGAATGCAGCCCAAATTCAAAGTATTTGTTTAATGGATACTTTTTCTCTGGTCAGAAGTATTAGCAATTTAAGGTTAATTGGCTCTGGTAAGGATCTTATAGTAGTAACAAGCGATAGTGGAAATATTGTAATTTTGGATTTTAACAAAGATAAAAACCAATTTGAAAGGATTCATTCCGAGCCATATGGTAAATCAGGATGTAGAAGAATTGTTCCAGGCCATTATCTTGCTGTTGATCCAATGGGTAGAAGTATAATGATTGCTGCAATTGAGCGACAAAAGCTTGTTTATACTTTAACACGTAAAAATAAAGACGCTGAAATTTTAGATATTTCATCTCCTATGGAGGCTCACAAAAGTCATATGGTTTGTTTTGCTTTAGTAGCAATGGATGTTGGATTTGATAATCCTATGTTTGCAACAATAGAACAATCATATTCTACAGAAAATGAAGAAGAATTACTAGAAACAAAAAAGCATTTGATTTTTTGGGAGGTTGATCTCGGCTTGAATTATGTTTCAAGAAAATCATCTCAGGTAATTACAGAAACTTCACATACATTAATTTCAGTACCAGGAGGAAACGACGGACCAAGTGGAGTTTTGGTTTGTGATTATAAAGGTATTTTATATTGCAAAATGGGTCATTCAAATATATTTTGTCCATATCCATTCAGATTTGGAGATCCTTCAGAAAATGGAACAATGATTGTGGCTTCATCTTTACATAAACTTAAAGGCTTCTTTTTAATATTAGTGCAAACAGAATTAGGAGATATCTACAGAGTTAATTTAATACATAATGAAGGAATTGTTAAAGAAATGAGAATTTATTATTACGATACGATACCTGTATGTAACTCATTACTAGTATTAAGGTCAGGGTTTATTTTTGCTTCACATGAATTTGGAAACCATGCAAATTATCAAATTATTTCACTTGGGGATGATAAAATTGATCCATATACTTCTTCTTTGCCTGATTCTAATAATTTAAAAAGAGTTTATTTTAGGCCAAGAAATTGTCACTGCATACGTAAATCCGAGGAAATATTATCGTTAAGCCCAATTACTGATATTAAAGTTATCGATACTAATAATGATGGTACACCACAAATTATTGCTACTTGTGGTAGAGGCCCAAGATCTACATTACGTGTTTGTTCTTATGGAAAAAATGTTGAAGAAATTGCAGAAAATCCATTACCTGGTAGACCAAGATGTATATGGACTCTAAAGAGTGGTATTGATCCATCATTATCAGGTTCACAAGCTGAAGCTGCTATTTTGGATAATATACATCATTATATAATTATTTCATTTATTGATCGTTCTCTTGTACTTACTATTGGCGAACATGTGGAAGAGACTAATGATACATTATTTACTTTAAATGAAACTACAATGTATGCTGCTTCTATGATATTTTATAATTCATTCCTCCAAGTTTTAGAAACACATGTAAAGTTAATTATTCAAGATAGAATTTATGACTGGAAAACTCCAGATTCAAGGAAGATTGTTGCAGCTGATTCTAATGGTCGACAAGTTTCTTTAGCATTAGAAGGAGGTTTAATAGTAATCTTGGAACTAAGTGTTAATGGTGTATCTGGAATAAGTAATACAGGAATGGGAGGATTAATTGAGGTATGTAGAAGAGAAATCACTTGTGAAATCATTTGCATTGGTATACAACAATTATCATATTCAGACCAACTAAGAAGTGATTATGTTGTTGTTGGTACATCCACAGAGAATGCTTTAAGACTTTATAAGATTGATTCTGTAGAAAAGAGGCTAAAGCAAACATGTACACAAATTTTGCCCAATTCAAATAGTATACCAGAAAATGTTCAACTATATCATTCTAATAAATATGGTCACTTAATTTTATTTGTAGGTCTTACAACTGGTGTAATATTGAGTTGTAAAGTGGATGCAAGTAATGGTTCAATTAGTGATCCTAGAAGTAAGTATTTGGGTAACAGAGGTGTGAATATATCTAGAATTATGAGAGAAGATTTTGGTGGTGAGATGAGTCTAGTATGTATGTCAAGCAAGCCTTGGCTGGTCAATTCTCAGACTTCTGGTGTAAATTTTACACCATTGCAATACAGATGCATTGATTCTATAGCTCCATTGAATACCCATCAAGTTAACAATGGTTATGTAGCAGTTTCTGGATCTACTTTGTTAATATTTCAAGTTGCTCAGGGTTATGGTGAATCATTTTCACAAAGTTCGATAAATTTAAGTTATACTCCACGTAAATTATTAACACTTCCTTCTCCACAATTATTTACTGGTTTAGAGACTTTAATGTCATCAGGTACTTTGGATATTCCAAAGAATCAAATGATTGCAATAGTGGAGACAGATCACAATTCATTTGATTTTGGTACTAAAAAGGAGATTATTTCAGCACTTCAAAAACTTTATAATGATAAATATTTGGAAAATAATATGGATATCAAGATGGAGGAGGAGGAAGAAGATAGAGAGAAACAAACAAATGATATAAAAGTTAAAGAAGATAATGATAATTTGTTAATGGATATTGCTCAAGATGAAGTTAAAGACTCTGAAAAGACAAAAATAGAAAGAATGTTATCAGAGGTTGGCATACCAGGAGAAAATGGGACATTGCTCGCAGAAAGTGAAGTAGGAGGATTTTTTGCAGGAGAAGGTAAATGGGGTGGTTGTGTGAGGATAATTAACTTAAAATCAATGGAAACTATACAATTAATACCGTTGGATACAAACGAGGGATGTATTTCTGCTTGTATTTGTAAATTTGATGAGTTGGAATTGCCATGCTTAGTTCTTGGAACAGTGTATGGAATGAAACTTAATAAAGGATATAATAACAATACAGATTTGGCAAGAAACAATGATAAAGAAATTCAAGATTCTTTTGGAGCAGCAATAAAAATATTCAAGTATGATTCAAATTATAATTTTGAATTAGTGCATGTAACTCCAATTGAAAATGCAGCAACAGCATTAACTGGTTGGAGAGGAAGATTATTGGTAGGTATTAATAAGACTTTGAGGGTCTATTCACTAGGAAAAAAGAGACTTCTTAGGAAATCGGAATATAGAAATATTCCACAAGGATTAACTTGGATTAAAGTAGTTAATGATCGTATTTTTGCTGGTGATATTTCAAATGGTGTTTTAGTTTTCAAGTTTAATAACACATCAAATCAATTTATACTTGTGGCAAAAGATGCAATGCCAAGATGGTTAACTTCTGCATGTGAAATATTGGATTATCATACAATTGCAGTAAGTGATAAATTTGATAATATTATTGTATCAAGGGTACCAGTTGAAGCTTCTGATGATTACTCTTTTGTAACATCATTTACTGATAATAGTAGCAGTCAATCATCAACACTACTAAGAACACATCAGATTAATACTGTAGCTCAATTTCATCTTGGTGATATTGTAACATGTTTACAAAAATCACAATTAACACCAACATCTACAGAGGCAATTATATATGGTACGGTACTTGGTAGTATTGGCTCATTATCCCCAATAGTAAATAATGAAGATATTGAATTATTATCAAAGCTTGAAATACTATTACGTAAACAAAAATCATCTCTATTATCAAGAGATCATCTTATGTTTAGGTCATATTATTCTCCCGTACATAATGTAATTGATGGTGATTTTTGTCAGACTTTCACTATTTTAGATAGCCAAATTCAGTCAGAAATTGCTTCTAAGCTAGATGTTACTGTTGAGGAAATCTACAAGAAGCTTGATGATTATAAGACTAGGCTATTTTAAGTGAGATTTCAAGCAATTTTATTCTTGCTATATTACTTTTATTAATTTTACTTCTCCACCACCATTCATCCAATCAATCATTTAATACCTGTAATTAATTATTAATACTATATATATTCATTCAAACTTATTAATTTTTATTTTATTTGGAATTTATTATCTCTTCTCCGGCTTATTTGATTAACAAGTTGCTATTTTTTGTAACTTTTTTTCTTTAACTTCATTCCCAAATTTTCTCTTATTGGCATTATTATTATTTTCTTCCCACTTGCCGCCCATGCAATAATTTTTTTCAATGAATTTTATGTGGATAAAATTTACGTACACAACGGTAACTCCACGTAATCTATATAAAATGTATGCATGCAATGCAAAAATGCATGATAGAGGGGAAATGAGTGCCTCCAAAATTAAAATAGTGTGATTTGAGGGGGCGAGGGAGAAAAATGATTAATTAGAGAAAATTTTATAAATGAAAAAAGAATTAAAGAAGAAATTGAGGTCGGGTTAAAAGTTTATAAATACTCAATCAATACATGTGAATAAATATATATTTCAAGTTATTGTTGTGGTTATTACCTAATAAGGAATTTTGTGCGTGTTTAATGTTCCTGATAAAATAAAGTGTTTTTATGCAAGTTGAAGAACAGAAAAAAAAAAAAATACAGTGAAACGAAAGCGATTCCTCCGTAACTAATTAATTAGGAATCTATTCACAATCAAGGATTCTTAAAAAAAAATTATAATTATAGTAAAATTCTCGTTTCAATCATCTAACTTACAACAAAATAACATATAAACAATGTTTAAAGTTATGGATAGTCAAGTTTCAATAATAAGTTACCTTGGATTAACATTAAATATATATACAACTGTATTTTTTTCATTAATATGGGCATTATTTGTTCATGGAGTCAAACTATGGTTCGAAATACTATTTGGAGTTTGGATTTTACGTAGAATTTCCCCGTTTTCAAAAATTCTAATTGAAAGATTATACAGATTATTGAAATTAGAGTCTGTTGTTTTAGAAAATAAGGATTTAAGAGGAAATATATGTATTGTTACAGGTGGAGCAACAGGTATTGGGAAGAAAGTGTCAGAATATTTTGTTAAATGTGGGGCAACTGTAATCATTGCAGATGTAAAAGAAAATAAAGGCAGAATTACAGCTTACAAAATTAATACAAATAACTCATCTTCTTCAGGATTTGCAAGATATATGTATATTGATTTGTCCGATGAAAGTTCAATTCGAAGCTTTGTTAACAGATTTACATAGTAAGTTTTAAGGTTAGAGATGATAAGGATGTATTGAAGAAAGAATTTACATTGACTAAATTATTTATAGTGATTATAACCGACTCGATATTCTGGTAAACAATGCGGGAATTGGATCAGGATGTAGAAAAGAAGAATCAAATGATCACGAAAAATACATAAATAAAGTATTTAAGGTTAACTATATAGGAACATTTATTTTAACAGAGCTTTTATTACCCATTTTAAAAGTAAGTCATAAACAAAATCTAACTATCTCACTTTTATTATTGAATTTAGAATACTAGAAATTCAAGAATTGTAAATACATGTTCACCATTACATAGATTTTTTGGATCTAATTTAAGAAAGATTCTTGAATATTCACAAATTTTGGAGTCTGATTACGCATATGGAGCATCTAAAGCAGCAATACTCCTTTATACACTCAAATTAAGAAGAGATGCAATGGGTCTGACATTCTGCCAAACTTTTCAGACTGATAATGTTGATGGAGGAGAAAACTTTGACAATTTTCCCTGGTCAACTTGTGTAAACCCTGGATCTGTAAATACAGGAATATTTCCTAAAGTATTTCCATATAGTATAATATACTATTTTAAATGGTTCTTACTAGATACTAAAACGGTGAGTTAATCTTTCAGTCAAATATTTCCAACAATTTTACTTTTTATTAATATTCATAGGGATCAGAAACTACCATTTTTGCCTCAGTATGTCCTAAAGAACAGGCTACTTTATATATGAGTCCTTATTGGCTACCAGGTAACGGATCTTGGTTTATCGATAGACTTGCTGACATATTAAGTAAGTTAACTCTACCATTATACTTAACCTGTTACTCTATCAATACACCCAGGTATATATGTTGGACCTCATTTCACCATCCCAGACTTAAATGATGATGCAGCTTTGTCAGCAGAATATCTCTATGAGTGGACATACAACTTTTGGAGAGCAAGCAAAACAAAGGAAATCTAGAAGAAAATACTTCAAGATAATAAATATTAACAATATATGATATGCATATGTATAGATATATTTATAAATAAACTATGCATATACACAAATTTTTCACTAACTGAATTGTCTAATTTTAATACAAGAAAAGACGACACATTATTCTCTTACTCTTGTTTCTATTAATCGACTTATATTCCTCCTCCAACTTGAGAAATCATTGCATCGATTAAATCTCCTTCTTGCAATCCAGCGTCCTCAGCTGTCATTTCTGGCCTTAGACGTTCACCTTCAAACAAGAAACGAATTGACTGCTCATTTTGGCCAGTTCTTTGACAGAAAGAATTCATCAATTTTTGTAAACGAGTCTTCTTCTTAATCCTATATAGAACTTGCTCCCCATCTGGACTTCTTACTTTGACTGTCACATACTGACTGTCATCAGAAGCTCCCCCTGATCCTTGATCTATCACTGGCTTCTGCTCAATATGTTGTCCGTCATTGCTCCCCTCGCCTGCACCCATACTGCTGCTTTCTGCGAATCCTGAATCCATGCTTTTTTTTAGCTCTAAACCCTTCCTAAATGTCTATGGTTCTCTCCCTTATTATTACTACTACTATGTTCTTCCTACTCTCCTCACCCTAGTTTCTCCCTAAATTATCACTTGTTTTTTTTCTCTACAGTGTGGATTTTTAATATTATTATTCATTTCACAGCTGGCGCCTATACGTGTTTGGCGCCAGTTACATGGCGCCCTCTAAAAATAAATATATAAATATAAAAAAGGTGGCAAGAGAAATATGAGATATAAAGTGTGTAAAGTAAGATAGAGAATAAACATTTTTTTTATTGGGATTGATATTAATGGATTGAATTAGTTATTTTTCTCTTAAGTATTAGCTATTATTGAAAACGGATGGTCTTCACTTTTTTCTTCTCTCTTTTTTGTTTTATGCCTTAAAAGTGTGATACCTGTTCTAGAAGATTTAAATCTAATTAGATCTTGGTGAATTTGGCTTGAATCCAAACTCTTTGCATGGTAATTTGGGTTTTCCTGTTTACAACTTCTCTGAGACAATAGTGGTTTGAAATAACTTTGAATCCTGCATTCACAAATAGAGTCTCTACTTCTTCAATAGTAAAATAATAAGCAAATGTTCCGTCATATCTAACATAGAAGTTGTCTGTAATTTTAGATTTACTTGATCTAGCAAATCTTAGTTGTGCCATATCATATCTTCCATAGTCTCTAAAAAGTAAAGTGGCTCCAGATTTAAGGGATTTCGAGCACCTTATTATTACATCCTGGTGATGTTTTGGATGTATTGCAGATAGTACAAAGATTAATAAGCCAAAGTCTGCAAAACTTTCGGGACAAATATATGTTGGTATATCAGAATATACTATATCTAACACAAAACCCCTAAATCTATTACATGATTTGTGTGAATCTTGTAAGGACTTGAATGGACACGTGTTTAAGCCATTTTTATTGATAGATATGCATTTCATTTCCAAATTCTCTTCTTTTTCAAGTTTAGTGGAAATTTCGTTCCATCTTTCTTCAAATAAAGAAATTGCTCTGGAAGAACAATCAAATCCAATGCAATGTAAATTTTTTGAGATCTGTAACAATGGTATCAAAGAATTACCTACTCCACATCCAAATTCTATTAATACTTTAGGATTCACATCATCAGGTGTATCTGTACTACCAGAAATTAACTCTTTGAACTCTTTATCTATCCAATGTCTATCTAGAAAGAAGTTTATATTGTTTCTCTTATAAAACTTATCCCAATTCTTGACAGATTCTTTAACATATTTGTCTATTACAAAGTTATCCACATTAATTATATTAAGTTTCATAGATTAATCTACTCACCTTTCCAAAACTCTGTGATTGTGTCTTTATCTGAATCTATAATCTCTTGAGCTTTACTAATTATATCCTCAGTTAATTCAAACTTTCGAACTATATTACAATTTAAGTTAATATTCCCCACTTTTTGAACAAAAATATAATAAAATAAACTTACCTACTTCACTGTCATAGAAATCAGGATTCCCATCCTTAATTGATTGGCTCTCCATATTTACTTTAGTTTCAAGATCTTAAATCAAGTCTAAGCTTATTATCCATTACCTCCTTTGTAATATATATGTATTTGTACTTTATATTCAATATTGAATAAATTTAGGAATAAAAACCAATTGAAAAAAGTTCAAAACTTTTTTCAATTAGATAAAGTCTTCTCAATCAACTACTTAACTTTTGAAAAAGCCTTAATTAAGGAAGTTCCATGAATTACTTGTTTAATATTTCACCTAATATAAAGGCATTTTAAAAGTTTTGGCGCCAAAAGTCAAATCAAGAATTTATTTTATACAACAGATAAAATTAAAAAAGGTAATTAGAGAATTGGAATAAAAACCAATAAATTGGTTTTTTTTTTGCTTGAAGAGCAAAAAGTATAATTCTAATAAAGATTATATATATAAATTCCTTTATAGGTCCTTTAATTGTATGAGTTATTGGATTCTTTGTAAAGTCATTATAAGAAAATCAGGATCTGGGGAAAGACTGGTAAAACATTTAGAAATATTAAAACAATAATTAATAGTAAAGGATGAATGATTTGTTAGATTCAGATGGAGAATCTGGAAATCTCCAAGGGAGTGATATTTTAAAGATTAACGAAGATTATAAGAGAAAATATGATGAAAGAAAAAGAAAAGAAGCTTTATCGAGAGCAAAAGAACTATTAAAGAATGGTAAAGAAGGAGAGAATGATGAGGATCAGAGTTACTCTGAGTCAGATTCATCAGATGAGGATGAAGATTCAGACGCGGAGCTTTTGGATTTAAAGACTCAAAATAAGATACTTGAAACTTTGGATAAAATAAAAAAGAAGGACCCAAGTATTTACGATAATTCACATGTAATATTTCCAGATTCATCAGATGAATCTGATAAGTCAGATGAATCTGATAAAAAACGTAGTGAATCCGATACCTTAAAAAGAAGTAAACGAATGACTTTTAAGGATTATGAAAGAGAGATTTTACTAAACTCTCAAGAAGATGGAGAAGATAGTGAAGTAATTAAAAAAGGAATATCTAAGAAGTTAGGATATGATAAAGAGCAGGATGACCTAAAGAAAGCATTTCTCAAAGCAGCAGAAGGATTAGATGATAGTGAAGATGAATTGTTATCTGGAACTTTAATTAAGAAGGATAAAAGTAAAGAAGAGCTTGAAGAAGAAGAGAGAAATTTTCAGTCATTTCTTACACGTAATATTGAGGAAGGAGGAGATCCAATTGAATCTTTGAATAGGTATTGGGGTCCTGAGGAGGATTTAGATGAAAATGAAAAGTTTTTAAGGAATTATATACTAAATCAAGAATGGAAAGAATCTAATAATCAGAAAAGAATTAATGATGATGTTTCATCAAGTTATGCAATTCAGAGAGAAATAGATGAGGAGGAAGACGAGAAACATTTGGAATTGTCGAATGAATTTGAAGGTATATACAATTTTAGGTATGAGGAACCAGGAGCTAGTCAGCAGATTATGGGTTACTCTAGAAATATATCATCATTAAGAAGGCCAGATGAGCGTAGAAAGCTGAAAAGAAAAGAGAAGAAAGAGAGAAAAGCTGAGGAAAAGCTTAGGATGGAGGAGGAATTGAAGCTTTTGAAGAGTATGAAGAGGAAGGAAATTATTGAAAAGCTTAAAAAGATTCAGGAAGTCTCAGGTATTAGCCGTATTTCGGATGAAAAGTTGGATTTAGAGGGAGATTTTGACCCTGATAAACATGATAAGTATATGGAGGAACTTTTTGATGATGATTATAATGATAAGAAGGAGAATCTTTCATTATGTGAGATCTTGGAGGATAATAACGAAGGATTGGACGATTTGAATGATGAAAATATTAAAAATGAGAAAGAGGCCAAAAAACAGAAAAATAAGTTTTCAATAAAAGAAAACCAATTAAATGACGAATCAGAAATATCACCACCATCTAATTATGAGGATGATGATTATGAATGGTGGCAATGTGATGGTTGTTTGAAAGAGATTCTTCCAAATAAGAAAAAGTTCGATTGTAAAGTTTGTGAGAACTTTACTCTTTGTAAATCTTGTTGTAGAAATACCAAACATGAACATCCTCTTGAAAAGAGCCGTGTACCAGAGCCAAATATAAAAGGCAAAGAAGTAGATGATAATAAAGATGCAGAGATTGATGAAATGGTCAACTCTAACAGATTGAATTTGAGTTATGGAGATAATGAAAAGATTAACAGTTTGTTGGATGAATATTACGGACTTCATTTTGAAGATGTTTTAGATAATGGTAAGATGCCAGTCAGATTTAAATATACCAATGTTGAAAAGAATGATTATGGACTTAGTGTTGAAGATATTTTATCAATGGATGATAAAGAACTGAATCAACATATTTCTTTAAAGAAGCTGGCTCCTTATAGGGTTGATAGGAAGAGAAAGTATTCACCACCAGTACATAATTCAAAGGAAACAAAAGCTTCGAATAATATGAACAAGAAGCATCACAACAAGGGTAATAAATTCAAACGAAGTTATTCGAAAGATAAGAATTCTTCAAATCTATCCCATATTAATAAGCATCGTCTTGAATCTTATTATTAATTTTATATGATTAAATTCAATAATGATTTGAATCTGGTTAAGCATATTTAAATTGTATAATATTGTAGATTAGATGAAATATTTACCATTAATATTCTTCATTCTTAATATTTTAAAGTTAATTTATAATTACTATGTATATATATATTTAAAAAACCAATGTTTCTTTTTAAATATAGGTTATTTAATGATTTAGTCAATATTTTTATTTATTACTAATATCATATAACCTTTTCACCATTCACGGTAATTTGAGGATTAAATCCAAGTGAATCTTTTACTACAACATGTTGGTTTCCTTTAGATTTTAACCAATTAACAACATTAGACTGTACATTTCCTGCCATTTGAATTTGTCTCTTTGCAATTTGTTCAATCCATCTATAAATTTTAACAATAATGAGAAAGTGGAATTATATAAATTTGAAATATTACTATATACTTACCTTAAATCTTTTGTTGTAAGTGCAGGTACTCCCAATGAAGAATCTGATAATCCAGTATTTTCAATAACACCAACAGTTTTTGAGAATGTAATTCCACTATTCTTGCAGAATATCTGAGTAGAAATAAATTAAGTTAATATGATGATTTTGTATAATTTTGAATTAATTCAAAAAAAAAAAAAACTTACAGCTTCTGTCAACTTATTCATCATTTCGTTCCTTTCTTCGTCAGACTTTGCACACATTACTACTGGTGATCCATCAAAATACATTCTGAAACATTTTCTACTATTTTGAACAGACTCCAAAGGAACTTCGATTTTATTAAGGGAGAAACTTCTTACAAGACTTTCTGGATTTTTTAAGTCTGTCATAAATAATAAATCATCTTTGGTAATTTTTACCCCAAGTAAATCAACATCGAAAATATTTCTTGGATCCAAAGCTAAAGCTAATTCACCTGAAATCATTACTGAACAGACTGGGTCTCTTGGTGAATCAACTACTGGCATACTACTCATAGCATCTCTTTGTTTTAATCTATTATTTGTAGCATCATTCATTGCTTTTTGGTAAACTGAAACAGCTGATGAAACTGCTTCATTATAAAGCTTTTCAGGATCTTTCTGGCTTGTTTGGGAATTACCTTCTCCAATTACTGACATTGGCTCTACATTTGCACCGATTATTTTTCTTGCAGTTTGTATTAAAGTTGTAATTGTTCCAGGTAGAAATTGTGGCTCTAATAAACCAAAATCTGATGTTGAACGGGTTAATCTTCCATGGGCATACTGACTCAATCCTGCTAATGATATTAAATTAATCAAAAAGAAAATTCTCATTTTTTTTATACGTTATATTAATTCAAATACTTTTCTTTGATTAATAATTAATTTTTTTTCTATTATGGAATATTATTATAATAAGTATTTATTATTATTTTACAATTCCATCGAATTAATTAATTTCAATTTTCTCTTTGGTTATGCGTTATTTTAATTAAATTGCATTATCATTAATTTAATAACATTTTTTTTTGATGAATTTTTGGTGCATGCAATTGATGACGTCATTTATTTTAATTGAATTACGTAATTTTATCCACATAATTATATACCGGTATTATATCCATGCAAAACAAATTATTATTAATAATGAAAATTGTGCATGCAAAAAAAAATTCTATATTTATTTATAGTCCACATGAAATTACATGCAATTTTTTTAAACTGATATAGAGAAATGAGGATTTCAGAAGAAAAAATTGTGTTTATGCATGCGTATACAAGACCGGTATTGAATAAAGGTCAGAAAATGAAAATTCATGCATAAATGCATGTAGAAAAAAAATACATTTATGTATACAAGAAAGAAGTAATTCGTGATAATCTATATTGAATCAAGACAAGGATATTTTCAAAATAATCTTCTTGTTATTAATATTTAATTAGTAAAAATTATCAAATAAAAAAAAAGATAAATAACTTTGAAAGAAGAATTATGGTGAGATTATCAAATTTAAAAAAGGCTATTTTACTTTTGGGTTGTGTTGGAATGAGTAATGCTTTGACAGTTTTTCATTTAACCAACCCATTCGATTTATTACAAGGATTGAGCCATGTTAAGCTTGAGAAAACTTCAGAATTACCAGTTTCTCACAAAACTTTGAGGTTTTTACAAGAAAAGATTAAGTCATTTTCTATTGACGGCGATAATGTAGTAAAAGAAGCTATTCAGGGTATTAGTTCAACAACAGGAGTCAACTTCAAAACTACTCCTTTATCTCAAGAGGCTTTTAAATTACAAAGCAATACATTATTTGCAGAGGCTGCTGAAAAAAGAAAAGTTGCTAAATATCTACAAGAGCAAAGTGGAATGACTGAGAGTGAACTCACATATGCTGAAATTGATCCAAAGAAGAATCCAGAAAAGGCAGCTGCTATTACAAATATGAAACGTGCTAAAGTACTTCTTGCTCAAGCTTATATTTTAGAAGGTAAGATTTTTTATTTAAAAAAATTATTAAGTGAATAGAAAAAACTACATAACATTTTTATTATGTTATTTTTAATTTCTATTCCTTTTTAATTGGCAATCAAATCAGAAAATTATTAACTTGATTTTTTTTTTTAATTTGAATTCTAATTAATAAAGAGGAAGCTAAAAGAATGCAATTAGCTTCAACTAGAAGTGGAAACAACGAAAGCTTTAAATGCGACATCCTCAAGATTGGTCCTCTTGCGTTTGCTCCAAATAGTGAAGAAATTACTGATATTATGGATGGATCTCTTGGATTCTTGAATGGTAATATGTTATCAATATATTATAATTCAGTAAGTATTAATTATTTCTTCTTTTATATTCATCTAATTCATCATAATTCTTGAAATTTATAGATTCCAAAGGCATCCTTTTCATTAGAAAGTATTGAATTACCAGTCCATAATGTTGACGCTGCCCCAGGATGTATTGGCTTTAAGTATCATGGAACAGACCAAATTATTTGTGCTACAGGAAAAGATAGTCAGTCTGCATGGATTAATGCAATTACAGAAGCATGGTTTTGTAGAAATTTAGGTTTAGCAGGAACTTTACCTTCAATTTCTGATAATCAGAGTAAGTTTATTAAAATCTTAATAATTTGAATTTGTATATTCATATTAATTACTATTAGAAGAACAAGAACAGGAACAAGAAGGTGAAAACGAAGAAAGTGAGGAAAATAATAAAAAGAAACAGAAAGAAGACAAAAAGAAAAACAAAGCATCAAGGTTAATGAGATCTTCAGTCAAGACATTCACTGTTGAATTAGAGGATGGAAAACCAAAAATTACTCAAAACTAAGAAAATAGTTGTAAAAGGGATGAAAGAAAGAAAAAAAAACAAGATGAACATACATTAATTCCAATAAAATAATGCAAATATTTGCAATATAAATGAATCTATAGTTTATTATTATTTATTATAATTATTCATCATACAAACAGAAATTAATGCCATTATATGATTAACAAATAATTAATACATATTTTCTGTAATATGATCAAAAGAGACTATTCTATTGCTAACGCAACTTATTCATTATTTGACCCTATCTTCATATTCGCAAGCTGTTGTAAAGCAAGTGTATCTGAAATAGACATACTACCGAATCTAACTGGTACAAAAGATGCGGATGATTCTCTATGGATTGGGCTAGAAGCCTCAAAGCTTGCATTAAAATCTTCTCTTGATTCATCAAAGCGTTCAGTCTTTGATTTAATTGGAATATTAGCTTCACCTGAATCACTCTTATCTTTATGCTTGAGACCTCTTTTGAACTTTGCAACCGCCTCAAATTGAGCTTTTACATGTTGTAACGTTACACGTCTTCTAGATACCATTGCAGCTAATCTTGCTCTTTGTTTATAAGCATCCACTACTTCCTCTTTGGTGTGTGCTAGTGATTGCTGTCTAACTAAATAAGAACGCTCTATGGCTCCTTTCAAACCCCCTGAATTGCTAAAACTAATATTTCTTAGCAATTCTCGAGTATTTTGGTTAATTATTTGTCTTGTTTCCTCTGGCAGCTGTGTTTCGTCAAACTCTATATTACTCTCAAACGGAATCAACTTCCTGGAAATTTCATCATCAAGCTGAGAGTCCTCAGCTTCTTCTGAAGCCATTAGCTGTTCTCCATATTCGTCTACTCCATAATCCATTTAATTCAATTCTCTAAAATTATCAAAACGAATTCCTTCAATCTACTCTTCTATAATCTTCCTCCCAATTACTATCTCCTATCTACTATTCTAAGCTCGTTATAGGTAATATTTGTTGTTATAACAATCCAAAGAATTTCAGCTTCAATACACAAAATTTATTTTCGTATGAATGTCAATTCTCGACCCTTTCAATTCAACAACACACTCAAGATTGCACTTAGACATGGTCTCAAACGAACCTTAACCAAAAGGGACAATCGAAAAAAATCGCAATATCATGGCGGTATCCAGATACGGCGGATGCCCGCCAAACGCAAAAAACGCGCCCACCATTTGAGGGAGCGGCCAAAAACCACAAACACAAAAGGGAGACAGGGGTAGGAAAGAGGTGAAAAAAAATAGTGGGACTTTTTCACTTGGCCGTTCAGAATCATCCACACCGCTCGGAGTTCCAACCCAAGAAACTCCGTTGGGTCATCAATGCCGTGTAAGCATACATTAGCGCATTACCTGGACCGACTAAACTCAAAAAGAGATAGGGGAACCAGATAAGAGCAAGGTAGAAACAGGCTACGCTTCCCGTTTCCGGCGGGATGGATAACTCATCGTCACGGACAGAGGTGTTGTCAAGAGCTGTAGCTCAATACGATCGGATTCACTATAGAAATGATCCCGTTCGAGTACAGTCGACAATGCTGAGTTGAATTAAAAAAAGTTATAATCCTGTACTACACGTTTTGGTGATGGTTCTCGAAGAGAATTATACGTATTGAGCCGCATAATGTTTGAAAAAAAGTAACGTAATGTCTTTGAATAATTCCTTTAAGCCTGAAGAAGAGGATTGAAAAGGATTAAGATTGCATGTAATTATTGAATTTAACATAATCATAAAAAATGGAAAGTGAAGTTAGAAAATAGCAAGTATTATAACGTAGATCTAAGTTAGGATAGAATAGAATAGAAATGGAAAATTACAAATGTTGATTATTTACTATAGACTATATCTAAATGTGGTAGAGATTTAGAACTAAATAGGCTGAGTTTTACTCCTTCTTTTTAATAGGTCTATAAACCCCGATAACTACAGCATGGTCTCTATGATAAGGCTCAAGAGTAAGCTGTTCCTTTGGTTTACATTTTTCGGCTCTAAGTTTATCTATTTCAGATGCAAAAACAGCTTCTGGCTTTGCAGTAGAATCTACACAGCTGGCCTTAATAGATATTATAAAGTATCCATTGTTCTTAAGGAAAAGATGAGCATTTAAAGCTACTATACGAGCTTGATCAGGCTGAGCAACATCAGAAAAGATAACATCGACCATTGGAACAAGCATTCTATACTTTTGAGGAGTTCTTGCATCCTCTACAATAGGAACAATATTCTGACGTCTTTTAGCCATATCAGTTAAATCTCTTCCAGATCTATGACTAAACTCTACAGCATAAACACTGCCTTCTGGACCAACCATATCTGATACATGAGAAACTGTTGTTCCGTTTGCTGCTCCCAAGTATAATACCTTTGCTCCCGGCTTAATTGGCATATTAGCAACACCACCAATAATAGTTGCTCCTAATTTTGATCTAAATGGATTCCAAACACGGTATTCGATCTTTTCATTTGTCTCAGGATCTGTTGTTTCCACTCTCTTTTCACCATAAATTGAAACACCTGGTACCATATTTTTTGTTACTAATGCATCACTCTTACCTTTTGCCATAAAAACACCCTCGTGTCTGTGAGGAACAATTAGTACCTTTGACCCTCCTTTCATTCCTCCTCCTCCTCCTCTACCACCCTTACCTCCACCTCTTCCTCTACCTCCTCCTGGACTTCTCCCTCCTCCGCCTCGACCTCCACCTGGACTTCTACCTCCACCTCCTCTTCCTCCACCTCTCCCTCCTCCACCTCGGCCTCTCCCTCCAAATGGACTGCCTCTAGAACTCATATTTGTTCTCTACTCTTGGCTTTTTTTTTCACTTTTATTATATCCTTGAGTTTTCTTTGTCAATACCTGACTTTTTCAATTTCCCTTTATCGCATCCCTTTTTGACTATATATAAATACTTATCCCGTTTTGGCGGTACGTGGCTGTCTCCAGTATATTAGTTAATTTCTACTTGCGTGAGAAAAAAAAAGTGTTAATTCACTTCATTTTAAATTCTCATCTTTATTTACTATTCAAATCTTCATTTATTCAAACTCTTTACTTACTCCTTCCTTATTCTCCTTATCATATTCTTTCTCTCTTCTTCACCAAATCTCCATTCTTTAGTATTACATTGATCTCAACTTTGGCGCCAACAATTATGTCATAATTTACTTCACAGCTTCAATATATTAGCACTGCTATTGATTTCCTATTTTCAAAAATTCGTAATAAATGTTTTTTTTGATTTAAATAACTACCTTTGGAAACTTTTAGCTGTCTACTCAAATCCTTCTCTTTTATCTTCTCTCGTCCGTTCTCTACATCCTCATTCTTTTAGACTTGAAATTTAAAGATATAAATTTAGGCGGGAACTCACGCAATTAACTACTTGCCAAAAATTATTAATGAAAAAAAGGTAAAGTTTGGGGGAGAGAGAGAAAAAGAAAGGAAGATTAAGGTTTAAAGTAAGGAACGCAGGTACAGACCAAGGACTTTAATATCTCATCTAAAATCCATTTTTAGATACTAAATAGCAAAAGGTTGATTCTTTGCATTTATGGCTTCACTTTCCAGTCAAGAAGCTGAGAAGCGGCAAGACTCTCATCCTGTGACCCTTCAATTGTCAACCCGTGTAGTCAATTTTGTTTCTGGAGGACTTTTGGGTAATAAACCAGGTATAGAATCTCATTCTTACGTTTCAGATAAGTCTCAAATTTCAGATAAGTTACAACAACACATGGAAAAATCAAAAGAAAAAGAACAAATTGAAAATAATGTCCCATTAGCAAAGCCTGAATACTATTATTTCCCTCCAGAACTACTTACTGATGCTAGGGATTTTCTTAAACCTGGAGAAATCGCTCAGTTTAGACCATATGGTAGAGGATTAGCTAATCCTGGTTGGAATACATGCTATTTTAACTCTATTTTACAAGCATTAACTTATGCACCTTATCTTTCAATTGATTGCTTAAGGAGAAATCATCAAAGGATTTGTAAACATATGCAAGACCATTTGATCTGTCTGATGTGTATGTTTGAGGATCATGTTAACATTATGTTGGATAATACATCTAAATCTAATACAGAAAACAATCAACCAGTAGTTTCCAGTTTTATCAAATGTGCTCAAAAGTTAATATGGAAGAGATTCAGAATTGGAATGATGCATGATGCACAGGAATTCTTGAGGTATTTTTTGGAAGCTTTACATAAATCTTGTTTGCCTAAGAATTTGCAAAATGATCAAACTTTTAGAAAAATACATCCTATTGTAGCTTCTACGACATATATTGGCCAATTATTTTGTGGATTCTTTCTTTCTAGAATTGTATGTTCCAATTGTCAGTATACTTCTAATACATATGATCCATTTATGGATGTACCACTCGATATCATGGGGGTATCCAATTTAGAAAATGCTCTCAAATTATTTACTAAAATTGAATATCTTAAAGGTGAAAACAGATATATGTGTCCAAAATGTAATCAAAGATCTGATGCTTCTAAACAACTTTTAATTGAGAAGCTTCCTCCATTATTAACAATTCAATTAAAGAGATTTAGCTATGTAGGACATGGAAGTAGAAAGCCTAATAAAGCCATCAATTTTTCTGATATTTTGGATTTAGAGCCATATTTGGCTCCTAAAACTTACTCTGATTCTAAAATGTCTTTAACTAAATCTGGATCTTCTCATATCTACAAGTTATGGGCTGTAGTATGTCATTCTGGAAATACTCTATCTTGTGGTCATTACTATACCCATGCTAAGAGTATTGACAACAAATGGTATTGCTTTAATGATGATTATGTTAAACCAACTAGAATAGAAAATGTATTAAATGAGAATCACAAGGCTTATTTGTTGTTTTACTACAAGAGCGATTTTAACAAGGATGATTTAATTAAAGATTCTGGTACCTCCATAGAATCTTTGGGGAAATCCCAGATTTTGACTCCTTTAGCTCCTGAAATATCATTCATAAATCTCCAACTTAGAACAAACTCAAAAGCCTATATAAATAGTAATAATAATAGCAATAGAGAGAATTCCCAAGAATCTTCAAATTCGGAACAAAATCTGAATGAGTTTCTTGACCAACTAATAGCAAATAAGTCTAAAGAAGGAAGAAATTTAGGTCAAGATCAAAATTTGACATCACAACTTGATCAAAGTCTACATAATACTAACGATATTAGACTTATTTTGACTCCAATGTTAAGTACTGATGTAAATAATGAGAAATTGGAACAAAAGATCTCTACAATATCTAATAATGAACGAAAAGAAAAGATAGCTAAGGCTAAGACTTGCAATTTCAAGCTTAGATCCTTATTACTATGTGATAATTGGATTACTAAATCCAGACCAAGAAGAAACTTGGCTACCATTTTATACCTTAAAAAACTGAAGAAGCTTGGATTATCGGTAAACTACTTTATTAAATCAAAATCAGGAAATTCTTCAAATGGAAATATTTTGATTAGTAATATTAACAAGAAACAAATAGATACCTGGGAAGATCTTAATTTATCAAATGATACCATTCAAAGCTTGGAAGAAGCTCAAAAATCTCTTCTTGCTCGTTCTAACATTAGATCAGATTATGACAAAGAATATGATAAAGGTAAAGTTAAAAAACCTCTAAGACAAACTATGATAGCTTCTACAAGTACCGGTAATGTTGAAAAGAATACCATTAGTAAGCTCGAAGCTAAAAAATTAGCATTTATAGAAAAAAGCAATATAAAAGATTTGAATACCTTAAGCACTAGTGAGCTATTTGATATTGCTTTTAAGAATAAAGGTAACTTAAAGAACAATAATAAGAGAAAAAATGTTAGAATTAGATAATGATTATTAAGATTATACAAATATACTAGTTAGTTTTTTCATTCTTGTATTTATGATGTATTTTTGACTCTATAGTAAATGCATTTATACATAGAACAACCTTTATTGTCTATAGAAAGATAATTTGAGCAATAAGGGGGGGGGGGTATCGTATAGGTATCTAATATATATCGTATAGGTATCTAATATAATGCATGGGGCGAGAAAAAAAAATTCAGGTTTGGAGAAAAGACCTTAAATAAAATCATTTAATCAATTTCAAGAGAAATAAGTCTCAAATATGTACTATTACGTCTAGATAAATCTTACAATTTACTTGTCTCTAGTAATGTGTAAATAAATAGATAATAGATGTTACATTTCTCCTTTGCTTTCTTTTCCTTCCTGTATTAATTAAGAAAAGAGAGAAATTAGACAAATGTTTTGGTCTTTTAATTCTAATTAGTCTAACACATTCTATCAATAAGCTTGTTGATTAAATGTTCTCTGTTACCACAGTCACCACCTCTGGCTTCGGTAAATCTGGTAGATTTACGAACAAATCCACCATTTGGAGAGGAAAGCTTGAATGGCCATAATAAGGAAGAAACAGCCTTAAATTGCTCTCCACAAAAGAATAATTCACGAACCATACCTTCAATACCATAAACACCTTTAGAGGCAAGTCTCTTTTGAATAATAGAATTATCTTGAATACGGACTCTTTGATAGCTACCTCTCTTTCCGACTTTTAAGTATCCTCTCTTATAAAGTAACTTACGAATCATAGAAATAGATGGGTATCCATAAGCAATGAATGGATCAATAACCTTGAGCATTTCAGTAGTTGCTTTATTTAAAGGTAAGAATACACCATTATTAATTTGACGTAATCTGAATAATTGGAAGATCTTTCTAACTTTGGGAGATAATTTATTAATACCTTTAAGACGTATAACAAAAACAACCTTTGGTTCAGCTGGACGATATAATCCTCCATTTTGTTTGGCTTGTCTTTTTAAATCAATAACAGATTTAACGTGTTCTTTGTATTGCTTTTGTAATTTCAATGCTTCAATCTTAGCCTTCTTACGTAAGTCATTCAATTTGACTCTATTAGATTTGATCTTAGATTGAAGGTTGGAGAATAACTTCATATTACGCTCCAATTTTAGTTTCTTTGACTCGCTTGGAGGAACCTTTTTTGTTACGAATCTTGACATGTTTTCTAATTTATTTACCACAACAGTTGGAGAAAAAAAAACTGGATATATCAAATTGTTGGGATTTATAACTTGAATTTGGTAATTCCTTCCTTATTCAAGAATTAAAGTCAATTTTGCAGCAATTTTATTACTTAAATTAATTTTGAATTAGACAAGACAGTCGTAAATTTAAAGTTTATTATTACAAATGAATGAATTAATATTTTTACACGTAATATAATATATATATATTCATTAATTTGATATTTTTATTTACATTTATAAAATTAATTATATTATTCATTTGACTAATAAAAAATATTTCAAATTTATCATTATTTTTGACATTTTTCAACTTTATTAATTATTCATTATATTAATTAATATTTCCGTCTCAAACAGGCGGGAAGACGGCCGCGTCTCGTCTCCAATCATATATTATTATTAAATAATTATGCTAGAGCAATGAGTATGTAGATCTTGCAAGTATTTTTGGTTTAAGATTAATGTTATTTTTTTTGTGTTTGATTTGATGTTGTTAACATTAGGAAACGCGATGCATAATGATTTAGGAGTTTAATAGTAATAGAATAAGTAGAAATAGTATTAGCAATAAATCAGTGGGATTCGAGATTTCGAGTATGGGGGAGGGGGGCCTGAGATAGAAACATGTAAAGTTGTGATTGACAATAAAAAGAGAATAAGGAAATGTAGTGAGACTTAAAGTATTATTCATCTGATAAAAAATAAAACAAATCTATGATAAGATAATCAAATGGTTTTAATTTTTCGTCAAGAAAGTTACTGTTTTCATGTATTATTAATATTACCGGGAATAAAAGTAATAATAATAAACAAAAGATCATATAATTAAAGAAAAAAAAAGGTGTGAATTGATAGAATCTCTAGATTTTTCTCTATTTCTTCTCTTCTTTTAGAGTAATGAATTCTTTTCTTCTACTCAAATTGCTTTTTTTTCTTAATGATTAATTTCATTTAAAGCCTTATTACTAGAAATGATTATTAGCAATTTAGTAGTAATAAATTCAGGCTAAAAGTTGAAATTAGGGATTTAAAGAAGGAAGAAAGAAAAAAAAATTTGAGCGATCAAATCATTTTGGATTTTTAAAAGAAGAAACCAAGGATCTTACCACCAGTATGTTTTCTTCTTGCCTCTTCTTGGTCCATAATACCATAAGATGTAGACAAAACAATGTAACCAAATTGTCTGGATGGAAGTAAATCGGTACTAATTTGTTCAATATCAGATAAAGGAACATCATAACGTGGGGAGATGACTCCACATTTGTTGAGACGTCCAAGTAATTCAATGCAAATTTTTCCAGCTCTGCGATCATCAACAACTTCGAATTCTCCAATATAACCACGTCTCTGCATACATTGTAAGAATTTAATAATAACCTTTGAAGAAGGACGAATTAAAACTTGACGACGTCCCATCTTCTCAGCATTCAAGATAGCTTTTAAACAATCACTTAAAACTGAAACACGAACCATTTTGTCTGTATTTTTGCTTCCTTAATATAGATGTAACACAAATTCCTAATTTTGTGGTAACCTGGAGTTGTCCTTTTTTTATATATAAATATCTATAAATTTTAAACGACTAATTAAAATTTAATTAGGTCAAATCACGCCTTTCAAAAAAAAAGAATTTCCTTTTTTCCTTGGTAAAGTTAATTTATATTTAATACGTATAAACTGTTAAAGTTTATTTACCGCTACTAATAATTTTAATTTATTAGTTGTTAAAATTTTAAAAAAAATTTGCTTTTATTAAATAAATAAATATTAATCAATTGTTATTTACAATATTTCATTTTCTTTATGCATTTTTTTTTTAATATTTAATATATTGATTTTATTACTTTTAATAGAGACGCCGTCGTCCTAAGTCTCACGTTTTGGCGCCAATTCCCGTTACCTATTAATATTTTACGGGCAAAAAAAAATTTTTTAATCTAAAAATAGGTAACTTAATGTCATAGCGCCATGAGCCCGCCTTTTAAATAATAATTTTCAAGTATATTGAAAAATTAAGAAAAATTTTAGATAAAAGTCAAAAATTGCAAGAGGATTTTAAATAAGGAGGAAAAAAAGTTGAAAAGGAGAAATTGTTTAAGGCCATTAATTCAATTGTAATTATTGAATATGTATTAAAGTTAAAGTGGTAATATTAATTGATTCAAGTATTATCTAGTTTCAATTTTTAATAGTTATTTGTCAATATCTTAAAATTTTGTAGATTTAGATGAAATAAACTTTAAATTAATGTGAAAGATGGCTAAAAATAATGGAATAAAGGATTTAAGTTCAGCCTTTAACACAGTGAGGTATAAAAAGAAAGACCCTCATTTAAAAGTAATAAAGAGTAGAAATTCTGGTTTAAGAGAAAATCCACTAGAAAAAAGAAAAGATAGATTGGGGTTTAATGATCGTGATTTCCTTGAGAGAAAGAAGTCTCTACTTAAGGAGTTGTATGATGAAGGAAGGAAGAGTGAGTTTAATGATGAGAGAGAAAGGTTTACTTTAAGAAAAGATTTTACTGGAGATAATTACCAGACTTTAATAGCTACTAAGCAGTTAAAGAAGAAGGTTAAGAAGAGAAAGAATAACTTTAATTTGGACGAAGAAGAATATGTTGATAATGATTATATTACCAATCAAAGCATCAGCGGTGATTATGGACAACAGCTTGGAGAGAGTCAGAACAATAATAGTAATAATGATTTAGAATTTACTCATCAAGGGAAATCTATTTCAGCTCTGGATGATAAGACTATTCGTAAATATAATGGTGATATGGATGAAGATGATGAATTTGAAGATGATAATTACAATGGTGGTCGTAAGGGGGATAGTATTTTAGATGAGAAGAATATGCCAGGATTTTTCTTCGGCCAAGGAAACTCGGATGGTACTTCTACTAAGTCTAGACAAGAAATATTTAAAGAAATTATGCAAAAGAGTAAACTTGCAAAGATGGAGATGAAGAGGCATAGAGAAAGTCTTGAGGAGGAATTGGTTAATTTGGATAATGCATTTTCTCAAGTTCAATCAATGCTTAGTTATAAACAGTCTAGAAAGGATAGGATCAATTCTTTGCTTAATAATGTTAATTCCAATTCTTCTAACACTGAACATAATAATAATAATAATATTCAGTCATCTGACAAAACTATGGAGGAATTGGATGAGTATGAACAACTTAGAAACCTTCTCAAGTTTGATACAAGAACCGGTGTTTCTGACAGAATTAAAACTGATGAAGAAATTGCAAAGCTTAATGCTGAAAAACTTGAGAAACTTGAGAAAGAGAGAAGAGAAAGAATGCAGCTTAATGATTCCAATGTAGATATTGACTTAAGTACTGAATCCGAGACTGAGTACTTCAGGGACGACTTTGAGGAGGAGGAGGAAGAAGATGAAGAGGAAGAAGAAGAAGGGGAGGAGGAAGAAGAAGAAGGGGAGGAGGAAGAAGAAGGGGAGGAGAAAGAAGAAGGGGAGGAGAAAGAAGAAGGGGAGGAGAAAGAAGAGGATGAGGTAGAAGGGAAAATAGAGGAGGAAGAGGAAGAAGAAGAGGAAGAAGAAGAGGAAGAGGAGGAAGAAAAGGAGCCGGTGAAGCCCATTTCCAAAGTAATATTTGATCTTGAATTGAAAGAAAATGAAGAAATTGACTGGTTGGTTAATGATGAGTCTGAACCTAATTTACCTTTTAGTGTTAATTTGAAAAGTATTTTGAAGGAGTATAATCTGAAAGGACTTATGGAATTTATGAGTGAGTTCTCTCCAAAATCTCAATGGAAGCTTATTAGCAGATTTAGGTCATGTTTTAACAAAGGAGATGCTGCAATGCTTAACGACTTAAAACTTCTTCTTGGTTTTCTTGTTAAATATCCACTTAAATGTTTAAGATTGGCAGAATTAGATTCTGAAAAGAAGAATATTTTTCAATTTATTATTAATTATCTTAAGCTTATGAGTGGTCATTTATTGTTTATGGCAGAAACTGATCCAAAAGAATGCCTTATCATTTTCACATATTTTACATTTGAAATCTGTCATACAACATTTCCAAGTGTTTACCACAAATATAAAAAAGTTGAGAAGTTTTTAAATGATAATCTTTTAAATGTTGAAAATGAAAACTATTATACTGAAATATTAGAGGAGTGCCCATCCTTATACCAACTTTCTGAAGATATATATGAATTAACTTTGGAACATATTGTGATTTGTAGGATGATGTTCATATTATTCCCAATTACTGACGCTCAACATCCTATCTTAACTCCAGTTATTATATGTTTAGAACAGTGGGCTCATAGATGGAGCCAAGTTGGAAAATCTTTATTAAACACAATCACACCAGATCAAGATAGTGAAGACCTTAAATACAACCAAGTAAGGCTTGCTGGGGGTAGTAACCCAAATATTAGTTGTATGATTGGAGTAATCTGTCTATTGGAAATATCCAGCATTGGTTATGTTAATAGTAAATCGCATAATAATAGTGATGAATTACTTGAAAGATTTAGTATTGGATACTTTACTTTATCATTAAGTTGCCTTAAATGGCTATTATTACCTGATCCTGATAATAATAATAATAATAATAATAATGGTAATGATAATTTTATTAATGAAAAAAGAATCCCATTATCAATGGGAATTCTTAAATCTCTTCTTAGAGTGATTTATGTTTTCAAAGATTTACAAGGATTCCATGCTATTATACTTCATCTTGTTCGTGAAAATATTAAACAAGTAAATGAATCATTATTGAATCTGAGTAATTGTGAAATATTATTTAATTTAGTCTCTGAAATCGAATCGATTTCTACAGAAATTATCAACAGACCTCAAAAACCAATTAGTCTTTGCCCAAGACAAACTCCTACAATTAGATCATTAGTCCCCAAAATTGATGATCCATCTGTTCCGTTTGCTGCCAAAGCTATGCTTAAAGCCAAACATGGTCCCAAAGAATCTCAATATGAACATGAAAAAAGACTTTATATTTCCAGATTGAGAAAAGAAGTCAATACTGCTAGAAGACAAGCCAATAGACAACTTAGAAAAGATTCACAAGTGATTGCAAATGCATGGCATGAGAATAAAGCAGATAAATCCAATAAACAAAATGCCAAGTATAATTCATTTATGAAGATGCTGGAAGATGACCAAGCTGAATATAAGAGGATGAAGACTACTGGTGGAACCATGGATACTTCAATTCAATCTTATAGGGCCAATAAACAAAACAAGAAGAAGAATCAAAGGATGGCTGGTAATAAGACTGCAAATGGTCTTGTCCATTAGTTTTCTTTGTCGATATATATACTTTTCATCTTATATATAATTTTTTTAAAACTTATATTTGCACATTTCATTTTTTTTTTTTTAATTTATTTACCTTTGAATTATTATAAATCAATTATTTAATTACTATTGCATGCATGTACGCATTAGCTCTTGCAATTTTTATCACTCCGGTACACAAATAATTTATTTGTGTATTTAATGTGGACATTACGTGTCCATGATTAATTGCCGGTATACAATTTGAGAAAAAATAAATGTAAATAGCAAATTGCGGGAAAAAAAAAATCGGTGCAACCATTAAATAAAAATAAAATACAATTATGCAAAAAAAAATAAAGAAATTAACAAGACTTCTGACATAATTATATTGCTTTTAATGTTGGTATTTGAATATAAAGAAAGTATTAATTAATTATTAGTTTCTTTCATTGTTTACTCCAAAATAAGTAATAAGTTTATTAACTTCGGTATTTAAAAATAAATTGTGATAAATCTTAATAGTATATTACTGTTAAATAAGATTCAATTAAGTTAAATAATAGACTAAATTCAAGTTAATTTATGGTTTATAAAGTTTTTTAAAATACTGAGGCAATAATTCGGATGAATACAAAACAATGAAGAGCAGCCAATTATCGTTAGAATTGCATAAAAGTGCCAATACAACTGATTTGTGTGTTTTAGAGGATGAAAAAAAGTTGGTAAGATTTGAAAATTATGGAAAATTAAGACATGGAGGAGAAAATTTAAAGAGACCTACAGAGTCAGAAGAATTAGAAATTTATGAAAAGACTAAAAAAGCCTTGAATTTAGTAATTGATAGAAAACAAGATACTCTTCATCCATTTAAGGAAAGCAAAAAAGAAACTAAGACCGAATTTATAAAATATAGATCAAGCTCTGATACTATAGGATACGATCCAAGATTTGCTGAAAGAATAATTAAAGTAGTGGAAAGACCTAAAGATCCTCTAGAACTCCCTAAATTCAAAAATAGAATATTAGGAGGTACAAAAAGAGAGGAAATGGTTCCTATTTTAAGACCACCATCAAGAAAACTTACTCAAGATGAAATTAAAGAGTGGAATATTCCTCCAAGTATTTCAAACTGGAAAAATCCTATGGGATATACTGTGCCTTTGGATAAAAGAGTACAAGCTGATACTCGTGATTTAATTAATATTTCAGTTAATGATAGATTTGCATCATTGAGTGAATCACTACAGTTGGCAGAGAAGAATGCAAGAGAACAAATCAAACTCAGGAATGAACTTCAAAAACAGAAAAAGATTAGAGAGGAAATGGAAAGAGAGGAGAAACTTAGAAAATTAGCAGAATCATCAAGACATGAAAGAAGTAATCATCATCTTCTTTCAAAGATTCCAGAATTTTATCAGGATAAAAAAGGAGGATCAGAAGAAGATGTTGATGAATTTGATCATATTAGAAGAATAGAATTAGAGAAAAGAAGAGAAATAGAAAGAGAATTTAGACAAGAAAGAGCTGGGAAAAAGTCAAAAACATTACGCGATAGTGATAGAGATATTTCTGAACATATTGCTTTAGGTCAAGCTCAGTCTGTCAATACTGGGCCTTCCTCTGAGGTCCAATTTGACGCAAGACTATTTAACAAGGTATCAGGTTTAGATTCAGGGTTTTCCAATGATACTATAAGCGTTTATGATAAACCGTTATTTAATACGAATAGCTTAAAGTATAGAGGACTATATACTTTTGAAGAAAGTAGAGTTGAGGAGAGTATTGGAGGAAGAGTTCATGTACCTTCATTTTCTGGTACTGATAATTCTAAAACAGCTTTTAGAACAAAGCCTGTTGAATTTGAGAGGGATGAAGATGATCCTTTTGGTTTGGATAAATTAATTGATTCAGTAAGAAAGGATAATAAGAAGTAATTATTGAATTTATTTTCTTTATATAAATTACTTGTTATATATATATTTATATATTATTTCAAGTATATTGAAATAAATGCAATTAATTTTACACTTGTGAAGCTCATATTAAAAACACATTTAATATATTAAGATTATCAATGTTTTTATACTCAGTATATTATATATATGTAATAAGATATTACCCTAGTTAAGTATATTGTAATAGTAGTTATGATGTAGTTATATTGTTCATTATTATTCTCTTACAATTAAATGAGAAGTAATTTCAACATAAATAATTAACATCATATAATTTTGTATAGGGACAACTTTTAATGTTCTCTTTTACGCTTGTGATTCAACACTGACACCTCTTCTCAAAGCTTCATAGTAAGAGCTTGCAACCCAAGCAGCAAAGTAGTCAAATCCAACAGTAATAATGGAAATAATCAAAACTACAAATGAAAATACTGAGAAGCCGATTCTGATAATTGCAAAGAATACTGCCGAAACAAGTAATAATGAACTGATAGTAAGTAATAGAGCTTGAGCATATGCAAATATCTTGGAAGTTGATTCTTGTTTTTGATAAGCTGCAATGAGACCAGTAACACCAACTCCAAATCTTGCAATTGCTACAATGAGTCCTGGAAAACTCATTGCAGTGAAAATTTGAAATATTGAAAAAGCCAAACTAATTGATGAAATAATTGTCACCACACGTCTTAATGGAAGAGGTCCAACTTTTCCTAATGGATGTGGAAACAAGAAACCTGAAGCCTTTTCGTAGTCTGCATATTCACGTGCCTTGTCAATTCCTTGTTGGGCTGAGGATAAAAGTGATTCACTTTGATTCTTTAAAGTTTCTGCGTAAGACATTTTTTCTTTGCTTTAAAATTTATTAACGATTAATGTTATTCTAATAGGCAAATTGGCAGATGATATATGTATATATACTGCTTTTTTTCTTGAGTCCTGTAATTAGTAATAATCTTCCTTTAAGAAGCTTAATTAGCTATATTATCAGCTCGAAATTAATTCAATTATTATGTACACTCGTACAAATTTAATTTAATTTCTATTAACTGACTGACTTCTTTCAAGCTATCTACTTTTTATCTTGATTAATTTTTCCATGCATGCAATTACCAGTGGCTTGCTTGCATTACTGTTCTAATAATCAAATTTATTATTATTATTTTTTTATGTGGACAGTTTGCATACATGCATGCAAACTTGCATTAGCTAAAAATTTTGTCAGTTTTTATATACCGGTATGCACAAATTTTTCTTACTAATTTTTTTGTCCACATGCATACACATGTATTAAAAAAATCGAATGACATAAAAATGGAATTTAACAGAATTAAGGGAATAAAAAAATTTATGTGGGAAAATATTCTGAGAAAAATAAAGAAATCATATTAAATACTGGATTGATTTAATAATATATGGTGCAATAATATGTTGGTAAGGTTAACAATTATTTTATTATAAATTGTAATTTATGGTTTTTGAATTAAAATAACATTAAAGGGAAGAGGAAAAAAAAAATGATAATTAATATATCTTAAATTTGTACAGACATAATTTTATCTTTTGTGCTGTGATAATAAGTTTAATAAATCATTTATTTGATGATTTTTTTTTAATAAAAATAAAGTTAAATAATATTTTAAGGAAAATGAATTGATTAGTATTGGCTAAAGTTGTTGGTATGGAATTTCTATGCAAAATTTTTTTTTAATTGAGTTGTATTGAATTCAAATTAATTAAGTTATGATAAAGGTTAAACCAATTAATGTATGAAGTTTTTAAATATAGTTAAATTTTTCCATATATTTCATGTAAATGAGCAAGATGTCTGACAAGGCGGTAATATTTAATAATCGATAATTTATACAACTAATAATCAAAAAAAAAAAAAAAAATCTTCTGGGAACAACAAGTGAAGATATAACTTTCTACATTCTATTAAAATAAGAATTAGCTTTTATAGAATTATAAGTGAAGTAAACTGATGAAATCTGGCTGGTACAAGTTAATTTAGAAACTAAGATTATTCCATATTAAAGAAAATTTAAGGAATTTGAGCAAGAAGATAAGGGCACACAACAACAGAGAACATAAATAAATATATATTTTGTATTTTGATTAATTTATGAATTGTTGCTACTTTAATTAATATGAGTGATTCAAAAAATATTATTCTCGAAATTAAGTTGATGAAGGAGAGTTTGGAAAAGTTAATTTTAAGAAAGGAGTCAGAATCTACACATGGTGAAGTAATGAACATTTTGGAAAAACTTGAGTCGGTTAATATTAATCGAGAAATACTAAAGCAGACTAAAATAGGGGTAGTAATGACTGCAGTTAAAAAAGGGTTTTGTACAGTAAATAATATTGCAATTGTAACCAAGGCTGATGAATTAATTAGAAAATGGAAGGATGCATTAGCAGCCAATACTCAGCAAATCTCTAATAATGATGAGAAATTAAATGATCAAGATGTTTCTACAACTAAAAAGATGAAAAGATCTGATGAGGAAAATAAAACAAAAGATGGCATAGAAAGCCAGGCCCAAGTAAAGAACGAAACAAAAGAGGAAATTAAGGAGGAGGGGAGTATACATAAAGAATATACTGGACCTTTGACCGGAGATGTAATGAGAGACAAAGCAAGGAATTTTCTATGGAAGGCTATGGTAACCGGTGTACCATACTCTCAAGCAAAATTAATGAAAGAATCGCAGGTTTGTGAAATTGCAGCAGAAATTGAGTCCGTATTACATCGTGAGTATATAGTCAAAGGTGAGAATTCAGTTCGTGATTATAATTTACAACTTAAGACAATTAAATGGAATTTGAGTGACTTAAAAAATCCTGAATTAAATTCTAAGTTATATGTTGGTAAAATTACGCCAGAGGAAATTGCTAGAATGCAGAGCAGAGAAATGGCTTCAGATGCAAAACAGAAAGAGAGAGAGAAACAAAAACAGGAAAGCTTGGAAGCCTGTCAGTCTGATTGGGACTTGAGGAATTTAATACAAAAGGAAGGTCAATTTACTTGCGGAAAATGCAAGACAAATAAAACAACATATTACCAAATGCAGACAAGATCAGCTGACGAACCTATGACAACATTTGTACGTTGTTTGAATTGTGGTAATCGTTGGAAGTTTTGATTTTTTTATTCCCTTTTTCTTGCATTTAAATATATATTAATATTTACTACTCAAGAATGCAGTAAAAATGGCTTTATTTTAATCGAAATTGAGATCAAATACATAATTCAAAGTTGGATCCAAAGTATAGGAAAAATAAATAACAACGGTAATAAATTATATTAATGAAAATATTTGCAAATTTTTCTATACGTAAAACTTTCTTTTTTATCGTTTACTGTTTATCATGATAAGAATTGAGAAGATTACATGAAAGAAACTTTGTCAAAGGTGAAACAGTTAATTTAGGTACTTCCCCTCGGTAATAGGGGAATACAGAATGGAACAAGTTTAGATAATTGAGAGAAAATATGATGGACATGATTAGCCCAAAAGTCTTAAGAAGAAAGTGTTTATTTGCAACTCTGACAGTATTGGGAGTAACAAAAATTTGATACTCTGATCTTACCCAAAGTGTTGAATATTTTGATTTTAAAAGCTCAGAAGGTTCATTGGTTAAATTTAATAACTTATCACTCATTTGGAATGTTTGATTGTCAAAAAAATCATGCTCAATATTGAAGTTTTCATTATTATCTATTCCATTATTATTGGTATTATTGTTTTTTGAGATTTCTTGATGTACAACTAACCATTGATACCAATCATTCGGTAGTACTTTACCATGGAATTGAGCAATATCAGCGGTAATCTGTTGAGATTCTGTAACAAGATATGATTTATCTTTCTTTTGAAAACCATAATCAAGATTAAGTTCATTTGTATAATCCTCATTACCTGGATTTTGTGAAAACAAATCATTTCCATTTGAATTTGAAAAATACCTATATATAATATTAAAAGGACTCATTCTATGATATAACAAACGTTTAAAAAGAAGAAAATCAATAATCCAATTCTTTTCAAGTTGAAGAAAGGCAAATATTATCCCAGGAAAACTAGTTTTTACCCACATGGGTTCAGAAGAAAATTGATTCTTGGATGTATAGAATCCAACAATACCTCCCTCAAATTCATCTTCTGAAATGAATAATAACTCTACCATGTCTTTATGCTCACAAAAAATATTTGAGTTAACTTCAGTATTATTAAAATTAAGACTTCTCGTTGAATAAGGGATAATATTATTTGAAGAATTGTTTGTAAAACCTTTAATATCTTTTGAATTATTTCGGCTCTTTTTATTGGTACTTTCCCTAATATTCAATCCACACCAATTAATTAAATGAGGTTTATATTTAACATCATTATCATTTGTGTACATTCTTGTACTAATTTGATAATCTATCTCATCTCTAATAAATAATGGAACAGGAAAATCGCCTGGATGATATACTGAGAATTGACTGGAGTTCAATTTTTTGTGAAAATTCGATTCTTGAAAAATAGATGGCTCTGAGGAAGAGCTATTCAAATTTACCGTTAATTTGTTTTTTTCTAATTCCTTAATAGCATAATAAGATTGTTTCCAAGCATCTATGCATAAACATGTTGCTCCTTCATAAATACATTTTCTGATATTCTTATTATCACTGTAATAAAACCGATTACGATGTAGGATTCTCATTAGAACTACACCATTAAATGCACTTATATCATTTCCTAATTTAGTTCTTTCTCTGCAATATATTAACGAAGGTGTTTCAATTCCATTTAATTCAGAATAAATTGTAACGAAGCTATTAATGCGTCCAAATCGGAAGTAAAGCACGAAAGAGTTATATATGCTTGCTAGAACAAAGGCATATATTAATATTTGGTATATTGAAGCTACAATTCCTGTTAAATCAGCTCTTCTTCCTTTCCCAAAAGTTCCAGGAAGTACAAAATCTCGGATTTTATAAATGATACCCATATTCACACAATTTTCAAAAAAAAGCTAGGGAATTTTACAGTCTTATTAATGGGGTTTGCTGGAATTCCCGATAAACCAAGTAGCAACATATCACATGGCTGCATTAATTATTATTTCTATAGTAATATATTGTTCAGTTCAGATTCACACAAGCTCTCAAATAAAACTCAAGATCTGCAATATACCTATTAATCTATGACCTCTTAGCTTTATGTGGATTCCTTTGACAACTCAAGTTGTTGAATTACCACTTTCGCCAAAATTGCCAATTTTCTTTTTACTTTTATAAAAGATTCAAGAACAATGAAAAAGTATAATGATGTTCCCGCCAAAATCTCCCGCCACACGTAATATGGCAAACTAGGACTAAAAAAATGGTGGGAGAAATATATTAAGAGGGGCAGTTGGAGGTAATCGAATGTGAAATTTAATGGAAGTCAAAAAAAAAAAAAAAATTGAAATAGTAAATAACTCAGGAGAGAAAATTCAACGAAGGAACATTAAAAACTTGAATAAGAATTATTAATTTTATACGAAACATATGCGAGTATTTTTTGTGGGAAGTTAAGGAAGAAAAGAATTAAGCGTTTGGTCAAAGTGTGGAAATAACAGAAGAATTGACAGAAAGTAACGAAATTTGATGCAAAAGAGGAAATATATGTGTGAGAATATTGAATACTAAATAAAGTAAAGTTAATCGAGTTTTTAGTGCCGGAGTTGGTATGTTGAATTTGGTAGATGTTGACACATCAGGTAGATTTGGAATATTCAGTAGGAAGGATGTGTACATATATGATTTGAATAGGTGGGCAAATAGAATAGATGATGGTTCAGAGTTTTTTAAGGTGGATAAAGGAAAGAAGGTAGGATTGAAGAAGTCTACAGAAGCAGGTAGTAGCCTTAATTCGATTTTTATGGACGAATATGACCATTATAGTTATAGATGCTCTGAAATAGTAAAATTTGGAACTCATCCAAGGATGTGTGAGAGTTTTATAAATATTCAAGGAAACTCAATACTGTATGGGAGTTTGGAGAATATTGGACTAGATTGTATTTCAACTCAAATGATGAATATCAGTTCTTTTGATTGGAGTCCTCATTTTTCAACAGGTACTTATGTAACAAGTTGTGAGGATGCATTAATAAGAATTTCAGATATAAGGAGTAAGAGTCTAGATTTATCATTCATGTCATTTTATAATACAAATAGTATTAAATGGAATCTTTTAAACTCTTATTTAATAGGAGCTTTACATGAAAATGGGGAGTTTTTAAGCATTTATGATCTTAGAGTTTTAAAGCCTACTGGGATCATACCTAGGAATCAGTGGTTAACTGATAGTTTGAAGAAAAAGGAGAAGGAGACAAGAGGAAGTGGAGAAAAAAGTTGTGTCGAATTTTCATGGCTACCATTATCATCAGATAGGATTTTGATTTCTGAAACAGACTACTTATGTATAATTGATATGAAAATAGCTATTGAAGGTTCCAATACAACTTATAATGGGATTTCAAACTATGATAACAATTTGAAAGCCAGAAATGGAGTACAATATATATCTTTAACAAATCCTAATATTTCTTCAGATTTTGAAATACTTAACTTTTCATCAAGTTCAGTTGAAGATGATGATGATCTAGGGGGAGATGAAAGTAGTGCGTTATTGACTCAATGCCATACTAAAGCTGAAACGACAATGAACATTCAGGATTTAAATAGTAAGAATAGAACTCATATTAAAGTTAATACTTTTGATTTTTTATCAGGAACAAATGATCTAATAATTAATGATAAAAATGGAAGATTCTACTATTGTGAGACCAAATATAATGATGATTTGGAGCTTATAAAACTTAAATTAAGATATAATGGTCCAGTAAAGAGGATTTTTTCAAGAGAAAATAATGGATTAACACTTTTTGGGGGAATAGAACTAAGTAATCACGCTAGTAGTAGTTATTTTGAAAGTGATGATGAAAATATGAAATTTAACTTCTATACAACTTCTAAGCCAAAAATAAATAATAAAAACAATACTAAAGAAAATGAAAGACGCAAAATGTCAAACTTGACTCTTCAAAGCTTATGTATGGACTGGTTTTATAGAGATTTGAATATGATCTATGAAAAAGTGAAATTAAACCAACAAATGGCAAATAATTTGATATCAATTTCTATTGAGTCAAACGAAAGGATTATAGCAAAACTTTCAAGACATCCGTCATTAAGAGGAAAATTTGTAATGGAAGATAATACAAATCTTAATTTAGTTTTAAATTCTTTTGAATTTACAATAATTTTAACAACACAAAAAAACAATATTAAAGCTACTTATTATATTACTAATAATACAATTCTCTTAATTAGAGAGATTTTTTCATATCTTTCTATTAATGAAAAATCAGAATTAAATATTAATTCATGTGGACAAGAATTAAAAGCATTACAAAATTATGAATACACGTCATTTAACAATTTACATGCACAAGAAAAAAATTGCATGCAAAATATAATACCGGTAAGAGTTTATGTGGACAATATAATATTGAACGGTAAAGAAAGAGAAAAATTGTGTGAATTATTTGGAATAGAGTTTGATAAAGAATTATTAACATCATTGTTTGGTGAATTAAGGATAAATAATAAAAGCCAAGTAACAAAGCAATTAATAGATTGGGTATGGATTATTTCAAGTTTACCAGAATTAATATTTGGATTATTAATTCAAAATGATGGTTTTAAAAAAGAACAGCAATTAGAGTTAATATCATCAACAAGAAAACATGTATATGGAATAGGATTTCAACAACAAACAATGAATAATGAAAATTATGAAAAAAGGACGAGGATTTCATATACATTTAATACATTAGATAAGTTGATAATATCTCAAAGGAATTATTTGATAGTAATGAAAGTGAATAATGAAGATGATTGGAATAGAGCTGCGAGATATGAAAATATATTAATTGAGATTAATGAAATGTTAAGAAAAGTCGAGTATATTTCAGAGGAGAAGTTCTTATATGGGGATTATTTTAAATATACATATGTTCTATTTAATTGGTTAACAAGAGTTTTATATAAGCAAAGTAGAAGACGTAGTGTCAAGGATATACAGAATTTTAGTATAGATCCAACCAATATTACAGAAAATTCAAATTTGAGTATGATGTTAACTCCAACAGTAATTCATTCATATTTTAAGAATAAAATTGATAATAATGCATCTAAAAGACAATTTGACCATCATAATCATTCTGCTGTTGCTCCTGCTCCTATAACATACAAATTCAATGCAGCTTGTTCTAGTTCATCATGTTTTGATCAAATTGATAAAACAAAACTTTTCACTTTACTAAAGAAGTTATATTTGGAGATTAAAAATAATTATGATGCTAGAATTTTGGTGGTAGCTATTCAAAAGCTTTCAAATCATATAAAAAGAACTGAAGATAAATTTAGATTAAAACATTCTTCAAAAGCAGCAGGGTTGGGAAATCGATTGGAAGGAGTGAGAACAAATGAGTTCGTATCAGAGTTAGAATTGAACTCAGTATCATTATCTGAAACACAAGGAAGAACAATATTACCAGATAATACTGGATCGGTTTTAGCTTCCCCTGTTTCTACTTATCCTCTAAATCTGGTATTATCTTCAAAATCTATATCTACTAAAATGTTAAAACCTGCATCAGAAATTTGTAGTATTTGTTCAGAACCAGTTTTTGGCCTTTATACACGTTGTTTAAACTGCAAGCATGGAGGACATATAAAGCATATTAAAGATTGGTTCGAGGACAGGAAGTTATGTCCTATAGTGGATTGTAAATGCAAATGCGTGTCAGAAGAATGGAAGTAACGATTACAAAACAAAAACGAGTTATATTATAGAGTATTAAGTTATAACTAAATTAATGTAGGAGTAAAAAACTTTCATCTATATAATAATCTTATTCTCATTATACTATTTGAATATTGCAGAATAGTTAGGGTATCATCCTCATGAAATATAAAAGGAATGATTTTAGAAGAGAAAGCATTTATTTGAGCTTTAGAAGAAAATTTCAAGTTCTTTTCTAAAAAAAAAGAGGTTATTTTCCTCATTCTTTCCCTTGTTTTCCGTTCTCTTTTAAATTTCCTTGTTTCCAGAGTATCCTTAGTTACCGTAATCTAGTCTATTCGATTTATCATATATTTGGATTAATTATGCAGCTTTAGCCTTCTTTCTATCAGCTCTAGAAACAGCGTGGAAACCAGTTTTAATGTTTTGTACACTTCTATTGGCACCACAAGCAGCACAAACAATTGTATATAGACGGGTTCTATTATCTCTTTCAAGTCTGGTGTTTGGAGATTTACACATAGAACATGCAACATACTCCATAATGTATTTCCTAAGTAAAACCTCAATGTGTTTTGGTCCATATTTACCCTTTAGTACAAGTTGACCATCTCCTGCTATTGATCCTTCAGTTCCCAATTCACTAAGCACAAACTGGAAAACGTGGTCTGCATTTCTTTGCATAATATTGCAGATTTCTTGGAAGTTAATCCAAGCTACCTTCTTACTTCCAACCCTAACAACTTGGGGTGGCTTTAATGTATATCTCTTAGCTCCCCACAAATCTGGGTTGTGTTCAAGAATCAATCTCCTAACTCTCTCCAGAAGCTCCTCATATGGATAAATCGCACCTTTAACAAATAGCTGTCCTGATCCATCAACATAACTGCTTTCTACTTCAGGAACTCCCGTCTTATGTTCCTTACTCTTCTTCTTCTTCTTCTTCTCACCAAAATCATAACCCATATCCATCTTTTGCACTCCTTCAATTAACTCTTTCTCTGACATTTTCCTTCTCTATCTCCACTAACTAAATTACGTACTTGCAATATTATTATACTTCTTAATAAATTTTCTTCTTGTTGTACTATTTATTATTTAAGACATAAGTCCTCTTTTCCCGCCATAACTTTTTTTTTTCAAGAAAATATTTAATGGTTTAATTCGCAAGTCTGAATTGTTACTACTTCTCTTAGTTGAATATTTGGTTATTCACTTGTATTTAATAAAGCTAAATATTGTACTTAAGTTTAAGTATGAGAATTTAACTAAACTATTCTTTTATAGCAAACCTCACCACGAAAATTGTTTCCATCTAAATTATATAAATTTTTCTACACGTAATATACACGTCATTTTTATTTATTAAAATATTTCTATATTTATTAAATTCTACTCTGTTAAAAAAGTGATGAATCATAAGCTATTTAAAAAGAAAATAAGGTTATTTAAACGACTCTATTGCAGAATTTGACTTGATAGTTACTTCTATAAGTAGTTTATAGTAGATTATTCTAATTTCCATAAGTTGTTATTTAGATTGGTCATATTAATTTTCGTATAGAATTTTCAAGTAATCTTCCCTTTTATTAATATTAATTTTATTCTATTAATTTCATTAATATCGACTTATAATTACAACCCCCGGTGTGCGAGGGGAACTAGCTCAGATGGTAGAGCGCTCGCTTAGCATGCGAGAGGTGATCGGATCGATGCCGGTGTTCTCCACTTTTTCTTCCCGCCATTTTTTAATTTTTCCCTTTAAATGGTCGATATTTTCGCATGCATGCGAATATGAATTATAGTAAGAAATAATACAAATATATTATTTGATATTAAATTAAAATATTAAATTATTAATTCGACGATTATAATTTATTCCAAGCAACTAATTACATAGATTTACGTAAAAATATTACATATTAATATATCGTGTATAAACTATATTGCTGAAAAGAAGAAAGAAAATATCTTCGTAATAATATTCCTCTCCATTTAACGATTTTTCTTTTCTTCCATTTATTCTTAATTAAGTTATATGGTTTTTTTTCAAAAGTTTTCAAGATAAAATTTGAAATGACTTTAATATAAAACATTTCACTCCTTAATTCTATAGAGATTGAAATACAAATAGCTTAAACGCATATCTGTTGAGCCTTTGTCTTTGTTTCAGATATCTGATTCTTCTTTACATTACTATTTGGTTCAGAAGTGAAAGTGGTAGTAAGTCCAACAATAAATCCGATAAATTTAACCTTGATTGCTAAAATGTATGTTGCTATACTTAATATTGTTGTAATAATGAAAGTAAAGAAGATTGATTGTAAATATGGTATCTGGAGTGGAATAATTATATAGGACATAGTTACTTCAAGCCAAAGCATATGTACAATATATATTATAATTGATGATGCTGTAAAATGGAAATATAAATTTGGAGCAAATACATGATTGAGTAGTGTATGACATATTGAATCCAATACAAATACGATAATCCATGATCCTGTAACGTAGAATAATGAACTACTCGGTATTCTATACATTGGAAATGCCCACATATATCCAATACCATCATTACCTAAAGAAAAACTGATTGAATATAAAACCAAAGAAATGAATACGAGTGTTGGCTTGAACATTCCGGGCATATTATTAATGATACTGTGAATCTTATTACTGGAATAATATTTATAATCATTTGACGGTCCAATTTTGTCAATAGTTTGATTTTTAGTAATACCAAGCTTAAATTCCTTACAAGACTGCATATTAAATTGATCTTCTTGACTAGAATTGGGTATTGATATACTTAAATCAGAAGATTCTTCAGAATTTAAAGCTTCAGAACCTCCAATTAAAGCTTGGTTTTCAGGAATGACTTGCTGATTCGAAGAACAATAATGACTTAGTAGCTGATCAATGAATCCAACTGCATAAAATGATATATAGAATATTATAGCCAGCATCATTCTTCTGTCATCAATAACTCTAAGAAACCCTTTTTCAGGAAAAACAGGTTTGTAATCATCGGAAGAAATAGCTGAAGTACTGGACTTATAGTCAACATTACTATAAAATGCTAAAAATAAGCTCCCAAGTATGAATGATGCAGCCGTTAAATATATTAAAGCAAGATTTAAACTTGATTTCCTACCTCTAGCTGATCTCATAACTAGAGATGAAACTAACATAATCATTAGTGGAAATGAAAGTCCAAAAAGTGCTAATGGATGAAAATTATAACTATATATTACAATAGGACCAAATATTGCTGCAATACATCCACATGAAATTATATAAGCAATATTTTCACTTTTTTTCTGATCCTTCATAACCTTCATAAAGGGAAACATCACCACAGAAATAACAATCAATAAAGCTAAGAACCAAAGCCATTCAAACCCATGACATTTAAAATCCTTGACATACATTAAATAATATAAATGAAAACTTGCAGGATTCCCATCCAAAACATAAGTACATGGCCTTCTACCATTTGCCACGTAATGCGTTATTGGTAATAAAATAAAATATCCAGAAATTAAAGGTAAAACCAAGCGTAGAATCTTCTTTCTTAATAATACGCTCATACTTGGTGTACTTGAGAGGAAACTAGCTCTTCCTGAAACATAGAAGAAAATAGGCATTCCAAATTCTAAGAAAAATATTATCATCTGTCTGACAATTTCTTTTTCGCTTCTAGTTATTCCAATATTTAGTAGGTTCAAGTAATATATTACATGAACGAAAACTACCAGCCAAACGGCCAGTGTTTTCAGCCAATCCAAGTAGTGAAGGCGAGTCTGGCTCGCTTTCTTCATCTCATTGGTAGACCTTTCTTGGGAAATTACCTGATTCTCCATCAAAAAGTCAAATTTGACGAACAAACCTTTTCCTCTTAAAAAATTATACTACCTAAATTCTTTAGGCGCCAACCCTCCTTTTTTTTTTCCTCTTACGTGGCACCGGTATTTTAAAAAACAATTAATAATTTACATGCATGTAAGCTCAAAATTCATTTGCAAAATTTCAAAAAATAAATATATACATAAAGATAATAAAATGTGCTTAAGTAAATATTAGGATTTATCCTTTCTCAATACAATTTGTTTAAATTCCGCATCTTTTAATTGTCCTTTCTATATGGATAGACATCTGCTATTGAGCGCTAACAAATTTATTGTGTGTGAATGCTATGAATAATTTTGAATGTGCACATAACTTTTTCCACACATAGTAAATGTAAGGTCGATTTTGTATTACTTGGTTCTCTTTTATTTAGAGCTGACTAGTTAGTATTTAACCCCTCACCAAAATATCCCCACTATTTCTCAATATTTCTCCCACACCTCAACTTTGTCTTTACCTTAAACTTAAGGCTTCGTCCTTTGTTACAATGGTTCTTTTACCAATTTATCCCATTATTTTTTACTTCTGGATTAGTGGTCACTTAATAGTTTCACAAATTAATTCTCATTTTTTTTTCCTATTTGAAAATACGATTTCAAAAATGGACCAAAAGAAATGAATGTCAATATTATATTGTAAAGTAATTGTGATAACAGTATTGAAATAATAGTTATAGACAATATATTAATATATATAGGTAGTTCAAGCTTTATTTTGGATTTAATTAAGAATGATACAAAACGAATTGCAATAGGATGTACAAAAATCATAATAAATAGATTTTGATTTTCTTTCTTGATTTGTTCAATCCCATATGAATTTTCAACAATACATAATTCGGATCTAAAGATTGGATGAGATGTAATTGTAATAATTAGAAACAGTAAAGATATTTCTTTCAATGTATTTAAATAAAGTGATAGATTTTGAAAGTATTTACTTTCTGAGAAGAAAAACGTTATATAAATGATACTTAAGAAAAATACCAGTAAAGAAATGCTCTTAAGTAATGGATGAATGATGTAAATTTCTTCTCTTTCTTGAAGATAATTGTTATACTGACTTCTCATAAATGATAATTGTGCATCAGTAGTACCAAGTAAGAATATTAAGCAAAGCTTCCAAATTATTGAATAATCTTTTAATGGAATTAAAAGAAAGAATAATAGAATGTAGGTCAAAGCCAATGAAATTTGGACTTTTGTTACTGAAGATAAATGACCAGCTAGAGAGAATGTAATGATTGGAAGAGCCAATGGGACGAAAATAAGCATTGAAAACTCTCCAAGCTTATAGTAATATAGCATTAAAATAACCAAAATAGGAATTGTGGCTTTGCCAAATAAAGAGATGAATGAGAATTCTCTTTCATGGAAAAAGTTTTTTGTTTGGCCTTTTAAATTACTAATCCCAATTACTTTATAATTAAGTTTATTTGTTAGTAAAGGATTACTTAGATTTTCTTGATATTTCCTCACGCTATTTGAGTTATACATATCCAAAATTGTCGAATATTTACCTAATAGTACAGAACCAATGGTTTTAGTAGTAGCAGTATTAGTATTAGTAGTATTAGTAGTAGTAGTAATAAAATGATTACCAATTTCCATGGAATCCATATCACTGGAATTATTTCTAGAAGAGTTTTGTAATGCAGAATTTCTGATTTCTCCAAGAGAGCATTCAATTATATACTTTGTATACTCAGTTATTGGAAAACATATAATACGTATGAATGATAAATAAATTAGTACTTGAGGAAAGTATGAGATCTTTTTGGATGTAGTGTCCAAAGAAGCTTTATATATGATTCTATCTAATGAATCCAAGAAAAAGTTGATAGGAGACAAAGTAATCCTTTCTGCCCATATTGGATATTCTGTTGAGATATAATATGAAAAAGGCTGAATAAAGTATAAAATAAGGAATCCTGGTAGAAAGTATTTTGTAATGGATTTATATACGACAGTCTTGATAGATAATAAGTTAGGATGTGTAAAAATATGTATAATTGTGGAAGATTTTTGGTTGAATGGAAATTTTGAATAATTTAACTGATTGGTTTTATTTAAAGTTAGAATTGAAGTTGTGAATGATTTCCCAGAAATATATGTAAATGCAAAAATACAGGAAAAAAATATTATATTATAAAAGATTTTGAGAGTTATCAAACTTTTTTCATCAATATTACTGATAATATGTCTTGTTTCTATTATTGATCTTGAGATATATAATAATATAACGACGAAGATTTTGAATTTGAACAAGTTTTTATCATAGATAAGGAGCTCACTCTGGTTTAGAGATTTATTTTCATCATGTTGAGATTCATTTTTAATATTAATATTGACACAGTTGCTGTTCTCAAAATAATAATCATTATCTTTTTGATTAAGTTTTGAAATTGTACTTGCAGTCATTGAATGGGAGTCTTGGAAATAATTTTTGGGTTCAGTTTTTGTTGGTGATAGAATACTTGATAAGCAATAATTGGATGAAGAAGGCATTTTAATTTCCAATTTTGAAATGATAAATCAAAAAAAATGAACTTTCAACGTTTGTATGTACAAATTTTCCAGATTTTTTATTTTTATTTTATAATTTTTTTCTCTTAACTTGGAATTGAACTTGAAACAAAATAAGTAAGTGAATAACTTCAGAGTTCAACCCTGGGGTAAATAACAATGATAATATTAATGTTAATATCAATAAATAATGATTATTAATTAATAATGCAACTACCCTCCAAATACTCTTCTATAACAACTTGTCCTTGTTACAAATTGATCCCAATATGCCCATACAAATAGATAAATAATTTATCAAACTCCCAAACTGTGCATATTTTTATAATTTTACAATTCTGAAATATCTTCCTTTTTTCGCACCCTAACTAATTAAATAAATGCAAACTGGTTTGGCGCCTAGTGCACGTCATGTGGGGAGAAAACGGTACTATGCACAAGCATGCATATAAATTAAAGTTTTGGCGGGCTTAGGATTTAAAATTATATTTTTCATAGTAATTTGCACATGCAAAATAGAGTAAGAGTTTGAATGGGGATTATGAGGAAGCGGGGTGAATAGATATTTAATAATAATAATAAATAAAATGATTCCGAAATGATTATTAAAGTCTAAATTTAGCAAGAGAAGCAAAAGAAATAAATGAATAAACCTATTTCTTAATTAGATGTTGCAATGTGAATAAAAATCAGAGTAGTTATTTAATTCTTCTTCCCCCTCCACCCTATTTTAAAATGAAAACGACAAAGAAAGAGAAATATATTAGACAATGGAAACAAAAAAGTTGAATGATTACTGATATTATTGATTTTTTCTTCTTAATTTATTATATTTGACTTTTTTCTCCTGATTTACTTCTCATGTTATCGTTTATTATTTTCCTGTTCAATAAGAACTCTAAATCAATTGACCAATATATATATGTAAATTTGTCAATAAATCTTCTTTTTTTTTTTCAAAGATCCAAGTTGCAAGCCAAATACTTAAGTATACGAGAATTATGCAACTTGTAAAACTTCCGCTTAAAAAAAGTTATTATGTAGATAAGGAAGAGCAAAAAATAGAGCAATTAAAAAGAAGTTAAAACTACAAATAGATGTGAAATAAAAAAGTAGAGTTATTCATAAACGCCTTCAATATGTATTTTAAAGATTTAATCAATCACACAAATCACTAATACCATAATTTTTAATTTGGAACTTTGAAATTTATTCTACAGGTGGTAGAAATGGTAATAGTGACGATAGAGAGGGGAGGGGACTCACAAGTAGACAAACAAATTGTCAGGCGCCAAATATGTTGGCGGTAAACTGAGTGTCAAATTTAATTTGAAAATTAAATAAATTAAGAAAAACGAGAACTTAATATAAAACAAAGTTGAAAAAGGTCTTTAAATTAATGGATTTTTCAATTGAAGAAATGAAAAGTTGTTGACAAGTTTATATAGAATCCAAGTATATTGTGCAGTTCTTTCTTTCGTTTTTACTTTCTCATCTTGTATTAAAATAAAGTTAATCAAAGTATAATTTCATTTTTTTTTGGAATCAATAGATAAGAAATGATGCCACAAGGAGGATTAAATAACTCAGGGGGTGGAATGATGGGTCCTTCTTCCGTATCTGCAGCCCCACTATTATCGTCATCCTCTTCTTCTTCTTCCGCTCCTTCAGTTCCATTACATTCTTCTACTTCAATACCAGTCTCAGCACCATCTTCCAATTCAGCACCATCCAATTCTCTTTCAGCTTCTATTCCTATTTCAAATCCTTTATCGGCTCCTCCATCGTCTTCTATTGGAGGTGGAAAAGTACAACAAAGAATTTCTCAAGGAGAACTTGGAATTGGAGGGGGGATCCCGACCCAAGTTTCTGCTTCAGGAGAAGTAGGAATTTTATCATCATCAGATAATGGTGGTGAATTAAAAGGGAATGAAAATATTCTCCAAAAAGAAAGAGAGAAAGTTTATCAGTATTTGGTTGATATGACTTGTTCTTCAAAAAGGGAAATTGCATTATCAAAACTTTCAAAATATCGTGAAACATTCCCAGATTTGGCTCCACTAATGTGGCACAGCTTTGGTTGCATTACTGCCCTTTTACAAGAAATTATTTCTATATATCCACTTTTATCTCCTCCTAATTTATCAAATCAAGCAAGCAACCGAACATGTAATTGTTTAGCTTTATTACAGTGTGTTGCAAGCCATTCAGAAACAAGAGCTCATTTTCTTGCAGCTCATATTCCATTATATCTTTATCCTTTCCTAAATACTGTGACAAAATCACGTCCATTTGAGTATCTCCGTCTCACATCCCTTGGTGTTATTGGTGCCCTTGTAAAGGTTGACGATCCTGAAGTTGTGAGCTTTCTTCTTCAAACTGAGATTATTCCTCTATGCTTGAGAGTGATGGAAACTGGAAGCGAACTTAGCAAGACTGTCGCAACATTCATCATACAAAAAATTCTTTTGGATGATCTTGGCCTTACTTATATTTGCGCTACTCCTGAAAGATTCTTTACTGTATGCCAAGTTCTTGGTAATGTCATTACACAGCACAATGAAGCTCCTTCCCCAAGACTATTGAAGCATATTATTCGCTGCTACCTAAGATTATCAGAAAATTCCAAAGTTAGAGATGCTTTAAAACAAACTATCCCTTCTATCATTCTTTCTCCCAGCTTTAAAATGATCTTCCATGATGATGGTGTTACTACTAAATGGTTGCATCAACTATATGCAAATATTTGCTGATCACCTATTACAGGTTTATAGTTTAGAGAATACTATACAAATTATTTCTATCCAAGCTTTTTTTTTTCAAAAATTATTAGTTATACTTTTTTTTCTTATAGCACTGATTTTAATTTTTTTCCTAATTCTATTTTCTAATTATGAAAATATTATTTCTATTCTAAATACTTTCCTTAAATTACCTGCACTTATAACTTTTCCCATTCTTACATTTTAATGGGAACTACTCATATTCTTTTCAAATATCTCATCTGAAATTCATTCACACACCTAACACAAACAAAACTATTTTAGAAAAAAAACTCACGCAGAGAAACTAATACATGAACAATAATGATTTTTTCTAAAATATAATTCAATTTATAATTAACTGTTGGCGCCTAAAATTCCCGCCATGTGGCGGGAATTGTGTTTGGTATTATTTTAAGGGGGGAATAACATAAAGAGAAAGATCAGAAAAGAGTCAAAAAAAAAAAAAAATTCAAAAGTGAAGAATCCAATAATTTATATCTACCACTAGTTCACTTATTGATTGGAAGACTCAAACGAAACTGGTGTATACTCTTCATTTTAATGTCGGGACATCCATTTGGAAATTCAGTAGGCGGGGGGGCAATGCAATACTCACAGCAAGCTCAGATTCCCCAGCAACGCCCAGGTACAGTAATGTCATCTCCTTTTCAAGGAATGGCCGAAGGAGCACCAAAAACTAGTCCATTTGGAGTGCAAGGCCAAAATCAAGGTTATACACAAGGCGGAGGATATTATGGTTCAAATAATGATAATACTATGCAAGGTCAAAATAGAGTTCGACCGGGTATGGTAATTCCAACAGGAGTGGGACAACAAGTTCAAGGACAAAACCAAGCTCAATCTGGTTATTATAATTCGAATCCTGTTTCGAAAGATATTGGAAATAATACAACTACTGGAGGATTATCAATGAGCGAAATACAACAACTTAATGCTCCATCATATTTTGTAAGACCATCCGTTTCAAAAGTTCCAAGTTCTGCAAGTCTTAAACAGAAAGCTCATATTCCTGTTGGACTAGTTTTTCAACCTTTAGCAAACCCACCTCCTGGATATCCTGAAGTACCAACAGTTTCTTTTGGATCAAGTGGCGTATTAGTTAGATGTAAGCCTTGTAGAACTTATATTAATCCATTTGTTAGATGGGAAGCTGGTGGTCGTCGTTGGATATGTAACATGTGTGGCTACTCTAATGAAACACTTTCATTTTATTATTGTGGATTGGATGATCAAGGACGTAGAACTGATCGATTTGAACGTCCTGAACTATCTGTTGGGAGTACTGAATTTATTGCATCTGGAGAATATATGGTAAGACCTCCCCAACCTCCAGTATATTTTATTGTTTTGGATGTTTCAATGCCATCTGTCTCTTCAGGACTTGTTGAGACGGTTTGTTCAGCAGTAAAGAATGCTATATTGTCTGATAATATTCCTGGTGGAGGTAGAGCTATGATTGGTATTATTACATTTGATTCATCCATCCATTTTTATGATTTAAACAGTAATCTTTCACAACCACATATGTTTGTTGTATCTGATTTGAATGATTTATTTCTACCACTTTCTGATGGTGTTTTGGTTAATATAGCAGATTCTACTGAGGTAAGTTAAATTATTGATTGATTTTGTAATATAATGATGAACTTTTTAACTTATTATTTTACTTTTATAGCAAATTGTGAATTTGTTAGATAATTTACCAAATTTATGGAGAAATAATAGAGTTTCAGAAAACTGTATGGGATCAGCAATTAAAGCTGCTTATATGGCAATCAGACATATTGGTGGAAAAGTTCTTTTATTTTCATCAGGAGCACCAACAGTTGGAGATCAAACAGTAAAACTTAATCGTGAGCAGATGAGAAGTTCTGGAAAAGAATCCAAAGACGTTGATAGAGAAGTTGAATTATTAAAACCAGAAAATGATGGATATAGTAATTTTGTTCATGCGCTTGTTAGAGCATATATTAGTGTTGATTTGTTTATGTGTACTTGTCAACCATATGTAGATTTACCTACAATTTCTCCAATTGTCAAAAAAACGAGTGGTGATCTTACATATATTTTTGGATTCAACTCATATCTTCATGGACAAAAACTTAGAGAAGATATATTTTCAACTTTAACTAGAAATTCAGCTTGGGAAGCTTGTATTAGATTTAGAGTTAGTCGTGGTTGGAAGATATCAAATTGGTATGGTAATTTCTACTTTAGTGGAGTTGATCTTCTTCTTGCTCCAAATTGTCACAGAGACCAAGCTTTTAGTATTGTTATAGATATGGATGAAAATGTGACAGTATCACCAGATCCATTTGTTTATATTCAAGCAGCTCTTTTACATACAAATAGTGATGGTGAAAGACGTATTAGAGTTCATACAGTGGCTTTACCAGTAACTCAAAATTATGTAGATTTGGTATCAAGCATGGACGTTCAAGCAACAGTTTCAATAATTTGCCAGAATGCAATGGAACTAAGCCTCAAAAGCAAATTATTGGATGGAAGAAACTATCTTCAGACTATTTGTTCTCAAATCATTTTACCTCAATCCAATCAAATAATTGAAGCTGCAAAGCAACTTCCACTTTATATTCTTGGAGTACTTAAATGTCCAGCTTTTAGAGATTTTAAGGAGATTTCTCAATCAGACACCAGAATCTATCATTGGATACGTTTATCTAGCTTGAGATTAGAATCTCAAATGATATTATTTTATCCAAGAATGTTCTGTCTCTCTTCTTGGAATCTTCAACAACAAGAAACTGATCAGTCACTTGTGCTACCTCCTGCTTTAAATTTAACAGCAGAAAAGATGACACAAGCGGATGCATATCTTTTGGAAGATGGAGAGTCGATGTATTTATGGCTTGGAAGAGCAATTCCAACAGACTTTATTCAACAGGTCTTTGGCGTTGCAACTCTTGATCAGCTCCATCCAGATTATGCTGAAACTGTTATTGGATCAACTGGTGAAAAGCTTGGAGTGAAAGTTGCTCTTTTAATCAATAATATCCGTGAGCAAAGAAAGCCACCATTTATGAAACTGTATACAATCAGACAAGGCGATCCTCTGGAAAATAAGTTCTTCCTTTCACTGATTGAAGATAAAACACAAGGCTTTATGCTTTCTTACAACGATTTCTTGAATAAGATTCTTCCAAGGTCAAATCCAAATATGTTGCAAAGATATCCCGGTAATTAGTATTGGAATTTCTGTTATAAGTATTATATTGATATTTGAGTTGTATTTATTTTACTTTATTATTGATCTAATTATTTTTGTTTTTTTTTTAAATAACTTTTCCCATAGCTTTTAATGGTTATCAACTTTGTCCTTAATTAGTGGCATGTATTTTTCGCTTGCACACATTATTTCAGGCAATTAATTTAGAAAAAAAATAAATAAAATAGTTTCAATCTTTTCCATCTTTCATTTTATATTGTTATTCATTAATTATTTTAAATTCACACTATTCAATTATTGAAAATTCTCCAGAAATATAAATGAAATTATATTCAATTCGTGCTTTATTTATTTAAAAAAAAAAAAATGAATTTTCTCTATTATTAGTTAGATTTAAAAAGAACACGTAAGAATTTTAAAACTTGCCGCCATTCGTGTAAAGTTTGACTTGCATGCATACATTTAGAGGAAGGGAGTAAAAATAAATGCAAGAAAAAAGGTGTGTTATAAAGTTTGAAATGAATATTAATATTTTTTAAATAAATGAATTAAATTATTTAAAGAAGATATTATTTTGTTGTTATTGTTTTTACAATTATTAAACAGGAAATCAATAATATATATACATATATTAATAAATAAAAAAAATTTTGTTTGTTCCAGAGATGAAAAGTCATTTAAAAAACCAATATATAAATTAAATAACAATTAATCTTAAAAAAATGAATTTGATGGAATTAGCTTTAAAGCATGGAGTTAAGAAAACTCCAAATGGTCCTTTTTTATACCCACTAAATGTAAGAGGTAAAAAACCATTTTCCTTATTGACAGATGATGAATCTTCAGATAATTCTGATAAATCTTCGTCTGATGAAGAGAACTTGGGAATGGGAGCAAAAATTAAATGCATATATGACAATGATTTGTATAAGAAGCATGACACAGTAATAGAAGAAGAAAATGCAGTTGAAGAAAAAAGAAGAATTCAGGAAACAATGTATGAATACAAAAGTAGAAGAGAAGGAGAAGAAGTGGAGTATATTTCTCGTGATGATGCTTTTGAAATGCAATATGCAAAAGATTTTGAATTTTTCTTTGGAGTTCCTTATCGTCCTTATATACGTTTATCACGTTATAGATTTGGAAAAAATATGAAATATCCTAGAGATTTAAAACAAGAAGAAGCTGTTTACAAAAAATATCCACGCTATTTCTTTAATGATCCATGGCCAGATATAGATGTTTCAAAACCAATACCATATGTAAAACAAAAACAACCTCCAAAGTTAGTGAATGAAAGAGGAATTCCAATTGCTTGGTTGGATATCATTGAAAAGAGTAAAAGATACAATGTAAGAAAAGGCAATAAATCAGCACATAATTTAGAATCTCAAAGTAAGAAAGAACCACCTCGTACTCTTGGAGATGCTGTTGTTGCCTGGGAAACGTCTTCCACATTATTGAATGGAGACCTTCCAAGTATTATTGGTGAAGATAAGAGAAGTAGAAAACAAAAAAGATTTTCATTTGTTAGAGATAATATTCGTGGTGTTGCTGAAGAAATTGAATCATGGACAAAATGTCCAGTAGTACAAACGGAAATTAATAAGTATCTTGAGAACTCTTGGAAGAATATTGAAAAACAAATTTCTGCCAAACCTGATGAACAAAATGAGAAAAAACTAAGTAGATCAGGCTCAAAAAAAAGTATTATTGAAGCTGAAAGTTTATCAAAAACTTCTTCTCAGTCTAATAAAGATTCTAAGTCTGAACCTACTAGTAAAAGCGGCAACATTCCTCAAGGTAAAGTTGAGCCTTCTACTAAGGAAGAGTCTGAATCTGGAGCTAAATTGGAAAGAAAAGAATCATCTTCAGCTATTTCAAATAAACCTGCACCGAAGGGCCCTCCTGCATCAAAGGGCCCTCCTGCATCAAAGGGCCCTCCTGCATCAAAGGGCCCTCCTGCATCAAAAGGTCCTCCCGCACCAAAAGGTCCTCCTGCTCCAAAGGCCCCTCTACCATCACATTCTGATTCTGAAGGATCTCCTGCACCAAAAGGTCCACCTCCTCCTGCACCAAAAGGTCCACCTCCTCCTGCATCAAAAGGTCCACCTTCGCCAAAAGGGCCACCTCCTCCTGCATCAAAAGGTCCTCCCGCACCAAAGGGTCCTCCCGCACCGAAGGATCCTCCAGCCCCACCTTCAGAGCCTGAAGGATCACCTCCTCCGAAAGGTCCACCACCACCAAAGGTTCCACCTTCCCTTTCCTCAAAAGACCCGCCATCACCAAAAGGCCCACCTCCTCCTGCACTCAAAAGGTCCACCTCCTCCTACATCAAAAGGTCCACCTTCGCCAAAAGGTCCACCACTTCCTAAAAAGGCGCCTCCCCCAAAGAAAGGTTAATTCAATTGATGTATAAATATAAAAACGCTAATAATTAATTTAAAGTGCTAGTTAAGCTAAATTTATACTTATTTTCATTTTTTTGAAAAATTCTATCAAACTTTTTTTTTTAAATCAACTCAAATCTAAATTGTACAGGTAAAACTCATGTATAAAAGAAGAAAAAAAACATATAAACAATTTAGTCTAAAACGTATACTCCACTCATTAAAAATCTCTAGTTTTAATCTAACTATTTATAATAATTTAGATTGTCTTCTCCTTATTTTTTCTTATATTCTTCATTTATTTAATTATCTCAATTTAAAAAATTCATGCAAAAATAAGTCACAGAAATTATGGCGCCCGCGCCAAGCATGTAATATTTGGGGTCCAGTCCTGACAGTAATAATGTGAGATCATACAAAAAATCAACAAAAAATTAAAATAGAAATTTAATTTTCAAGATAAAGAACAAATTAAATTGGTTTTTAAAGAATTTTTATTTTTCAAAGTTTCAGAGTAGTAGAAAATAGAATTTACAAGCTTTAGAAAGCATAAAGGTGAATAAGAACACTTAGTTCGCCTCGCATATACTACAACATCTTTCTCACTTACAAAAGAAAAAAAAAAAAAAGAGGTTACCAAAAAAAGAGCTCTACTTATTTCAAATATATGAAGAACCATTAAAATGGATTATTTAAATGGTTATTACAATGATGATGCTTTTCGATCGGTTTTTCATAAAGACCCAGATTTAAGATGTTGTAGTTATTTAGCTTATCCAGAATTTGATGAATCTGTATATGATGATTCTGAAATACAACTTAAGCTTTGTATAATGGAATTATATGATTTTGTTTACAATAGACATAATTTATCAAAACAAAAAAATGAAGATCTTCATCAATTTCAACATTCAGAATTACTTAAAATAATTACTGAGATCTCCAGTATTATATCAGTATGTATAGAAACTCAAATAGATATCAAAGATTCTATTGATGTACAAAATAGTCAAATACAAAGGTTGAATGAACAAAAAAGAAACATTGAGAGAATTGGAGAAACTATAGGTGATAATAATATGTTGGTAGATATTGTAGAAAAAATCTCCTCTTCTATACAAAATAAGTTGTTTTGTTTATCAAAAATTTTAAATACAATTGAACAGTTTCCTTTGAAACAAAAAGAATTTAATGATTTTGAATATGGTTTAACTCCTTTAAGGATTAAATATCCATATTTGACTGGAACATATTCACAGTTAAATTATAATAATATACCAAATAGTCCTCAAACTGCTTTCCAATATGAAGAAAGTAATATCGACTTAAATAAAAAAGTTGTAGATAATATTGGAGTAACTTTATTCAACACTGAAGAATCTATTATTACCGATGACAAATTTAATCAATATGAATATACAAAAGGGTTTCGAATTCTTCAAGAAGCTGAAAGAAATGCAATGAATAAATTAAGAAATAAAAAGAATGCAAATTTACAATTTGGTCTCAAAAGTAAATCTAAAGAAGAAGAATATCACATTGTTAAGGATGATCATTCTCATACTAAAAATCAACCAGATTCTAATATAAAAGTTTCAAACTCTGAGAATATACAAGAACAAGAAACTGGTATTTTTGATAAATTTTCTGGAGGAGTAACCAGATTAATTATTGATAATAATAAAATAAGAAAATCAAATGGTAAAAATTCACTGCTTTGTATAGATGGATGGGGATTAATAGAACATCATAGAGAAGTGACTCCTGTAAATCCCAATTATAAATCTAATTTCAATGGCTCAGGGTCTGAAGATGAATCTGAGTTAGATTTTCAAAAAAATAATAAATTAGTAATTGATAGAAGGTTTAAATTGAATATGAATAAGAATAAAAGTACCAAATTTAATTCTCATAAAGAAGATTCTTGTTTCAGTGACTATGGTAGTGGTAATACTAATACAACTGAAACAAAAGATTCAAGTAGATTGATCAAAACTAAGGAAAAGAATATAAATAAAGGAGATAATTCATATAGTGAAGATAATAATGGTAGTAAAAGTGTCAGAAAACTCAGAAATAAATTTGAAAAAGATTCAAAAAATCATATTAATTGGGAAATAGAAAGAGATGAAGATAATATGAAATTATTAGAGGAATTTGAAGAATGGGAAATAAGAGAAGATGAAGATAAAGATAATAATGAAAAGATAATTAGAAAAAATAAGAATAACAATAGTAATAATAGAAAAAATGGAGACAAAATGACTTGGACAGAATCTAATAGAAGAAACAAATTCAAGCTTGAATGTTCTGGATCTGGTATGCCTAGCCAATATACAAATACTAACAACAAACAACTTTCAAATTATAGAGATACAATGTACTCTACTAGTAGCTGGTTACCTTTAACAAGAAACACAGGCTTTAATTATAACTGCTTAAATTCAAATTCTAATAAGAACTTAAATAAACAATCAGGTTCAGAATACAATCCAGCAGCAGAATATGCTCGATTTTCAGATGCTGTAGGAAAAGTAATTAATCCTATAATAGCTGACGAATCATATAGAGATAATGGAAAGAATATAATGAATCCAAAAAAATTATTCAATGCAAAATTTGGTACATTAACAGAGGATACATTTAAAGAGATTCAAGAAAAATTGAGAATAAAAATGGAAGGATGGACAATCCATGGATCAGGATTACAAGACCCCAGAGCAAACCTATTCTGGGACCCAGCTGTTATGACTGCTGCATCCACAGTATCACCATTCTATACAAATATGCCATCTTCAAACTCTCCTTTATTAATTAACACCCTTATTCCTACAAGCAATGGTATGCCTAAACGATCAGGATTTTTAGAATCTATTGGTCCATCAAGGTTTTTATCACATAAAGGTCTTAGTAAGAATGATAATCCTGATTTCATCTTACAATCATCAGATTTACAGGCCACATCAACTTCTCTTCGCAATTCTCTTTCAGATTCTCAGTCTTTATCTACAAAAACCTCACAAACTACTAATGTTCACGCCTCATTTTCATCAAGTTCAAAATCAATTCCCATAAAAAGTATGAGAGAGCTTGCTAGAAGAAGAAACAAATAACAAACTAATTTATTCTCATAGTTTAACTATTTTAGTATTTACTTAAAAAAGTACAAAGATTTCCGAAATAAAAACCAATTTTCAATTTCAAATCTAGAAATAAATACTAAATACTAATTTATCATTACTTTTTTGCAATACTATATTTATATTCATTTTTTTTTTGCATGCACATTACTAAATATTAGAACTGGCGCCATAGTTTGGCGCCAAACACGAATAATTTACTAAAATTATATGGAGGTTTAGTAGAAAATTAAGAGAAACAACTAGGAGACTTTATTTTCTTTTTTTTTTTTTTTTTTAATAAATATAAATACAATTACATATTTTAATAGTACTATAAAGGAAAACACTTGAGAAAGAAGGAAATTTGTACTGAGTTTAAATCAAAAAAATATATATTCCGAGAATAGAAATATTTAAGGTATTTAAAGATTGGTGGTTTTTGATCAAATTTTCTTAGTTGTCAGATCTATAAGTGTTTATTATAAAGAATTTAAATATATTAACAATTAAAGATTCAAAAACCAATTTTAATAAATTTTTCTATTTAAAAAAAAAAAAGAGCTTCGATTTTTTTTTTGTTTAATTTTGAATTAATTAATTGGACATTTTTTTAAAAATAATTTTTCTTCTGAATGAGAACTTTACTAATAAATAATTATATATTGTAAACAAAATGGTAGAAGGATGGCTGACCACTTCAAAATCTATGTCAGGTTTGTTTGGTAAAAGCTTGATTTCAAAACAAAAAAGTACTAGTGAAAGTATATATTTTAATGATGATAATGAATTAACAAATAATATTGTAGTAAACTTGGGTGATTTTTCAAGTAATAGTAAAAAAAATGATAATTTAGAGTCTAGAAAAGATTCAAAAGGAGAATTTGATAAAAGTAAAGGTTCACTACTGAGACTATTCCAATCAGATGTTTTTGATGCTCATCTTCATTTATACTATATATATCATCATAAAGAATTTGGAGTACATGAATATCTTGTAAACTTATTATATGAGAGATCTGATGAGATTTTATGGTATTTACCACAGTTATGCGAGATATCTTTAAATAGATTTGAAAAAAGCAGTCTTTGGAAATATTTTCTTGATAAGTCCAGTGAAAATATGAACTTTTCTTTGATACTTTCTTGGATGTATCAAGCAATGAATGAAGATAATTTACCATTAATTTCAGAATATGCTCAGAATATGCTTCAAGAGATCGAGATGGCAATGGTAAATAGCAAACTTAAACCAGATATTAGATATATAGAAAAGAGATTATATTTTTGGAGAAGATGTAAATTATCTCTTTTCCAATCATTTAATAACCAAAATATTAAATTGGATGTTATTGAAGATGAATTTAAAGATAAGAATAATAATTTTGAGATGATAAATCGTGAAAATACCAATACTCAGTTATCTTTAGCAATTTACTCCACTCTTCCTAGCAGTGAAACCATAAATTTAAATTTAGATGAAGATTTAAACCAAGATGATAATAAAATGATATCTTCAGAAATAAATACATGTATAGTACCAAGTGCTTCAAAAACGATTAAACTTTCATCTTGTGATGTTTTGCCAGATATTTGGATTTATAGGATCATTAATGATGATTTTAGTTGTGAAAACAAGACAAAAATTGAATATATACAAACAAAACTTGGATTAATAAATCGTCAGTTTAAGAATTTATATTCGAATGCAACTTGTGCTGCTTATTATAATCCAAACCCAGGAACATCTTCATATTATTCAAATGGAATTTCATCGAGTGCTTTTGGATCATTAAATTCAGGATTTTTACCAACAAATATAATATCAGGATCATCATCCTTTGGTACATTTAGTTTAAATGGAAATTCAAGTAAAGTTTCAATACCTTATTTTTTCTTTTCAAAATTAGGTTCTCCATTTGATTTAATTGATGTTAATAAGATAATAAATGATATTCAATTCAGATCAAAATCCAGAATAAGCTTAATAAATAAGAACCATAATTTTAATATTCAAGATAATAAATCGGAAGATATTATTTCAAATCCAACAACTCCAAGAGATGTGATAAGAATTACTCATCCTTTTTCGCCTTGTTCAGAATCAGAATCAGAATCAGGATCAGAATCAGAATCAAATGATTTAGATTTTGATGATAATGGTACTTTTGAGGAGATAAAATTGTCTCCTAATATTAGTATTTGTGATAATGATAATAAGAAGAATATACCATTATTAACACCAAATTCAACCAAAAAAATAAAATGCTTGGAAAATTTATCAAACGAGAATTCTGGCTCTCCAATACAATTAAATGACGATATTCTTAGGAATGAAGAAATCTTTAAAGTATATATATCAGAGATTGAGAAAGAAAGTGAAACACTTTATTATTTATTTAAACAGCATAGATGTAATTACTTTAATAGAGTAAATCAGCTTGTTTCACAATTTCTTGAGATTTCAAATTTTTTGCAGTCAAATATTAATAAGGAACATAGATGTGAGATTTTGGAATTTATTATAGAAGAATTAAATCTTTGGCTCTTTTATTCAAGATTTTCAATTTCAATTTCAAGAACAACATTTCTATTAAACAGTATTTCTTTACCAATGCCATCTTTTAATAATGAATTTTGTAGTAGATTTTCAGAAAATGATAGTTTTATTTCAAATAAGGATGAAAATACTAAAGGTATAATTGGATTTTCTCACTCAGATTATATTATGGATAAAAATTTATGTTCTTTAAATAACTGCCAATTTTTACGTATAATTCCAAATGAATGCAAGATTTATAATTCCAGAAAAAGAGTCCATTTTTTATTAGCAATTGAAATTGCGGATCTTGATGACCAAGACTATGAACTTGGAAAAAATTCTCAAGATCTGATTTCCAAGGATATTTTAAATTATCTCAAGAATCATGGGATTAAACTTAAAACTGATGATAATGATGAAAATCAAAATAGATCCCAAGATATATTGCTTAATTTTCTTAATATACTTTCTATTGGCATTTCAGAATCAACTGATGTAGGTTTATCTCAGGAAGACTTTAATCAAATATCTTTTATTGATAATAAAGATTCTGACAAGATTGAAGATTCTGATATCCATGATAATGAATTAAGTGATGATGAAGTGTTTATTAATGAAAATTGGCCTCAAGAAACTTGGTCAAGTAAGATTAAGAGATATCGAAAAGAATCACCATACTCAAAGCTAAAGAGTTGGGGGATTAAAACACTTTTATTAAAATCTTCAGATGACCTTAGACAGGAATATCTTGCATCTCAATTACTTCAACAATTTGATTGGATTTTTAAAATTAACAAATTACCCTTATGGCTTCATCCATATGAAATACTTGTAATTGGCTCTCATGGTGGTTTTATTGAATATATTCAAGATACTTTTTCTATTGATAGTCTTAAACGTAGATTCCAGACTGACAATCTTTTAAATTGTTTTCATCAGTTATTCAAAGATGAGGAACTTAAATCTAAAGCAAGGAAATGTTTTGTTGAAAGTCATGCTGCTTATAGTCTTGTTAGTTACTTCCTTCAAGTTAAAGATAGACATAATGGAAATTTCTTAATTGATAAGCATGGTCATATCATTCAAATTGATTATGGGTTTATGTTAAGTAATTCTCCTGGTAATGTTAATTTTGAGCAAAGCCCTTTCAAATTAACTCAAGAATTCCTTGATGTTATGATGGGAGAAAACTCTTCTGATTTCCAATATTTTCAACAACTTATTATTAAAGGATTCTTAGCTTCCAGAAAACATGTTGATCAAATTGTTTTAACCATTGAATCTATGACTTCAGCATCCAAACTTCCTTGTTTCTCTTTGTTTACAAATAAGGAATACTTTATTCAAGATATTAGAGACCGCTTCTTTCTTCATCTTACTGAAGAACAATGTGTTATTAAAGTCACAGAATTAATTCAATCTTCTATAAATAATTGGAGATCCATTCAATATGATGCATTCCAACGAATTACCAATGGAATTCTTTAATTCCTTTCATTTACTTGCCTCAATATTATCAATCCTAGTATCTAGTTTCTTTTCTATATTATTACTATTATTATTATTATTAAAATCTAAAATATAACTTTATATTATTCGTTAATTTTTCTTTCTTTCACTTATTTTCCCAAATAGTATTTGTTTTTTCTCTTTTATCCACATGACATCATTCATTCTGCATGCATGCATGAATGCTAGTGGCAGTAATAATTTTACACGTAATAACATTTATTAAAAAAATATAATGCAAATATTTATGAAATGCATGACAGAAGAAATTTGAAAAAAAAAGGAAAAAAAAACAAAATAAAAAATCATTAATATCCAATTCCAGTATTACCTCTATTAGGTACAAAACACGTTATCTACCCAAATAATTGTGAAATATGTGAGCAAACCTAAACTCTAATTATTATTCCACATATTGTTGTTATGTTGTAGGAACCCAGAATTGTTGCCAGTTCTGGACGAATGGAAACCTGGGAAATTTACAGAAGTTTGCTTTGATTGACCAGACCCAACTTGTCCTGTCTGGCCAGTAGTATTCTGTGCTCTTCCTGACAGAAACATACTTGAATTGCCAGAACTTGCATTAGCTCCAACCCCCTGACCTTGGTGAGCTAAATCCATTCCTGTACCCACCGTTGCCCCATTTACAGCACCTGAAGGGTTGCCAGATGCGGAATTACCACTTGTACCATTAGGAGTACCTGAACCAGTATTAGTTGACCCTGAGCTTGCTGGTTTACCTATATATTGCATATTCCCTTGAAAGCTATTAGCAGAACTTTGTCCATTGCCTTTAGCATGACTGTTCGGGTTTCCAGCATTTGGGTTTCCTTGAGAATTAATATTAGCAGTTGACGAAGGGTTTTGGATGTGGCCATGATGGTTAACGTAACCTTGGTGATGTATAAAATCACCTGGATGACCTCCAATATTATCCAATTTACTGTTATTAGTACCTGGTTGACCTAAAAAAACTGCTTGAGGTATTGTTTGATCCATACCAAACTCATTTGATCCATTATTATTGAAACCCATTGGTAAATTCATCTGATTTTGCAGAGAATTTCCACTTCCATTTGGCTGTTGGCCCCCCATGTTCATTTGTTGATGTGACATACCAGGAGGAAGAATTGATTGAATATTTTGGTAAGAGTTCGGGTTTTGGTTACTGACATGATGATTATGTGTAGAACTTCCTCCTATTGTTATTGGTGATTGGTTATTTGATGAATGATAATTTACACCAATTCCATCAGATACAATAGCATTTCCAGATGCATTGCTATTAACTGCTGTATTCCCTGATCCTCCTGCTCCTGCTCCCGCTCCTCCTATTCCGTATACTCCGTTTAACCCATGTTGACTTGGATTTGGTCCTTGTGAGTATTGGTTAAAAACTGGAGTTGGGTGATGATGACCATTTGGTTTAGTATTATAATGAGGAAAACCAAAAGCTGCAGTGTTTCCAACCATATAGGGGAAATTTGCTGTATACCCAGCATAATTCAGATATGCATAGTTATATGGGTTTGCTGCTGCTGCCGCTGCTGCTGCTGCTGCTGCTGCCAAAGCCATATTGGAGTTATTTCCACTAGTTGCATTGCCTGAACTACTACCATTCGACCCAGCACTACCACCTACTACTGTATCACTATAATTCATACCACTATTACCAGACAATAAAGTTGGATTTGACGAGTAAACACTACCACCACCTACCATCCCTTGGCCTGCTAATGGCAAGTTATTATAGCTATTAATTGCACTCCCAGAGATTGAGTGACTCATATACCCATTTCCAATCCCAGAAGATTTTATGGAAGTATGTACATTGGATCCAGATACACCTGATCCTCCAGAAACTCCTGCTCCACTATTTCTTTGTGAAGCATTTTGATGTAATAATCCCTGATCTACAATCATTCCACTTGTAGAGCTTTCTTTTGATGGAGATGAACTACTAGTATTCCATCCATTCAATAAGTGACTCCCAGATACACTAGCGCCACTAATTCCATTACTATTTTCAGAACCAACAGTCACTCCCGATATGGCGCCAACATTCGAGGTTCCGAGGCTATTAGAATGCCCCCCCATTGTATATGAGGAATTGGCGGGAATGCTAGATGATTGATTTGGGATGCTGTTGGAGTTATTATCAGAAACTATACTGTTATTGATTTGAACTTGGTTTTCTGGAATTTTGCTGATATCAACAGCTCCAAAGCTACCAAATAAAAGTCCATCATTAGCATTAGGATCGACTGTTCTGCCTTCTGGTAGAAATACTCCAATTCCTTGTGATTTGTAATCAATTCCACCACCTATTTGTATTCCATGTGGTGGAGACATTCCGCCAACTTTAATCCCGAGGCAAATTGCAGTCATTCCGGAATTAGCTATTGAATCTGGTGAGTATATGTTTGAGGTTGAGGGAGAAGAGCTTTGAGTATTATCGTTGACAATATTAGAGGATATCTTTTGATCTTTTCTTGTCTTTTCAGAATGCTTCGACATTATGTTAGAGGTTTCTTGGGTACTCTGTTGTTCATGTTGTTGTCTAGCAGAAGCCGAGTGATCTTGCGACAACTTCTCCTTAGTAATAGTGTCGTTTGAGGAATTCCCATGATCTTTATTATGATTACTAGTTGTCTGAGACTTTTCCAAACTATTTCCAGTATCTTTATTATTACTGGTATTGTTTTTGCGAGCCAAATTAGCCCATGTAGTTGTGCTATCTATTGGATTATTGGAGATACTTGCTTTTGTAGTACTAACATGATTGACAACTGGAGTTGAACCACTTGTTATTGAGATCTTTGAGCTGTTGTTTGATTCTTGTTGTAGGCTTTGATCTCCTGTTGTTCTCGCCTGGTGAGATTGGCTTTGATTTTGTGTCTGTCCATGACCATGACCATGTCCATGACCGTGACCGTGACCGTGACCATGGTTGTTTTTTTGTCCCTGTATATGGTGCTTAATAGACTTATTATTGAGCTTGTTATAGTTGGTATTAGTACCTTCAACATGGTTTTGATTTTGGCTTTGGTTTTGGTTATTTTGAGAATAAGCTTGTTTACCAGATTTGATAGAATAAGTATTACTGAAATTCTTATTCTTATTGGCACTATTGTTATTATTAGAATTTATAGTATTTGTGTTATTTTGTTTTAAGCCTCCGTTTGATCTATTCTTACCAACTTTTGTCCATTGTCCTGATTCATGACCACTAAAATCCTCAATAACATTACCTACAGCAAGCTCAATTTGATTGGCATCATAATGACATCGATGTATTAAATCTGAAATCTCATTCAGATTAAAGTTGTATGGTTCCAATACAGGAGTCAATTCTCTAACCCATTTGGCAGTTCTTGGAGACATAGGGGTATCAACAACTGCTGGTTGAACATTTATTCTTCTATAGTAGTCTTCATTTATAAAAGAATTTGGCTCCTTAGAATTAGACTTGTTATTTCCTGCAATGGCAGAATTCTTATTTGCTCTCAAATTTCTTGCTCGAGCTGACATTTTAAAGTACTATGTAATAATATATAAAGTAGAATAGGCTATTATGTGTTTGGATATCTTTTTATAAAGCAAAAACAAACAGTTGGATTAAGTAAAATTGCCAATAATGTTTGTTTCTGCTCTTAACTGCTCCAAGTAATTTTTGACTTCACTCTCACTTTAAAAACCTTAAAGTGAGACCGTGCTTATATTGAAACGGAGAGTCTTTAGTTACTTGTTCTGCTTTTCCGTGTACTTTTGTTTAGTATAAGAAAAAAAAAATCACATATATTTCTTATGTAATAAATTAATTTTACTCCTATTTCCCACAATACCTTAATTCCTCTCCAATCCTATTTTTCTTCTAGTCTTAATTTATTAATATAATAATATTTACCATTTGACTATTTAAATTAATAATAATAATAAT
>QZWW01000083.1:0-120304 GCA_004337795.1 Cryptosporidium viatorum
AAAAAAAAAAAAAAAAGCAATGAAACTATACACTGCCTTCGTATCATTATATTTATTCTTGCTCAATTTTATAGTCCAGGCTGAAAATCAAGACTACCCGATAGATGAAAATCTCATCAACTTGAAAGAACACGAATTCAAAGAAAAAGTATTAGATGATGTGACAGATCGAATATGGTTTGTCAAGTTTTATGCTCCTTGGTGTGGTCATTGCAGACATTTGTATCCAGAAATATTGAAAGTTTCTGAACATTATAAAGATAACGAAAAGATAAAAATAGCTAAAGTTGACTGCAGTGTGGAAACCAAAATATGTAAAGAACAAAATGTTGTTGGTTATCCAACAATGAGAATTTTTTCTAAAGGGAAATTAATCAAACAATATAAACGTCCAAAAAGAACTCATGTGGATATTATTAAATTCATTGAGAGAGGAATTCAGCCAGATATAGTCAATATTCAATCATACAATCAAATTCATGAGCTTAGCTCCGACTTGTCATCGTACCCAATTCTATTGATCATGTTTAATTCAGAGACTGAAATTGAGCAGAATTTGGAATTTCTTGAAAAACTTGTTAAAAAGAATGATTTTGAAGTCACAATTACAGTAACTTATACTAAAAATGTTAAAGACCGTATTCTAGAAAGTACAAAGGATCACAAATTTAGCAATACTGACTTGTGCTCAACATCTCCATGTATTACTATGATTGGAAAAGATAATTTCTCACCAACAATAGTATTTGTTAAAGAAATAGAATTTATTCTCAACTTCATTCAACAATATAGATTCCCATTCTTAAATGCTCCATCTAGAATGGAATTTATTGAGTACCTTAATAGCGGAAATCTTGTGGTTATTATGGGAATTAAGGAAAATGTCAAAATTAACCATGAAATTAGTGGTGACTTTATCACTGATTTTGGTACAATTGCTGAAAAGGTTAGAAAAGAAATGTTCTTACCTATCAAGTTTTCAGAATCAGAAATCCCTAGAGGAATTGTTTTTGCAATTGTTGATTTTGTATCTTACTCATCACTTTTTAGAGAATTTGGAATTACTGACTTTAACTTCATACAAGGATATGAAATTGTTGTTGCTGATGGACTTAAATACTACTACAACCGTCCAGACATGATGAAAATCCCTGTTTTACTTGAAACTATCAGACTAATTTCTGATCAAGATTCAAAAGTTCCTAGACTTAAAGCATACTCTATATTTAACCCAAACACTATTAGGAGATTTTTTTATGACCTTAATGTAGTCATCAGCGACATTTTTTATAAATCATGGTTTCATGCAACTGCCGTCACAGTCATTGCATTTCTTATTGTAGCTGGACTCACAGTATTTTGTTGCCTTATTTTCTTTGGTGACCTTGCAGATTCATACTTATTGCATAATGACATGGCTACTATTGAAATGCAAAAGATGGCGCCAAATTCGGAAAAGAAAGTAAATAAAAATAAAGACGAAAAATCTGATAATGAACTGGAAGATAGTTCTTTAAGTGATACAGTCCGTTTTTCTGACGAAGAACCAGAATTGGAGGAACCAAGAAAGGAAAGGTAGAGAAACAAAACTTTTCAATTCCATTTTCTTTAATGTTAAAATAAAATATATATTTTCATGAATGGCTGTCAAATACACGTAATTTTCTCCAAAAAGTGTTTTTTATCTTTGTTTAATTAATTCTGCCAGTATTTACTGAAATTTAAGTACGTTTGAAGGCTTGATTACTGTATTTTATAACAACTAATTCAAAATGTGCAAAAGAAGACAGAAACAATCATTAAATGACTTAGATATAGTCCAAAAGCTGGCTTTGCCAGTGGATGAAACGACTGATGACCCTGAATTTCAAGAAGCTATGAACTATTTAAAAAGCGTAAGAGAGGAAGCAAAGTTAATAACATCATGTAAGGTGCATACAAATGAATCAGATACTGAAAAAGAAGAAACGCTTATCACAAAAGTTAAAGATACCAAGAGTAATAATACAGGGAATAGGGATTCTGAGGAACATTGTAACTACATTGACTTTGACTACTTAACAAACTATCATATTTCAGAGAATTTATCGATAATTAGAAAAGATCCTGCTTATGATAAGTGTAAATCCGAAATCATTGATTATATACTTTTACAAAAAGAAAAGGTATCGACCTTGACGGAAGCTCTACAAACTGAAGAGACTATCTCTGTTTCAAGCTGGGAAGAAATTATTGACTCAGCCCAAATTCCATGTATTACTTTAGGCAAATGGAATTCATACAATTGGTCCAGCTTATTGGAATATTATGCTAATAAATTTGATGAAAGTACTCTAGATTCCTTTATATTAAATACTAATGCCATTCAATGGGTTACCCTTGCTCTCATTTCTGTTCATACAATTGATTCATACAATCCACATGTATCCTATTGCATGCAAAGAATCAAAAGGTACTTGGAATCAAATGATTTCTTGCATTTAAGCAAAGACGATTATTTTCGTATTGAAACTATTATTATTATTATTAAGTATATTTATAATCAATTCTAATAGGATTACTTATATAATAATTATTTATTTTCATTATATTTTAAACTTTAGCCACGTTTTATATAAGAAATGAAGTTTATATTAAGTTGATAACTATAGGATCAAGGCAAAAGAAGAAAGGAATTCAATTGGTTAATAGGATGAAGTAAGATACAATAAACTTTACTTGGAGTGTGCTTCAAATAACATTCCTAGAACTACAATTATAATATATTAGTTCAGTTATCTATCTCAAGCACATCATTTAATACTTAGCTTATCATAAATTTGTTATCAGCATTTGATAACTCGATTATCAAATTAATAAAAACATAGAATTAAGAAAACAACTAGTTAGAAATTCTCTATCCCAAACAATATAATCTTCACAAATTTTTACTCATTTAACTTTTTATTATTATTAAATTACAAAATATATTTTGTATTTATATTTAAATAGTAACATTTGGCGCCATAAATAGGAAATTAACTTTACGAGAATTTACAATTATTGTATTTATTTGAAGAAAATAAGCAAGAGGAAGAAAGTTAAATCGGGATTAAAATTATTGGGGTTATTTAATAAAGCTTCCAATTGTTTGAGAGGTGAGACTAACACGAAATCTGTGAAAATTACTCGAAGAATTGGAATTATTAACAAGCAATGGAAAAAATTTGGAATGTGGTCAAGTTGCGTCTAGAAAAAGGGGATTCATATGATGCTTACCAACTACTTATTAGTAGATTGTCTCGATTTAGCCCGAAAGATTCTGTGGAGTTTGGATTAGAAAAAGCAAAATATTTTGATGAATATGGGTTTAATGAAATAGCTTGTCATGTATGTACCAGTATGATTAAGAAAGCTAGAGAAGAAAAGCTAAAGATTTCAAATAACCAATTTAACTCCATAATGTATATTTTAAGTTCAGGCAGTTTTTGTAATGAGAAAGGGAAGCTACTTAATGATACTCTTTTGTGGTGTAAAGATCATGAAAATGATAATACTGAATATATATACAAATTACATGTATGGGCCTCTAATTATTATTTTGTTCATCAAAATTTTTCCAAGGCTCAACTTTATGTGATTTTAACTGAAAATTCTGAATTGTTTGCCAACATTCTCATTGAGTGGAGTAAGAAAGGTTATCAATCAGAAAAAGATATATTTCTACTTAGAGCTATTCTTGTATTACTTTCCTTAAAAAAAACACAATTTGCACATGACCTTCTTGATAAATACTGCCAACTATTAAAAGAAAGCAATGATCCTTCTTCATCCTTTTCTTCTACACCTAATACCATTATTGATTCTGATATCCCATCTGCTCCAATACAAATGGCATTCTTCATCATTTCAGCCTGCGAACTTGCAGATAAAAAAACCGCCATGCACTTTTTTGACATGATAAAAAATAAATATGCCTTATTAATTAGGCGGGATCCAAGTTTTGCTCGAATTATTGACAAAATTGACCAAATATATTTCAATAGGCAAAAAAACGCCTCATTTAATATGTTGTCAAACCTTCTTTCAATGTTCAGTGGTGATGAATAATGAATGAAGATTCGTCGTTTTACTTATTAATTTTCTAATAAAAGTTTATTTATATCTTTATCACTAGAATACACATTCTAAGTCAAGGAAAGCTTTTACATTATAAGTTTTTTTTTTTTGTTATTAACTGTCATTTCTCCACACGTATCCATTTCTATATACAGTGTTCGCAATCTTTGCGTTCTTTTCCGTTCTGTAACAAGGCTTACAATAGATTAAAAAAGGAAAAGAGTTAATAATAATATATATTTAACGTTTTTTTTTTTAAAAAAAAAATAGTAATAATTGTTAGATCTAACTAAAATTTTTAATTACACAAGCAACCGATTATATTCTATTGAATTAAGAGATAAATTCAGAAAAGAAAGACCATTTCTAATCACAACCAAGGAAAAGAGTATCATAAGCAGAACTGGCTTATTAGGTCTTGTTTTCATCATTATAAATCTCAAGTTCAATAATTAACTACGATAAACATCATCCAATAATTCTCATACTTTTCAATTGTAAAAATTGTAAAATGAGGTCAATGATTGAAGACTGTATCATCTAATATTATTGTTAAAAAATCAAAAGATATATAATTGTGACTTGAGTTTCAATTAGTAAACTTGGTAGAATAACTTTCATAACAATCCTCTTAAAATATATATTATTACCACTCAGCATAAAAACTATTAATCGTTATCAAAAACTATGTTTGATTAAGGTAATAAATGACGGAGTAGAAATCGAAAAGATCATTGTTCAGTAATTAAAAAATGTCATCATCTTATTGATAAGAGCCCAATGCTTGAAATTCAAGCAACATCATCACAAGGAATCCTTTGTTTTTCTAAACACTATATTTTATTACCTTTTTTTCTTCTTTCATTTTCTCTACTAACTCTTCTCTTGTGAATCAATAATATCTATTAATAATTTATTCATTAAAGATATTTTTTCTACAAATCATCTTAATAATATTAGTTTCTCTGGATTATTAATGATGTAAAAAAAAAATAATAATGATATATTAACAAGTCAACTTCTTGGTCAAATCCTGTTTAAAAGTAAACATCTTAAATATTTTCGATATATATTTTTTAAAAAAGCATTAAAAAGAAGTTAAATATTAAATTTCCTTTTAAACTTCAATACTCATTATACTCAAACTAGTATATCCATTATTCCTCATCTTTCTCCAGCTAACCAACAAATCAATAAATATTAAACATTCCAATCAAATTGCCAAGCTCATTCTTTTCATAATGTTCGGAAAATATTAAGGAAACAAATTAAATTACTTAAATAATTTATTAAATGTCAATTAAGACAAATTGCATTACGTGTAAATTATAAATAAAAATATAAATATATATAAATACATATATTTAATTTATTATTAAAGAAAAAACAGAAATTTCCCGCCCAAAAGACAAATTGTATTCAAAAAAAATGGCCCGCCCAATCCGGACCTGTTTTCACTCATACGGGTTACGAGGATCGAACTCGTGATCTCTCGCGTGTTAGGCGAGCGTCATAGCCACTAGACCAAACCCGCTACGTTTTTGGTATGCATAGATCGTAATTATATTATTTCAAAAGTCTAGAAAAGACTCAAAGATGGTAAATTCCACCGGTTAAACGATAAGTGATCAGTCAAGTATTTTTTTTTTCTTTTTTAATCATATTATCAAAAAAGATCTAAAAATATTCAAAGCTGAAAATAGATGGAATTTAGAGTTTGAGAAAATTTTCTTTCTCATAAAAGAAATCTAGAATACATTTTGTATAAGTAATTATGAAGAACTTTCCGACTTGAGAAAGTTTTATTAATTTCAAGTCTAGAGTATATTTCAATCATACGCATCTAACAAAATCTCCTATTATCCGAATTTATTTTTCCTAATATATTATATAAATTCTTAATTAACAGTGACTGAATTTATATTCTATAATTCACACTATGATCTTGTAAATATAAACAGCTTTTTTTAAACATTGGTTATTATACTTTTCTATTTACAATTTATTAAACAAAAAATTTGTATTTATTCATTTATCACATTAACTTTTAATCCCATCATTTTCTCCTCTTTCTCCATTGTTTCCCTATTCCCCCCTCTTTTCTACTCCTTCCCTTCTTTTTCTATTTTTTCTTATTCCCCCCATTATTAATTAAAAATTAATTTTGTAGTGTGGCGCCAAAACATGCATATTTGCAGTATAATACAAAAAAAAAAAGATTATTTTACTCCCCCTCATAATTTACCCCCTGTAAGAGTGAACATAATAGTATAAATATATATATAAATATATATATTTATATATATATTTATATTACATATTTATTTATTTATATTTATATACATTATCATTTTTAGATAATAATATTTCAAGACTCGAAAATATACAAAGAGAAAGTTGAATGATTTGAATGAAATTAACAATACTTTGTAAATATATAAATTTACGAGAAAATTGCACAAACTTATAAATTTCTTTAAACTTTTAATCGTAAATAAACTTCACTCTAAAACTGTAATAACAATCATCACACCACCAAAACTACCAAAAGCTGTGGTAATTGCCATATAAACCATTTGAAGAGAAGAAGAAAAAAATAAAAGGTTAATAGAAATTTTAAGCAACCCGATATTAAAATTAAAATCAATATTTAAATGGTATATGTGTGAATACAAGAGTGAAAGAAATGTCAGCTTTATTCTCGTTAAATTTTAGAAACCAAAACAAATCAAAGCAGGAAAAGGATGATCATTTGGCCAAAGAAACAAAAATAGAAAAAATGGAAATAATGGAGTCTAATTTTCAAAGGAACGCAGAAAATATGAAATTGATAATTAAGAATGAAAACGAAAAGGAAAAAGAAAAGGATTGTGTGCTTTTCGACTCTGATACTTTGATTAAATACCAAAGGCAAAACTTAGAAGCATTTGACCCTATCAACTCAAAATGGTACACAGAGTTTGACAAAAATGGACGGATTTCCTGTGTGGGAAATCAAGGAAATATCAGACTTCTAGCTGGAGATACCTTAGCCTTGAGATTATATAATGGTACAATTCAAGGTGAAAGCTTTGTTATTACTTTAGAAGATTTCTTTGGAAACAAAAAGGTCATTCCTCCCAAAGATACAGATTCTCTAGGAAACTTTTACTGGGATCTAAATATAACTGAGCCAGGTTCAGTTCAAATTTCTATCTCTATTGTAAATTGTTTTCAAAAATCAAAAGAAGTTATCGATCAACTTAACAATAGCTTAATGAGTAATACAATCATTGTAGAGCCAAAATTGTATATAAACAATAACTTCATCCCAAGCTCAGGAATTTGCATGCAGACAATTCTTAGTCAATGTTTAGGTAATATTCAAAACTGGAAGAGACGTCTTGAAATTACTTCAAAACTTAATTATAACATGGTTCATTTTACTCCTTTACAAATTTTTGGTCAATCTGGTTCTTGTTATTCTCTGGCCAACCAAAATGAAATATCCTCTTTATTCTTTAACAATGAATTCGACAAAGACCACCAAGACCAAAACCAAAGTTCAATTGAAAAATATACCAACTCCAATCATAAAGAGACAACTATTAATCCTGAAACTGTTAAAATATACTCATCTGAAGAAAAATATAACTTTCTTAAACAAGTTATTGATGAGCTGGAGACAGACTATGGGATATTATCCGCTTGTGATATAGTACTAAATCATACAGCTGATAATTCTCCCTGGTTAAAAGAACATCCTGAATCTGGGTATAATTTGGATAATTCTCCTCATCTTACAGCAGCTGTTGAACTTGATATAAAGCTACAGGAATTCTCAAAAAACATATATTACGGAAAGTATTCAAACTCATACGGGGTTGATAGAAATATTAATACTATTCAACATGTTGATTTGGTTATTTCAGCTCTAAAGGAAGAAATCATTCATCCTTTCAATATCAAAGATTTCTTTACTCTAAATATTCCTGAAATCCTCAACAACTCAAGAATGGGAGATTCTTCTCAATCTGTATTAGATTATAAGCAAGAAAGAGAATTTAATGATATTATTGAGAGAATTAATGCAAATGATACCTTTGAAAATAAACTCTACAACATTTCTCTATGCTTTTCATGTTCAAGTAGATCAAAGATCACAATTCCATCTTATATTTTCAACAAGATGGGTCTTTCAAATATTTCTGAAAATGTATTGGAAAAAGTCCAGAACAGACTTTTTGAATTTGCTGAACAAATCTCGAATGATATTTGTAGCTCAATTAGAGGTCTAGTAGTTTGGGAAAGAGTTGAATGTAGTAAGGGACCAATAGGATTGAATCACTGGGAATCCTTAACTCCAAGATACTTTACTCCAATCGAAGATTCTCTAGGAAAGACCCACTACCTCGCAAATAATGGTTGGGTAATGGGATGGAATGCCAAAGAAGACTTTGCTGCTCCTGGATCTTTTGTTTATCTCAAAAGAGACTTGATTGTTTGGTCTGACTGTGTCAAGCTCAAATACGGAAAGTGTGAGTCTGAATCCCCATTTCTATGGAAATGGATGTCCGATTATTGTAGGAGTGTTGCTAACATATTCCATGCAATCAGACTCGATAATTGTCACTCCACTCCTCTCCATGTTGCAAAACATATGCTCAGAGTATGTAGGAAGACCAGACCAAACATATGGGTATATGCTGAACTTTTTACGGGTGATTACCAAGTAGACTTAGAGTTTGAAAGAACTCTGGGACTCAATGCTCTAATTAGAGAGGCTATGAGAGCAGAAACACCTGGTTCTTTAGGAAATTATGTAAGTAACTATAGTACAGCTCCAATTGGAGGCCTCTCCACCGTTCCAAGTATGTTCCAAGCAGTTGATTCCGAAAATCTGGATAAAGAAAGTAACCAAGAAATTCTGATTTCACTTCCTATACTACAGGGAGCTAAACCTCTCAAGAGGCTCCCATGTCCAGCAATCTTCTTTGATTGCACTCATGACAATGAAACTCCTTGTGAAATCCGAACTCCTATTGACACTTTACCAACAGCAGCTTTGGTTGCTTCAACTAATTGTGCTCTCGGTTCTACCAGAGGTTTTGATGAGATTGTACCTCATAATATTAGCGTAGTATCAGAGAGAAGACTCTATCAGAACTATATTATCAATGTATATGGAGACGAGAAACCCCATCATCCTAAGGATAAAGACTCGATAGAATTAAACTTAAGATCAAGATCTAATAGTTTTGGTCCATTTCAGAAACTTGCCAGTAACTATCTGACAGAACTCTCCACTATCAATTGGAACTTTGGAGAAATCAAAAGCAACAGCTCCAATATCTCCACAGAAATTATTATTGAATGGAGACATCCTGCCAATACTGTAGAAATTCGTGGAGACTGGGATGACTGGAAAGAAAGTATTCAACTTGAAAAACATCCAAACGGGAACTTTATTGCAAAACTCTTTATCAGATTTGGAATGAAACCAGAACAAACTCAAATACAGGATCAAGAAAGTAAGAATTATAACTCATCCAAAATTATTTATCCAATAAACCACCGTCTACAATATGAATATAAATACATTGTAGACGGGAATTGGATGCATGATCCAAATCTTCCCTATACTTCAGACAATAAAGGAAATACCAATAACATCATTACTTTATTAAAGAGACAAAGATCTATTGCTATGGTATCTAAATGGAAGCATGGTGATCAACTTCCCGGTATTATGAGTGCCAGAAAGATCCTTAACAAGTTACACCAGCAAATGGCTTTATTTGGCTTCAATGAATCCCATGTCCACTATCTTACTCAAGATATTTTGATGGTCCAGAGATATAATCCTAAGATCCAAGAAAATATCTACTTCATTACTCACTCCTCTTTTACTAGAAACAAGATTGATCAACTTCCAGAAACCATTGTATTGGATGGTTGCATTAAAGATATAGTTTTTGCTGGATCTTTGTTTGTTCCAAATTATACTTCAGTATACAGAAATGACACAAATAGGATTCACGGTTTGGATTCAGAGCTTCATAAATATAAGAAACTTGAAGAAATCTCAAGTTACTCTTACGATCCTTTAAAGAATATTACCATTATAAACCTTAACAGATTCCCTCCCGGATCTTTAATTATCCTTCATACTATCAGACATAAAGGATTCTCTGTTACTCAAAATGCATTGCTGAAATTCTATAGAAATACTCAACAGAGCTTACCTAAAGTTCTTACCAATTGTCTAGAATCCGATAATTGTCATCCTTCTGATGCCATTAATTACATCTTATTTAGCTGTAATAACGAAGAACTTGACAGAAGCTACGGAAGTAGAGGAGTTTACAATGTCCCAAATCTTGGAGACTTTGTGTATTCTGGCATTTATAGTTGTATACATGCTTTTGATACTGCAAGAAAGATGGAAGATAATGGTGCAAATCATCCATTTGTGTTACATCTCAAACAAGGACCTTGGTATGTTAACTATGCAATTCAAAGATTAAAAGAATATAAAGGTACCGGATTTAATGGACATAAAAAATCTTATCCAAGTTATTTGGAAGATTCAAATTCTGAGAATATTTATCCATTATCAGAACTTGCTGAATGGATTGAGACCCAGTATTCTTTGATTAATAAAGTAGCAAATATTCCAATTGAATATATTGTTTCCTACATAGATATAATGTTCTCTTCCATTTACAGAAATATCTTATATTACATTTTGAATAATGAGAAAAGTAAAGTTCTACTTGAAAACAGCTCAAAAGATATCTCAGATTTCCTATTAAAACAAGATCCTTTATATATTCATCTTCAAATGGCTACTTATCAGGTATACTCTTATGTACCATCGTCTCCTTTAGTTTGGAATTCCAAGATCCCATCTCTTTCAGCAGGACTTCCTCATTTCTCAACAGGATTCATGAGGAGTTGGGGAAGAGACACATTTATCGCATTCAATGGTATTTTAATTTCTTCAAAAAGGTATTTGGAAGCAAAACAAGAGATTCTTGGAGTTGCAAGATTGATGAGACATGGATTAATTCCAAATTTAATAGACTCTGGAAATAAACCAAGATATAATGCAAGAGACGCAACATGGTTCTTTTTGAATGCAGCTCTTGAATATTGTGTTAATATATCAGATGGATATCAAATTCTTGACGAGGATATTGAGCTTAGATTCCCAATAAATTTGGAAGAGGACTTGTCAAGGTTCAAAGAAGCTTTTGAATGGCTTAAACTTAAATTTGACTATACCCAAAGTGAAAGAAAAGATCTTAAAAGCATTCGAATACTTAAATTTTCCGATATTATACAGTATATTATGGTAAAACACATTGTTGGTATCAAATTTAGAGAGGAAAATGCTGGAATTCAATTGGATGAGCAAATGACTGATTTAGGATTCAATATTGAAGTAAACTGGGACTCTTCTAATGGGTTAATTTTTGGTGGAAATGTCCATAATTGTGGAACTTGGATGGATAAGATGGGATCATCTATAAAAGCTAACAATAAGGGAATTCCAGCTTCGCCAAGAGATGGAGCAGATATTGAGATTATTGCTCTTTTGTATTCTTGCATTAATAATATAATAAACTTACAAAAATCCAATAAGTTTCCCCACAAAGGAGTGACTCATCCAATTTCTGGATATATTTCTTATTCAGACTGGTCAAAACTTATTAAAACAAACTTTGAACGTTGTTTCTATATTCCCTCATGCGATAGCAATGATTATCTAGTTGATAGTAAAATTGTGAATAGAAGAGAAATTTACAAGGATACTTTCAGATCCACTCATGGATGGACAGATTACCAACTCAGATGTAACCTTGCTGTAGCTATTGGGGTTTCAAAAGATCTATTTGATTTTGAGCATGCTATAAAAAGTATTGAAACCATTGAGAAATATTTATTCTCTCCAAATATGCTTGGAATTAAGACTTTAGATCCATCCGACTATAACTACAGGCCTAACTACGATAACTCTAATGATTCTGAAGATTATAAAGTAGCTCATGGATTTAATTACCACCAAGGCCCTGAATGGGTTTGGCCTATGGGACATTTTCTAATTGCAAAGTATCAACTCCTAAGGGAAAAGTATGAAAAAACTATTGGCACTGAAAAAGCCATCAAATTAGCTATTTCTGAAACAATGAAACATTTGATTAACCATAGAAATCACATAATTTCAGACCAATGGGGTTCTTTGCCAGAGCTCACTAATGATAATGGTTCATTTTGCAAAGATAGTTGTTTTGCACAGGCCTGGTCGGTTGGTACCATTTTATATTTCCTCACATCTATAATGAGCAATCAGTAGATAAAAATCTTAATCAACTTTTTTCTCTTCTATTTATTAAATGATATTAATTTTAATAATAAATATTAGTTTTAAATAGTTTTTAATATTTTTATTTTTTTCTATATTATATATATAGCCCAAGTTGCATGTATGAATTTTGTCTTTATTTTTGACACGTAATTGCATGTGGATATTAATAATAATAAAATGGTAGGATCAAAGAAGAGTTTAATTAATGATCTTTTTTTTCTCTTTTTTGACAGAAAATTATTTAAATTTTCCCAATCAGTTTACATTGATTTCAGTTAATTACATTAATCAAAACTTTAAATTCGTTGAATCCAAGTAAATTAAATGGATAAATGTGTGTGCATGAGGGAATAATAAAGGAAGTAAAATATTATGAGTGAAATTAGGTCAAATAAGAACGAAAATATCGAGGATATAATTAGATTTTACGAAAAGAGTAAGTTGAGATAGAAAATGAATCAGGTGAACAAAAAATAATAAAATCATAATTTTTCTAAATGAAAATTGAATTATTAATTTTAAATTAAGTAATACAATCACAAAAGAAAACGGTAAGTTGCATGCAAAATATATATATTTTGTTGATTATAAAATAATTAACCAATTTTTTTTCTTGTTTGGCTAAAATAAATTATTAATTTGTTGACAAATAGAATCAAAGTTTATTGAATGAAAACATAAGATTAAGGGCGAAAATAAGAAATGAGTATTTGAAACAAAATGAAGAGACATGTGGGAATATAATGCTTTCCACTCCACCACAGCTTAGTCAAATAAGAAGAGTGAAATTTCAACCAACATTATCACCAATTGCACAGTCTCCACTATCGGATAATGTAAGTAAATTATCTCCAAAGATTGAAAAAGAAATGAAAGATGTTGAAACTCAGACAGATTTTGTGGATTTGGAGACAGTGTCTAAAGTTTGTGAAAATAGGATAGAAATAAAAGCCAAGGAAGACTTGATTGATGAAACGGAAAATCAAAATGAATTGGATGAAATTAAGAGTATTAATACTGGAGAAATTCTAATAAAATATAATAAGGTTAAAGAGAATCAAAAACAAAGTATAAACCAATTAAAAGAGAATCAAGAAAAAGATATACAAACAAGAAAGTATTCTCTAAGAGAGAATTCAAGATCAATTACTTACACTGTTCCTTCCTTAAGGGTAAAATTAAGAAGAGATACAGAAAAACCAGAATATAATCCTTTTAAAACACATAATTACTTTAAACCAAAAAAGATTTTGAATTAAAGATATTTAACAAAAGAAATATTATTAATAAATAATTTGAAAATCCTTTTCGGAAATATTAAGAGGTAATAGAATATTTACATATTTATCTTTAGATATAGATTTGAAAAAGCTTGCACTCTTCCAAGAAACTCCATTCTTTTTATAAATAGATTCAGGGTCATCTTTTCCAGTATAATGGGGATCTACCAACAAGTATTGGACATTATTAGGATTAAAAGGAGAAGAAGGGTCTTTTGAGATTTGAATTGCTACTAACAAGTAGGAATAATCTCCAATACTAAGAATTATAGGTGTTGACACTTTTTGAAAATGGTCGGAAATCGTATCATATTCTTTAAGAAATTCTTCAATATCATAAAAGTATTTTAGTTTGCAAGAAATTCCAAGATACATCATTAAAATATACGAAGCTTCAACAGTTCCAATCCAAGTATTTGATCCAACTTCAAGGTTGCTATGTGTTGGATCATTTTGTTTTAAGAAATCTTGAATTTCTGGTACTGATAAAACATGCTTATTAGTATAATTATTAATAAGATACCAACTAAATACCATTTGAAGAGATCTGTAAGTACATCCCCAACCACTGTCTTTGAAATTATCATGATTATAATGATAATAGTAAAAGTCTCCATAGCATTGGTAAATTATAGGTAGTTTTAATTTAGGTTTTCTTGGGTATTTTTGATTTAAATTCAAGTCAAAATTTCCATCAATATCCAATTCAAGATCTGAATCTAAATCTAAATCTGGTCCATGATTATCTAATTCTATTGAGTCTAATTTACTCTTATTAAGACCAGAATTGGTTTTTCTGTCTTTAATCTTTGAATTTTTTAATTTCATTTGTTCTATCAGAAATAAATGTGGTGAGACAAGCTTTTCATTATAATATTTAACATCTTCTGGTTCGTTTTTAGGTTTTGGAATTAATGCAAGATTCTTAGTGATGGATGGCATTAAGGGGTTAATATTGAATATATTGGACCAAAGTTTTCTGAGAGCTTTTTTATCAGAGTTATTCTCAAATAGAATTCCAGTATTTAGAAGGGTTATTGGGAAAGAAATATGGGGGATTTTGAATAGGTAAAATTCAAATTCATAATTATCTGAGAGTGTTGTTGAAGATGAGGAATAATGCTGGGAATAATAAAAGAGACGAGTGGGATTGTTTACTCTTTCTTTAATGTAATTACACTGGTCAATGAAACATCTCTTAATAATATTTTGAAAAGACATTAACTCATCATTATCCCTGAGCTTAAAGATACAGGCTTGGAGATGCAAGTTAATTTTCTGAAAGGATTTCTCATCATTATTAATAATAGTGTAGGATGTAAAGAAATGAGAATTTAACTTTTCATTAGGATTGGATTCAAAATGTTGGATATTTTGGGAAAAGAAGACTGGAATTTGTATTGGGAGAGAATTCAAATCTTTGTTGATGAATTTGTAACTTTTATTGTAATTATAAATGTTTAAAGATTGATTATTATTATTATTGAGAGAATTTGGGGTTTGTACAACCAAATTAGATTCAATAATTTCTTCAATGGATGAAATATTTGAATCTATTTTATTACTTTCGTGGGAGTTAGTAGATAAAAGTGGTAGGGAAATATGAATTTCACAAGAGTAGAATTGTCCAAGCTCTGAAAGATTCTTAATCATTCTTATTCTTGAATCAGGAATTAAATAATTTGCATTTTGATTGATAAGGAAAATTTTTAATGAGGAGATAATTGAAAGAATATTAAAATCTGGAACGATTACTAAATTTGGAAAATCGTTTGGATTCCAAAACTTCCCATACTTATTATTACGTTTTTTGAAATCTATTTTAATCATATCAATCCATTCTGAACAATCTGATTTGCTTTGTATTGAACCCAAAATTGTAAACCCTTCAGGTAAACTAATTACTATATCTTCAATAAATTCAGTAATAGATTTATCCCAATCCAGAAGGTTGAGCTTAACAACATCTGAGATTATCACTGTATTTCTATTTGAAAATCTATTTTTCTTGTAGTATCCTATTGCAAAGTATTTAGCATTAAATGATTCTCCTATTTCATCTTGAGTAATTTCTAGTCTATTCAAGTTGTTTAAAAGACTATCCAAAATGTAAATGTCAAAATTCTCCAGTTCGTCTATTATACTCATTTTCACCTTGTTATTAAATTCCAGTTATTTGCTTATCATTTAATCAAAGATTAAATTTTCTTCTTGAAATTATTATTTTAATATAAAAAATGAATAAGAAAATCGCCTTCTTTTGGAGTAATTACTTAATCAGAAAAATTCTCCAAACTGGATAAATTAGTTCAAAGATCAAGGAGGGAAACTAGCAAAGAAGTATGACTCAAGGAAAAAAGACTTAAATTTGTACTTTATTTAAAATATACCAACTTGCGACTTCTTTTCAAAAGTTTCCTACAAACTAACAAGAGTAATCAGTAAATCAGACACATTCCCTTCTAATCATAACGAAAAGAGAAAGAAAAAAAAGAAAAGTCAGATTGAACTACTTAAGTTCAATCCCAGACCTGAGGGGGCGGGGACAGCAGAAGAGGAAAAAAGAAAATAAGAATTTTGCCATAAAAATTGTGAGAAATGGCGCCAAAACTAATAAAATATTTCATGTAAAAGATTAAAACATAAAATATAATGAATTATAATTCAGATTTTGCAGATTCATTAGAATTGTTGATTATGAAGAATGTGAGAACATATTTTATGACCTTAAATATAAGGATAATGGGTTTTTTGATTAAAATATAGATGATTCCTAATCTACGAAAAATAATGTATAGGGAAACAATTATAAGGAAATAAAACGAGTACCATAAAAAGAGTGTTTCCTGTTCAGATTTCTTTTTGATAGTTAAGAATTTTTGGAAGTTGCTTGAAAGTTTGTCACCATATTGTTTATAAGTATCGCTTGCTTGTAGTAGTGAGTTTTTATCTTCAGCAAGGATTTGTTCAGATTTATGAAAGCGGTCTACTTCCTGCTTCATCTTATTTTTGGTTTCAAAAAGCTGGTTTTGCAATTCATTAGATTCTTGGTCCTCATTCATCTTCTGTTCTTAAAATTCTCCTTGGGGTTTCAGCCCTTTTTTTTTTCTCTTTCCCAATTTTGAATTCTCACTATATTTGATTTATTCCTTAATGTAAAATAATAATTGGCATGTGCCCGCCTTTTTATTATTAATATTATTGAGAGGGTAAATTAAAGTAATTAAATAATAAATTAAAGTGAAAATTAGCAGAAAATAAGATAAAAGAATTTGTGGGAAAAATAATAAAAATCAAAATAAACAAAAAGGAGGAAAAAAGAGATTGTTTGATATAGAGGAATTCTCTTAGTGAAGAACAAATCACAATATAAAAATTGCGAGGTTGTTATTACTAAGACTTTTTTTTTTCTTTTAAGAAAGAATATCCCAAAAGCTATAAATTGGAGAGATCTTGCAGAATTAATTGGTTAAAAAAGCAATCAATACTAGTGAGGGAAAATATTTTTGAGTAAATATATTGTAATAGAGGAAGAGGCTCTGTATTTATAAATAGTTTAAATACTAATATATAACTTATTAAGATTATTACAAAAGAAAAAAAAAAAAGAGGGATGTTGGAGTCAATAAATCCTGCATCGTCCTATTACTCAAAAAGGATCGAACATTTAAAGGTTTTGATCGATTCAAAAAAGTTGGATATACGTAGATTACATGCACAGAGAAATGAGCTAAATTCCAAAGGTAAGTTATTTTCTTGCAAGTTTGTTTTAATTGGGGAAATTTAATGTTTAAAATAATTAACTTAACTATATTAATATTTTTAGTTAAAGAGCTCAAGGAAGAACTACAATATCTATTAGAGTCCAACAGTTATGTTGGTGAAGTTATAAAGGTAATGGGAAGGAATAAGGTATTGGTAAAGTTAAATCCAGAAGGAAAGTTTTTAGTTGATGTTTCTAAGAGTATAGATATTTCAAAGTGTACTACAAACACAAGGTAAGTTAAGGATATATATAATAAGATTAGAGAATTTTCTCATTGTAATTGAATATTCTAACTTGTTCATTTCAGAGTTGCATTATTGAGTGATTCATTTAAACTTCACCGTATATTTCCTAACAAAGTAGATCCTTTGGTATCTTTGATGAAGGTTGAAAAGGTTCCAGATAGTACATACGATATGGTTGGAGGACTTGATGAGCAAATTAAAGAAATCAAAGAAGTGATAGAACTTCCAATAAAACATCCTGAGATATTTGAAAGCTTGGGAATTGCTCAGCCTAAGGGAGTTTTGCTCTATGGACCACCAGGCACTGGTAAGACTTTATTAGCAAGAGCTGTTGCTCATCATACAGATTGTACTTTTATTAGAGTATCTGGTTCTGAACTTGTTCAAAAGTATATTGGAGAGGGAAGCAGGATGGTTAGAGAATTATTTGTCATGGCGAGAGAACATGCTCCATCATTAATTTTTATGGATGAGATTGATTCAATAGGATCACAAAGAACAGAAGGAGAGAGCGGTGACAGCGAGGTACAAAGAACAATGCTTGAACTTTTGAACCAATTGGATGGTTTTGAGTCAACTCAGAACATTAAGATTATTATGGCAACAAATAGAATTGACATATTAGACGATGCTCTTCTCAGGCCTGGCCGTATTGACAGAAAAATCGAGTTCCCAAATCCAAATGAGGATGCTAGACTAGAGATTCTTAAGATCCATAGCAGGAAGATGAACTTAGTGAGAGGGATAGACCTGAGAAAAGTAGCCCAGCAGATGCAAGGAGCCTCTGGTGCTGAGTCTAAAGCAGTCTGCACTGAGGCTGGGATGTTTGCATTAAGAGAGAGAAGGAAACACGTCACTCAAGAGGATTTCGATATGGCGGTTTCTAGGGTAATGAAAAAGGATAGTGATTGGAATATGAGTCTGAAGAAGTTGTGGAAGTAGTAGAGTCGAGAACAATTTCATTCAGAGTGCTAGAAGGTCGGGAGAGACTAACACCCAAGAATGCAAAACTTCACTCTTTTTTGTATCTAAAGATTTTCTTTTTTTTTGATACCTTAAATACCCAATAATAAATAATAGATACCATATCGGTACCTTTTTTTTCTCCCATTTAACTTAATAACGGCGTTAGGTATACTTATCACAAATTCTTACTATTTAGCTTAGAATTCTCATGGATGTTATAGTATCATACACAAAAGTAAACGATATTACTAGACTGAACTTTGTTTCCAAAGTTATTTATTATCTATTCTCTGATCTATATGAGCTGGTACTTGAAAAGTTGGTCTAATGGATTTAGAAGATGATGAAGAAGGAAAAGAAAGATCTAGTAAGAGAGAATGTATAAAGAAATTTTTCAAAGTAGAAACGTATCCAAATTAGGTAATACAAATTATAATAGTTATTAATAGGAAAATAGAAGATTTGCTTGATTTATATAGTAATAATATACAAAAAAATAAAAGTAGAATTTTCATTTTGATTAAGTTCAATATAGACGAATTTAATCATTCATTTTAAATTCATCTTCAGAAGAATTATTTCCGTCCATATTTTCGTCCAAATCAGATTCTGCGTTTGAGAAAAGGAATTCAAAGTTATCAGAGTTATCATTGGAAACATTTCCCTGAATAATATTAACAAAATGAACTCCATTTTTATTAAATTCGAAAAGAAGTCTAAAATACTCATTAATATCAACATTAAATCCTCTTTTTGAAGAAAGACCAGAATCTTCAAGTATCTTAAATATAAAAGATTTGAAAGGCATATCCCCACAAGGATTCTTTTGATTAATTGAAGACCAAACCTTATAATTGTTTTCAAGAATATTTAGAGTACTACTATTATTGAAATTAGCTCTGATCGTCTTCTTCTTGCGAGAGAAACATATTCTCATAAGTCCATCCCATTCTCTAAAATTGACTGAGACTGGAATTTTTTTTGGCTCAAATTTAACAACCATGGAATTAACTTTTGGAGGAGGATTAAAACTTCCTGGTGCCACTTTACAAACCCTAGTTACCTTACTAAATAATTTGGTATTCACAGATAATCTACAATAATGCTTTTCTCCAGGCTCTGCTAATAGTCTTAGAGCAAATTCTTCCTGAAACATTAATACTGCACATCTATACTTGTTTTGCAATGAAAGTAGTTTAAAAACAAATGGAGACGAAATTTGATATGGAAGATTTGCAGTGCAAACATCAAAATCACCTAATGAACTTCTCAAAGCGTCTCCCTCTCTAACCTCTAAATTACTAAATCCTGAATTAACTGATCTCTTCTTTACTTCAGCAACCATTCTAGGATCTATATCAAAAGCTACAACCTTTCTAGCTAATGGTAATAATCTCATTGTTAAATTTCCGGTACCTGGTCCAATTTCTAATACAGTATCAGTTGGCTTAATATCTGCTGCTGATATAATTTTATCTAAAATACCGGTATTCTTAAGAAGATGTTGACCTCTCTTTTTATCCAAAATGACATTCACAAAACTCGAGCCTCCTCCTTTATTATTAGTAGAATTCTGAGAATTTTGAGTTTTTTTTTGTATCCCGAAACTACTCTTAATCACTTTTCCTGATAATTCATTGATATTAAGCTTATTAGGCCTATTCTTAGTCAAATATTCCTTTCTTATAACTACCATATTCAATATAAGAAATAATACCAAATAGTTATTTGCACATATACAAGAAAAAAATCGAGTCAAAATTTCAACTCAACTTCTATAAAACTCAATGATTACCAATAATCCTCAATCACTGTGAATCTGAAAATTTGTCATCTCAAATTTCATTACCTAAAATTTTAAATATTAATGGTCAAAAAGCCCGCCAAAATTCATTCTAACTTAAATAATTTATAGGTAACTATTAATAAATGGAGGTAAAAAAAATAAGGCAAGTCTTGTCTAAAGTAATATATTACAAATTAGTTAATTAAACATCAATTTGATATTACTAATTACATAATCAGAAAATAAGGGGAAAATTGCGAATTTACTAGTCAATATTAACATTTGGAGCTGGAAAAAAGTGTTAGTAATAAAAAGAAACAATTAAATTTAGGAGGTAAGACGAAGTTAAATCTGTTAGAATAATATCATTAACAATAAAGGGTTTGAATATAGTAATATTATAATAGAGAAGAAATAAAAAATGGGTGGACAAAAAATTAAAAAGGGAACTAGAGGAGATAGTGCAATGTTTATTACAAGAGCACAAGCTATAAAGCGTCTACAAGTATCTTTAGCAGATTTCAGAAGAATATGTATTTTGAAAGGAGTATACCCAAGAGAACCAAAAAAGAAGTTGAGTGGATTGGATAAGACTTATTACCATTTGAAGGATATTATACATTTAAAACATGATCCAATATTATCCAGAGTAAGAGAATTAAAGATTCACTTGAGAAAATACAGAAAGGCAATGGGACGTAATGATAAAACTAGAGCTCGCTCAATTAGAGAAAATAAACCAATAATTACTTTACAACATATTGTTAAGGAAAGATATCCATGCTTTGTTGATGCTTTAAGAGATTTAGATGATGCTCTTTCAACTTGTTCATTATTTGCATCATTAGGAGCTGATGATAGTCATAGTATTCACTCTAATATGATCAAAAAGTCAACATATTTGATAGACGAATTCATGTACTTAGTATCAGAGCTTGGATTCTTAACAAAATCTTTTATTTCTATTAAAGGTTTTTACTTCCAAGCTAAGATTCTTGGTGAAACGATTACATGGCTTGTTCCACATCAATTTGCACAGAAAATTCCAGATGAAGTGGATTTCAAGGTTTTGTCAACATTTTTGGAGTTTTACCATTCATTATTAAAGTTTGTTAACTTTAAGTTATATCAACTTAATAATTTAACTTATCCTCCGTCGATTAATACTCAGATTTTTGACAATGGAGGTAGGTTCCTTGCGCTTCATGCATATAATCTTTCGAAATTGAATTCTAATATTCCTTCAAATGTTGAGGAAAAAGTAGAAAAGAAACGTATTTTTGAAGGACTCACATTCTTTATTTCTAGAGAAGTTCCACTTCTTCCTTTAGCTTTTGTAATTAGGAACTTTGGAGGAAAAGTTGGATGGGAAAACGAATTTTCAAGTATTAAGCAAGATGATGAAGGAATTACACACTATGTTGTTGATAGACCCATTAATTTCCTTAAGAGCTTCATAGATAAACACCCAAATTGTGAATTTATTCAACCTCAATGGGTATTTGACTCTATGAATGAGTCGATTAGATTACCTACACGTCCATATGGCCCTGGAGAAAAGTTACCACCACATCTTTCTCCATTTGTGGATGATAACACCCAAGGCTATATTCCGACTCAAAGACAGGTTCTTGATGAAATTAAGGAATCCAATAACCACAAATCTCAATCTTATTTGTCAGAAGATGAATCCACACAAATTGATGACCTTTCAGAACACGATTCTGACATTGAAGTTCAACAGGCTAGAGAAGATGCTTACTTTGACTCTATTGAGAAAGAACAATCATTATCCACTTCAAATATAGCTGATTCACTTGAGACTGAGCATAATGATTTATCCAATCCTACAACAGAATCTGACTTAACTAATACACAGGATAAAGTAAAAATTGCTAGAAAGCTTGCAAAGAAACGCAAAGAAGAAGAACAGAGAGAACAACAAAAGACTCTACTTAAAAAGAAACACAAGAGGCTTTTACAAAGAATTGAATATTCTAACAAAATTGCTTCAGATAAGGCAGAGAGATTAGAGTCTCGAAGAAAATTACTAAGTAAAAATAACTGATTCAGGTTATGAACTATTTTCTTATATTATTTGTTCAAGAAACAATTTAAAAAAAACTCAGGTAATACTTTTGCAAGATTTTCTAATAGTATTTTAAATTTTACATTAGATGTGAAAAAAAAAAAAATAACCTTATATATATCTTTTATATTTTATTTTAGCCTTTTTATTTTTTTATTAGCGAATTAATTCACAGTTTCCCGCCATTTTGTGGATCAATATCAAATCATTCAGATAAAAGTTGGAAATTACAAAGTTGCATGCAAAAGGCTATAAAACATTGGTTGTTTAATAATAATAATAATAACTAGTTAGTAATAGGTTATGGCTACATGTAGAATATTTTTAACTCAAATATATTTATCATAAAGTAAAAATAAAATTAAGTAATCAAGTAAAAATGATTTAAAAAATAAATATAATTTTACTATTATTATTACTTTTTCAGAATTAATTCTGAAAATATTATATAAAATAATATTTGCATGCAAAAGTTTTGTCCTCATGGAAAATTCAATAAATTTTCCCGCCATGTAAATAGATCTTGTAAGTGGTGTACTTTAAAAATAAAAAAATGATATATAAAAAGGTGTGAAGGGTAGAATTTCTGAAATTTTTAGATAGAAAAAAAAAAAGGATTTGATTTCTTTCTTTTTTTTTTTTTTAACTTGAAGAAAACGAGAAAGGACTTCTGTGATTGTGGGAAAACTAAATTGAGTGAGGAACAGAAACATGGTAAATTACAAGACTAGTCCAGTACTGTCAGAGTGGAAAAAGACTCCACAAGGTCCAGGAGCTAAAACTGAAAAGGAAGAAAAAGCTTTATCAAGTTTAAGACAACTCTTAGAAGTTCAAAATAAAGCAGCAGAAAACAAACAAAACTTGGAGAAACAAAAGGCAGCAAATGGCCTAGTGAAAAAACAATCAACTTCAGAAGCCGTATTTGATAAAATTAAACACTTTGCTTCCTCAGCTTTTAAGAATAAGGAATCATGTGTTATTTCTTCTGTTTCATCACCAAACAAGCCGGGAAAGATCATTAAAACTCGTCTTCTTCTCAAAAGTCCATTAAATCCATATGAATTGGATTGGTGTACTGATGCATGCTTATTGCGTTATTTAAGAGGATATAACCTCAAAGTTATTAAATCATTTGAAGCATTAGCAAAAACTATCCATTTTAGACGTAAGTATGCACCTCAATTTATTAGTCCAAGAAATATTAGTTCTGGAAATAGTGTTGAAGGGTTAATCAGATATGCTGTTGATAAAGAGGGCCGTCCATGCATATTTATGAGAGCTAAATACAGTGAATCCAATATTGATGTTTCTCTTGTATTGAATTCTCTTTTATATTCAATGGAGAGAGCATGCTTGTATATTGATCAAGTATCTGCTAGTGATAATAAAATTAACTTGATTGTTGATTTTACTGGCTATAAAAGCACTCAACAACCACCAGTTTCTTTGTCTCTTAAATTTGCCAAGGCAATGGTTGACCACTATCCAGAAAGACTACACAGAGCATTCATCATACAACCAGGTTGGTTCTTTAAGGCTGTGTGGGGATTAATCAGTCCATGTATCCCAGGTAACACTGCGGAAAAGTTTGTTTTAATTGATCCTGAATCTGATGGGCCGGAAAGCTTTAATGCACTAAAATCATACGTTGAAGACAAGTATTTGGATAAGGAATGGGGAGGGTCTTGCGAGGATGTTTTTGACCCAAATAAGTATTGGGAAAAAGAAAATTCAGATTTTGATAAGTTTTGCGACTTTTGTCAAAAGAACTTCTATACACCTGAGCATCCTATTCCAGTTATTATTGATCCAAATTCAAAATCTGTAGTAAAAGTACCAACAGGTGTAGATCCTACTGAGGTTCCACAGCTTGCTGTTGCATTGTTAGATGATGAGGATATTGATCCAAATGAACCAATTGAGGATGGTGGTCATCAACCTGGAGAACCTTTCCAACCATTAAATCAACAACAATCTGAAGAGATTGAGGAGAACAATGACTTTGATGTATTAGATGATACAAATGTTTCACAATAAAACAAAAAAATGAGAGAAAAAAGTATTATACATGGAGTGAATGGATCATGAATTCTCAATAATATACTTTTTATTGAAGCTATTTTTTGATCTAATTACTAGATTAAAGCCATTTTTATGGTAATTTACCAAGTTTTTTAAGATTTTATTTTGGCTTTCGGCTTTATTTGAATTATTATATTGACTCTTAAGTTAAATTCATTTGATGTTTTCCTTTAATGCTATATTTTATTATATGTTATTCAGAACACAACTTGCCAAGCAAATCTATCATTTTTTTAATTTATCTTTTTCTCAAAAGAGAGTGGTGATAGTAAAATATAACAGTGTTTAAGTAGTTAATCTGGATCTAAAAATGAATCGTACTCGTAAATTGTAACAATCTAACCACTACAAAGCCGATATGCAGAGCCTACTGAAGCAAACATTACAAAGATAAATTTGACTAAAGGTAATAATGAAATAAAATAAGATAAAGACGCAAAATAGAAATTAAGAGGGATATAAACTATTAATGTCAAATGTTTAAGAAACAGACTTCCAAATAAACGATCCATCTGGTCTGTCCTCCAAAGTAATATTCAATTTGGAGAGCTGCACATCCCTCACTTGGTCACATTTAGAAAGTAGAGACATTGATGATTTGTTCACTTCATCAATAAGGTTTCCTACGTTACCAAAATCATTGTTTGCAACTGCTTTCTTCTCTTTCCTGCATAGCCCCATAAGTTTTCTAGATTCCTCTTTTGCACAGCTTCTGAATCCTCCAATAATCTCCATAAATTCGTTAGTGAGTTCTTCTACCTTGGAACAGTCATAAACAGAGTCGGAGGTGTCCTTATAATTAAGTTTGTCATTGTCTTCACCACATAACCCAAGGATTGACAGAATCTTGTAAACATATGTAGCACAACGTCTTAAGATACTTCCGATAATCTGGTCATCTGACTTTGAGTTCATATAACTATTCGCAACAGTAACTAAAGATTGAAGTGCTTGAATAACATCTGGAGTATTTATATTATCTCTAAGGAACTCATCAATCTAAAAAAAAAAATTAATTTCAATGTTCAACATAAAGTTCATTTGGAAGCAGTCAAAAGGTTACTGGACCTTTACAGTACACCTTTATACTTGCGCTTCCAAATCTTCACTCTATCGTATGTATCCCCTGCTTTGAAAAGCCATAAACCGTCCAAAAAAAAAAATTGAACATAATGGATTTTATAATGTTCGTGATGGCATTTTAGAATGTATTTCTACCTCGGGAAAAAAATACATTATAATAAATTTACGTACACGTAAGAATATACGTGTTAATGCATGCATTGACACGTGTATTCTAATTAGTATAGCAAGCTCTTAGTGCCTAATAAAGCCATGTGTTTAAGAGCTTTAAGGAGTGGAATCTTGCATAATATCAAGCCGAGGGGAAACAATACGATGAGATTGTAGTGCAAACTTACCTTTTCATTAGAAGATTCAATTGCAAGTCTAAGCTTCTCTTCTTCGATATCATGTTTCTGTGAGTTATTCAAGTAAGATGTTCTGAGTCGTGCCTTAACATTAGCAAAGAAGTTAACAAAAGTTTTGTCAACAGCAATAGCTTCTTGTAAGGATGTTTCCGGTGAGTAGTTCATAGGTGCATCCCATCTGTGGAGAAGGAAGAGCATTCTAATGTGTCTGGGAGAGTTCTCCTTGAGGATCTCCTGAATGGTTGTGAAATTTTTAAGACTTTTAGACATCTTGGATCCATGAATATGAAGGTGACCAGAATGGAGGAAGTAGTTGACCCATTGGGCTTGATCATAATGAGCCTCACTTTGAGCAAGTTCATTGTCATGATGTGGGAACCTCAAGTCAATACCTCCACTATGAATGTCAATCGGGAATCCAAGGGTATTTGAAGCCATGACAGAACACTCAATGTGCCATCCTGGTCTACCCTTTCCCCAAGGACTATCCCAACAAGGTTCCTCAGGTTTCGCTTTCTTCCAAAGTGCAAAATCCAAAGGACTCTTCTTATCCTTGAGATGTTCTCCAAGCTCTCCTTCACCCTCTAATGCTCTACTAACATCAGCAACACTCTTTGGCTCCATCCTTCCGTATACGTGCTTTTCGTCAGCTCTAAATGCCTCTACGTCAAAGTAAACGCTTCCTTCTGATTCATAAGCAAAACCTCTGGAAATAATGGTAGAGATAAAATCAATAATCTCAGGGATGAATTCAGATACTCTCGTAATAACATCCGGCATCTTCACATTTAAGGCCTTCATATCATTAAAAAATTCAAGTTCAAATTCTCTGGCCAAATCTAAAAAGTTTTCTCTCTTCTGCTCATTAGATCTTTTAATGATTTTATCATCAATATCTGTAATGTTCATTACCAAGTAAACATCATATCCAAAGTAATCTTCTAATACTCTCCTAATTACATCAAAAGTTACATAATTTCTAGCATGACCTAAATGAGCTGAGTCATATACTGTAGGGCCACATGCATACCAGTTCACTCTTCTACCATTCACTGGTATAAATTCTGTCTTTCCTCCTGTCATACTATTATTAAGCATTAATCCTGTCGAATATGAACATCTCTTTGATGCAGAGCTCGCGTCTTCTGATTCTACATTAGAAAAACATCTTGTTGGGGGAATCCAGTCTGCCATTCCTTCTGCCGTATTTAAACCCATTTCTAAATTCTTAACAATTATATGACAATTATACTTGTTTCAAATTTACTATTGGAAAATTATTCTGTATTAAAACTAATAAAATTATCAATACATTTTTGTCCTAAATCAGTTGGATAATAATTCCCTGGCTTTGCTTGACCTATTCTAGCTTGATATTGAATTTATCTGATTGATTTAATATCTAAATACATTTTTAACTAATAATTTACTTATTTAATTTTATTTACCTTTAATAGACAAATTGGCGTCTCAAAATTTCCCGCCATTTGCAACAACTAATATTTGCCTATGTAAATTCTTGAGGAATATTCGGATTAAGGAGAGTAAAAGAAGGGAAATCACAAAATGTAACTTTGAACTGGTTTCATGAATAGAGGAAATTAAAAATTAAATCGGTAAAAATAACAGCAATTAATAAGGTTAAAAGGATAGGATAATCGGATACCTATTAAAGTTTGGATGTGTTCATGTGTGTGTACCTGATTTGTGTGAGAAATCAATGGAGGTAAAGTCTTCGGATATCTTTGAAAAGATTGTTATACAATCAGAAATATCTTCCAAAAAAGCTTCCAAAGTTTGCGTTGCAGAAGGATTTACCAGATCTGGTGCGAGCTCCAATTTAATTCTTCTCAAAATGTATAGAAAAGATATGATTGTTAACCATAATCATATTTGGAATGAAAGAAGCGTTTTAGAATACATTAGAGATTGCCAAACAATGACAAATGATGAGAAATTAGCTTTACCCTTAATGTAAGTTGTTTCTTCTTTAGACAAGAAAAAAAAAATTCAAGTCTATTCACATGCTTAATAATTATTTCCTGAAAACTAATTATTTTTGATAAAATTTATTTTCTGAAACTTTTCATTTTATTTAATTAGATATGATTCACTGGTTTTGGAAGAGAAAAGTACTGGAATAACGTACATTTGTATTGCTTTAAATTATATTCGGGGCAAAACTCTGGACAAGTATTTAAACAATTCGAATTTAACTATCGATTTCTTGAAGAGAATCTTCATTCAGGTATGTTCAATGTGTATTTGTAATAATAATAGTAATAATAACGGGGAGAATCGTGTGAAAGAAAAAACTAATAAACAAATATGAAATTTTCAATAATATCAAATTTATAAATATTTAATAATTAACTCAACACATATCAGGTAGCAAAAATTATTGGCTCTTTACATAGGGAAGGTATAATGCATAGAGATATTAAATGTAGCAATATCATCATTGAGTCTAGAACAGAAAAAGTTACATTGATAGATATGAGCCTGTCATGTTTTGTTGATGTTAAAAAGCAAAGGTTGACAGAATTTTGTGGGTCATTTCACACAATGGCGCCAGAAATGATTTGCATGCAAAAGCCAAATTACAGTATAGAATTTGACTGGTGGTCGTTTGGAGTATTAATTTACGAAATGGTATTTGGGTAAGTTGAAATAAGCGATTTTTTGTATTTTCTTATTGATTTTTTTTGAATGAAATAAACGAATGAAAATTTAACATACGAAAAATAATAATAAATATTAGTATACCTCCATATGGATACCATCCAGAAGAAAATAAGTACCTTCTTAAAAGGATTAGTGAATCTCCTAAATCTCTTAATTTTCCTGAGCCTGTGGTTTTTATGGGTAATTTTATGTTGAGTAGAAAAAACCGGAAAGATACGGAAAATTTGATTATGCAACTCCTAAATAAGGATGAATCTACAAGATTAGGTTCAAAAGGTGATTTTAAACAAGTATTAGAGCATCCTTGGTTTACAAGTTGTCATTCACCAAAAATTAATGAAGATTGTTATTTCTTAGAAAAAATAGATCTAATCAATAGTGAAATATGACGTAGGAAACTGGTTCTCTCTCTTTTATTTTCATATAACATAGTGCCAAAATGTTTAATATCTAGCCAGTATCGTTTCATGAAGAATTTGACATTACATCCAAAAACAGTTTTTGAGATTTTGACAGCCTTTCGAAAGTATTTTGTTTGAATGTTTGGATCTTTTGCAATAAGTCCAAGTAGAATTAAAACAGGAACATTATGTTCATCCTTAATGTGAATAATTTTATACATAATATCTAACCAATATTGAGCTTTTTCATAATTCTTGTAGGATATATAATCGTATACCAAGAACCCAATAAGTTTTGAAGCATCTAAACCAACAAGTTTTTGAGCCTTTGATAAGTTAACATGATCATTTGGTAGAAAAGCTTCTACTAGAATATCCTCTATAGTTGAAATCCTTTCTTCTAAAGATAGACTCTGAAGCATGTATATATACTTTCTAGATATCAAAGAGCATCTTTTATTAAGTTTTTTCGAGATTTTGTTAATCTCAGTGATTTTGGACGTGCTTTCATTGGGCGTGAATCCTCCCTCCTTCTGACATAATTTACATCTACAAAAGAAATTGAGCTCACTATTCCTTATCCAAAGTGGATCTTGAATGTATTCACTTTCTATATAACATATAGATAAAGTCTCTCTACTTTTGATTGGTCTTAAAGCTCTAAATATAGCAACAGTTCCAATATAGAATCTGGCAACATTTGGACTACATGAGTGATCTAAAAATGAAGATTTAAAGTATAGTGAATTGATTGACAAAACTTCTGTCCAGTAAAAAGGATTCTTCCAAAGTTCAGGCAGGATGTTAATTGACATTTGGTTGTATTTTACAACAAGGTATATTCTAAGTGCTTCTTTAAATTTTATTTTATTTGCCAATTCTGCGTTAACCTCAAAGTAGTTACTGATTTCTCTTATAGGTATTTTGTAGTTCTCAGACTCTTGCCGAATCCTTTTAATATCAGCTTGCGTACGTGGGAAAAACATCTTCAAACTACTTAATAATTTATTATCATTTCTGCATCTTTGAATCAACTTTTTCCAGAGAATTAATGAGTAGTCCTTACCATGATCTCCAATTTTGGATGAGACCCAACATAACGGTTTTTCCGCTAACAAAAGTTCTCCTCTCGAAATATTTTCAAATGCAACCAAAGTGTTAGATTCGTGATTACTGTTGAAAGCAATTTTTGGAGAAATATAATTACCTGGACACTTCATAGAAAAACGGCTTTCAAAATCATATAAAGATTGATTAATTTCAGTTCTATCGATAGATTTATATGTATCATTGAATAAAGTTTGCAATTCAGATGATAACCAATCATCATCTAAAATTTTATGCATTTTGACAAAAAAAAATATTGACTCTTAAATAATACGATTTATAACTTAATCCACTAAATCAATAAACTAGTTCCCACGCAAAAAAGTACTATTCTTTCCCTTTTTACCGTTAATTCTTTAAATTAAGAATCAACACAAGCTAATAGCAATGATTTTTTTTTGGCGGGAGCTCGTGTGCCAATAATTTAAAGTTAGGAAATAAATCTGCCGAGCAAATAATTGAGTAAAGAGAGGGGATATACAAAGAGGAGAAGAGTAACGTATTTGAGGCTTTGTTGGAGTTATATAAAGATATTATTTAATTTATATAGTTTTGCCTTAGTATTTTTTCTCTATTGAATATTTAAAGTTACAAAGAATTTAAAACGAGGCGAGTAGGTAAAAATATATATTATAAAATAGTAATAACAAAATTTTTTTTGACTGTTAGCTCCAGTTAGTCTTCCCTCCTTTAATTAATAAAGATATTATTTAATAGGAACTTAAAAATATGTCGGCTATTGGAATGTCTAATGACTTGCTAAAGTTTTTTCAAGCAAGACCACCGTTACCACATGTTCCATATCCAAAGAGAAGACCACATAAGCCTTACCAAGGCCTGGCCGACCTATTAAATGAGAATCCAGATTTATTCGACAAGGTTAATCCTCCGCCTCCGGAACCATATATAAGTACAAAAAAGCGTAAGGAAAAGCAAAAATTACAAAGGATTCAGAATTATATGCATGAAATGCAAAACAAAATTGCATCATTTAATCCAAGAGAAGAAAATTTAGATACTAAGACTGTTGATCCCTACAACACGTTGTTTATAGCAAGGTTAAATTATGATACTACAGAGAGGACTTTAAGGAGAGAATTGGCAGCTTATGGTAATATATTAAATTTACGTATTGTTAAAGATTTTCAAGGTGAATCAAGAGGATATGCATTCGCAGAATTTGATAACGAAGATTCTTTGAAAGAAGCATATAAGTCATTTAACAAAAAGAGTATAGATGGATGGAGGGTATTAGTTGATGTTGAGAGAGGTAGAACAGTTGAGAATTGGCTACCAAAAAGACTTGGTGGTGGATTGGGAATAGTAAGAGGACAAGAAAAGCTAGCGTCAAAAAGACTTTCTGGCGGTAACAATAATATTTATCATCAAAGTTCAAAGCAAGCTAATAATAACTATGGAAATTCTGGGTGTGGGCAGACATTTAGACAAAGAGAGCATACAAGTTCTAGAGGTTATGGCTATAAGGGTCAAAATGATAGAAATAACAGTGGAGATTATTATTCTTCTAGGAATTATGGAAGCTTTGGAAATAAGAAATTTAAATACTCAAGGTAAAGAAGCTTAATTCTCTACTGGAGCATTTTTAATAGTCTAGTAAAGTAAATTATCGGAAGATCATAAAAATAAATAATCAGGTTGATTAAAAACTTTCTAGAAAATATTATAACTATCCTAGAATTAATTTTATTGTTACCATTTTTAATCGATGTGTGTATAAATAACAAATGCACACGAAGAAGGAAAAATTAAAGGTAAATTAAAAAAAAAAAAAATCAACACACACTTTTATTTTGTTTTTCAAGAACTAAAGAATTAACAACAAATATATAGATAGGAAATATACAAATAAAAGCCTTATCAGATTATTTTATTTTAAATTAGTGAATTCTTGCAGGTTTGATAATTCAAATTTAAACTTGGATGTCGAAATTACAAAAGTTTATATTTTAAATTGAGCATATATTTATATACATTATTATATTTTTAAGGGGGACGTAATTGATTTATATCAAATTTCAAGAATGAATTTTTGTAAACTAAGATTGAGCTTAATTGTGCTCATATTAGCAGTCATAATTTCCTCAAATTATTGTTTTGGTAAAAATGATACTGCTGATAAGGATAACTCAATTGCTACAAATACAGATAATAGTGAAGTTTCTGAAAAAGCAGATGGTATAGCGACACCTGGTCAGGACTCAAATCCAGTAAGTAGTGAGAATTTGGATGAGGGAGAGAAGAAGGAAGGGGAAGAAAAGAAGGAAGATGATGAAAAGAAGGAGGAGGAGGAAAAGAAGAAAGAGGGTGAGAAGAAAGAAGAAGAGGAAAAGAAGGAAGAAGGTGAAAAGAAGGAAGAGGAAGAAAAGAAAGAAGGTGAAAAGGAAGAGGAAGAAAAGAAAGAAGGTGAAAAGAAGGAAGAAGAAAAGAAAGAAGGTGAAAAGAAAGAAGAAGAAGAAAAGAATGAAAAGGAAGAAAAGAAAGAGGAAATTAAAGATGGAGAAAACGGAATTGAAAAGTTTGAAGAGAATTCTGAAATGGAAGGCGGGATTATTGACAATAAAGAGGATTCTGGAGAAGGTCAAGAAAGTACTGAAAGCCAGAAAGTCGAGGAAAAGAAAGAAAACGGGGATGCAGAACAGAAAGAATCAATTCATACAAGTATTATGGAAGGTTTGTATAAGTTGGATTATAAACTAAAATTTTTGAGAAGAATGTTAAGGAAAGACAAGAAGATGATTATTCAGATTCATGCTCTAGGTTATTTGGTTGATACTATAAAAGAACAGATTGTGAGAGATGTAGCAGCGTTAAACACAATAGTAAAACTGGAAGCAGAAAACGCTAGTGAATTGAATAAGTTACAAGCAGTGCATGACAACCATGTAAACAATAGATTAGATTTTATTAGACATGAAAATATAGTTCAAGTAAACAATTAATTAGCTAATTTTTTTTTAATAACAATCCATTCCAACTATATTAATTTGCATGTTATTGCGCGGCACAGAGGAAACTTGCAATTTGCAAATGCATGACACCCTATCCCCGCAACTAATTAGATTTATGTGGACAAAAATCAATGCAATAAAAATAGTGAAAATTATTTTAAAAGGATTAGAAACATGCGGAGGGTTAAATAGAACTTAATTTTGATTTTTAATGAAAATATTTGGCACCTCTCTAATTTTACAAGTTTTTGCTCTTGCAGGTGAAGGAGTGGTAATTTTCCTTCTCCTTTGGATAGGAGTTACCGTTCTGTGGAGGCACATTGGATTGGGCTTAAAGCTACGAATAGGGGTCTCAGATGATTTCCAAGTACTCATGTTCGTAGGACTACCTAATACATTATTATGATTACTGAAAATTGAAGTGTCAGAAGTATTACAAGTGTTAATGGTGCTAGTATTTGTATTTGCTTTATTGTTATGATTCTTGATGAAGGCTTTCTCAATGCAAATACTATTATTCAAGTTTACATTATTACAAGGTTTAGCAGGAGATTCCAAAATGTCATTGTTATCACTTGCAATTTGGTCATAAAGCCTATTTCTCAAGTGTACAACAATTACAGTACAGTTATCAGCCCGAATATTATTGATTCTTCGCTTTCTCTCAGCTTCACTTGTAAGCAAGCCAGCGATTTCTTGCATGCTTTTATCTTGGGATTCAACAATGATATCAGCAATAGCGAAGCCATCCAATATATCGCTGACTCCATCCGACATTATTACAATATAAGAGTCTCGCCATGGTTTACTATCTCCCCCATTGATAGCTAAATGGTTTGAAAAGCTTTCGTCATCAGTACTCCAGTCCAACTCAATATTTTCAATGTGATCGTTTCTTTTACAAATGCTGGGTCTATTCCCCCATCCTATAGCAATAACGCTTTGCTCAATGAGAGCCTCGGAAAAACATGCCATCTTCTCGTCCTCTATCTTGGCCTTTTGGCTATCAACACTTTGTCTTCTAATGGAGTTAATACACTCTTTTCTCGGAGGGTTACCTCCCAAGTTCATAATTCGGTAATCTGGGGTCGGTAATAAAGCACACCTAGAAAGATGCATATGGCCAAGAGATCTACTCATAGAAATGCTCAGCCCCAAGTCCCTAGCCTGTGAGTATGAAAGGTAAGAAGGAATTAGTCTAAGCATACCGTAGTCTCCCAGTACAACTTTCCCTACTCCACTTTGGTCTATCCTCTGCCTTTCACTTTTTCTATTCAGACAGTGGGGGTTTGAAAGGTAATATATTCCGTGGAAGTTCGAAACCATCTGGCTGGATGACTTGTTATAAGATATAGGAACAGGAAGATCTGGAAGTAAAATTTTTGAATTTTCATTATTTCTTCTCTCAACATGGTCATTAAGATTGTTATTTCTGCTACTGCTACTGTTACTGCTGCTACTACTGGTGCAGTTTATATTTTTGCAACCAATATTATCATTAAAAACGGTACCAAAACTCCGATCATTTCCAATACCTCCAAAATGATACCAGCCAGAGTTGGAAGTCCCAGGCTTATAACCTGGTTTTTGTTGAGATCTGTCGTCCCTGTCAAGATTGGGAACGATACAAATTGCAGATGAGTCCCCACAATTGGCAGTCACTAGATATTGATCAACGATTCCAACTACAATACAAGTGGTCCCAAAGTCCTTTTTACTTGAGATATTTGCATTAATAACGCTATCATGAGCGTGAGAAAATCCCCTGTTCAAAACAAATAGAATTTGCTCAATATAATCGGCGATAGCAAGGTTTTTTGGGATATCTGGTACTTCTTTACTTAAAATTTGCGATATACAATAACCTGCTATATGGGAGGCGGTCTTTCCATAATGGCCATGACCATCTAGAAGACCGAAGAAGCAAGAGTTTTTTGAGTCTTCTTCTAGCTTATTTCCTGTTGAGTGAGAATTCCATCCAGGACCATTTCTTTTTGGTGGTAACGGTGGCAAAGTAAATAAAGGAAATACTGGGGGAAACGCCTCGCTTATTATGTCATCCAAACAACGTACATCCTCGTTGGAGTCTGGCATTCTTTGATGAGAAAAAGTTCCAGCATTTGTTAAATTTGGTTGAATTGGGTCAAAATTCCAGACTCCTTGTGAAAACCCAAGCTTCTCTAATCTTTCATCTTTTAATTCGCCAGTCTGTCTCTTCTCTTGATTTTCTTTCTTATTGGATTTCTTCTGGGCTGGTATTGACACAAACCAACCATCTTGGTTTTCCTTGCATCCACCTTGGGAACAAGATACACCCCAGTCAACCAACCAATTCATTGATTAAAGCTGGGCAAATCTATCCGAACCTATGAACAGTTAAATACCTGAAATTGATTTCATTTTCTGAAATTCCTTATAAATTTGATGAATACGATTGATTTTGAAAATACAAATATTTCAAGTCTATCAAAATATTTGCTATGAAAAGCCCAGAAAGAATTCCTTTATCACCAAGAAAAACGGTCAATCTGATTGCACTGATTCTTGTCCCTCAATATCCAAATACAATTTCCCTACTTCAAAACCTGCTTAGATTAGTGGCTTTTTAATACGATTACACACACACACAAAATTGTTGTAATGTACTCGTAAAACCATATATTTCCAAAAAAGTTGATTTCTTCTATTAGTTTAACCTTTATTAATAAGCATGTAATGTATTCTCTCTGACAATGCTTTGAATTTATTACGTACAAATATATTATTTGAACTTAAGCCTGTATGCAATAATATATATAATATTATAAATAATTTATATTAACTAGTTTTTATGATTTCTCATATTTCAATACTTCACCCGAATTATTTATTTATTACTAGAAATTAATAACTTTAATGAAGAGTGGGTTTTGTTTGGCTTTAATTTTTTTAAAAACTGTGCAATCTGTAATAAAAATGCTTTGTAACGTGAAAGAAAAAATATTATTATTAAGTAAATACCAAAATTTAAAGAATCCTCACCCTTAATTTATAAAACTCTCTCTTTCCCGTACTTCAAGATTCTTTTTTACCATTACCCCCCTTAATTTTACCTTTAAATCTTAAATAATTACCAATATTTTCCCTCTTTTTACTACAATTATTTCTACGCGCCAAATTCCAACTTAATTTGTATATTTAAAAAAAAAATTTGTTGGAGCTCTCGTCAGCGGGGAAAAAGGCGGTTCTCTAGTAATAGCTAATTGGACGTGGGGATTAAAAAATTTAAGAGAAAAAAAAATAAAAGGTAAGGAGAATACATTTGATAAATATTTAAGGTACCGTTGAATATCAATAGAAATCAATATATCAGATGACAGAGAAAGAAGTTGTTTCAAAATATTTGTCTTTCAACGAGTCAATAGAGCCAACCTTAACACTTCCGACTGCCTGTAGTGAAGTGGATTTACCAGATGATTTAATATCGAGACCATTGCCATTATCTCATGAATGGATTGTATGGGAGCAATTAAATGTAGAGACAAGAAAAGATTTAGACTACTCAAATGCAACGAAGCCAGTAGCCAGGTTTTCATCAGTTCAACAGTTTTGGTGGCTTTGGCATCATATTCCTCAGCCTTCTGAGTTATTAAAAGGCAAAAGAATGATTAGAGAATCGCCAGATGGTTCAAAGAGTGTAGTAGACGCGGTCATTTTATTTAAAGAAGGTATTCAACCAATGTGGGAAGACCCAATGAATGCAACTGGTGGTCACATTCACTTTAGAGCTTGGCAATCATCAGTAGTTCCTGGAGAATTGGATACAATGTGGAATAATTTGGTTTTGGCGGTAATAGGAGGAAGTTTAGAGAATTCTTCTATTGTGAATGGGATTAGGTTGGTTGATAAGCTTGGAGGTAGTAAAGGTAATATTAGAGTTGAAATATGGTTTTCAAACTTTTCAAATCAAGCAGCCCACCAGGCACTTCTTAAGGAAATTCAGACTTTAATGAGCAGTTTATTGGATGGTTCATCTTGCGAACCACCTCATTTTGAAGTTAAATCACACTCAAAGGCTAAACCTGATGCAAATTAAAGGATAACAACAAATGTTGAGGATAATTTAAGAGATTTTTAAGTTGTGAATACCCTAGTTTGATTACAAATCTCTCCCTTTTCTTTCAGTATTAATTGACAGGAAATTCAGAATTAGAATATATTATTTGACTTAATTATTAATAGAGAATATAAGTAGTCTAAAGGATTTATCTTATTTTTTTAAAACTCTCTGTATAAATAAAGAATTCAATTTAAATATTACAATTTCTCTATACCAGAAGTTAAGATTACTAATATCTACTAACTCAGCTTAGTTATATCTACTGATCAACTTGTCTGTTTCTTTAACTTTTCTCTCTCAATCCATTCTTTCCCCAAAAGCGGCTTTTCTGGGATGCTACTAGTCAGAGTTTTTCTTAATACACTATTCTTTTCTCTATTTGCCATTTCCCTCCCGATTAGAGTAGAGATTAGGTTAATATCATCATTGCTTATCTGACCAATGAGTTTTTTAAAGAAAGTTATCTTCTTTTTTGTCTTGGAACTATTCAACTCTCTAATTAACTGTGATACGCCTTTCTTTGTCATGATTCTTCTACCTCTTCTTCTACGTAAATTAGTTCTAGTACTTGCTTTAATAGGGCTTGTTTGTGTTGCTACAGAAACGTACTTATTTGTTGTGTTTTCCTGAGGTTTTCTCATACTCTCTACTTTAGCAGAAACTTGTTGATTTTCTGGTTTCTCAAAAGTGACTGCAATTTCCTTATCTTTTGTGTTACTATCATTAGAACTTGTGGTTAAACCAGAATCAGTGTGAGAAGAGGAAACTCTAATATTATCATCTGGGAACTCGACATTGTTTTCAAAATCTGAAGAGAACTCAGATTCTTCTATTTGCATTTCAGGTTTAGATTTCTTGCTTTCACCTTCCACTACCTCATTTTCCTGACCAGATGGTTGTGTCTCAAAAGAAGAATTCTGAGGTTTTAAGTCAACTTCATGATCTATCTGTGAGCTATAACTAGATTCTGAATCTGTATTAGTTTGTACTCCTGTATTAGTGGTAATTTTTTGGTTCTCAGATGCAGAATCCAACATGGGAAGGTTTTTGGTGGAAGATTTCAGTAATATTTGAAGTTCAACCTGATCTGATGAAGCTTCAGAAGTTCCTGGTAAGAGCATTCCCGAGCCTGAAGTTGAAGTTGAGCCTGAGGCTGGAGGATCCATTGAACCTGAATCTGAGTCTACCCCTGCAGAAGAAAGTTCAGGCTGAGTTCTTTTATTATATCCTCTAAGTCCTTTTTGAGTCAGTGAAGAGTATGTGTCTTGAGAATCCTGATTTAAACCTCTAAGATCATTTTCTCCATCATCTAACTTAATTTCCTCATTTCCTTGGCTTGAAGCAGATGTAGGATCTAATGCTGAGGTTTGAACTGAACTTGAGAATGAATCTGGGGCAGATTCTGAAGCTGAAGCTGACGAAGCTGAACTATTAGAATTTGCCGTGGCTGATTCTGAAACAGAACTAGAACCTGGGTTTGAGCCTGAATTAAAACTTGAATCTGAGCCCTGCTCCTGATCTGTTGGAGTAGAGGCAGGCTTTGGATGTAAGTTTGATTTCTGACTTTCAGAGTCAGACTTTTGTTCCTGTTTCTTTTCTTTTGTGTCGATATCATTATCCAATTTTGGTATTTCTTCTAAATCTAATGCTGGTGGTGCTTCCTCCATAAGTTTAATTGTGGAATGTTTTTCAGAAGGTTTTTCTGGATCTTCTTTGTTATCAAAATTTCCTTCTTGAATGTAAGAATCAAAATCGCTACTTTGAAAAAGTCCCATAGCTTCTGAAGAAACATTATCATCTAAGCCTTCTGGTTTTTTACTCAATTCTTCTTCAGTATCTTGTTGGTGACTTTTAAGTTGTGCAATATCACTTTCTTTTTCTTTTGTATCTGTTGCATTAAGTAATTCAAAGTTTAAAAATAGTAAAGTTACTATAATAAACAAGAATATAACATAAATCTTTTTAAACTGGTATATTTTTAAAAGCTTCATTTCTCTTAATTACTAATTTTCTGGTATCTATTGTTTAAAAAATAATATAATATTAAAATATTTCTTTATGTTTCTTATATATTGATTAATCAGTTTTTTTTTATCGAAACTTATGATATATAATTTAAGAATCAATTACTTTCGTACGCTTTTAAGCCACTATCTAAAATAAAACTCTCGTTTTTCCTGTACTACCACCAAGTAGAAAACTTAATTTCGACTTAATTTTTAGATCGGAACTTATAGCCGCCTCCCTAATGATCTATTTGACACCTTATTTGGAATTTCCTTTCAACTTTGCAATTCACTAAACCTTCTATATTTAACAATATCTTTCTAGACTTTATTCCTTAAACTGTATATTAAGTCGTATATTTATATTTTCATATTTTATCTCTTCCACATATTTTATTAAATTAAGATATGCCATTATTTGTCAGCCCCCCACACCATTTTTTCGAAGTCAAAAATTTAAAAAAAAAATATGTATTCAATAATTCTCATAATAATAAAATTTAGCTTTTTTTTATGATCAATTGATGTACACATAAGTATAACATTTAACAAATTTATAAAAGCTTGCTAGTTTCCTATTGTGTTGATACTTTTAATAATTCACAATTATTAAGGTGCAATAAATAATTAACAGTAGATTATTTAAAAAAAACACGCACACACATAAATATATACTAGACCTTTATATCTCCCTAGAAAGTTTATAATCAATGACAAATAGATGTACTCTTTTTAATACATGCACTGTAAATCTATTGATCTTTTTTTTTTCATAGTTATCGCATAATTCTATTAATAAATTACATGTGGGCAAGGCGGGAATTTTTTTGAAAACACGTAATAGTTGACTATTAATTGTAACAAAGCATGTAGAAATAGGAGGAAATGAATTGACAGGTAAATACATAAAGAATATGCGTTTTAATTTAATTATTTAAAATATAGGTAAATATTTATATATACATGAATGAATAGATTTTATTTAAATGTTATGCGTTAAGGAACATGTATAAATCAAAATGAATATTAAATCTAGTAGCTATAAAGAGATAAACTTTTAAATAAAAAATTGTCTAAAATAATATCGGCTATATTCTAAAATATTTTCCTTGAGATGTTCTTAATAAAGCTGGTATATTTATTAATAAATTTATGAACTAATTTAGAACAAATTTAAGGTTTTTTTTTTATTTAAAAAAAAAAAAAAAAAAAAAAAAAAAAAAAAAAAAAAAAAAAACGAATGCATTGAATATTTAACTAACCAATTATCACATTTCTCTCTTCATCTTCAAAGTCATCAAAAACTTTATATGAATGCCTCCTTTTCCAATTACAATAGTTGCACTTGTTAAAGATATTAGTTTGAATGATGTTTTTGTTATTATTTTTAACATTGGGAATAATTCTATCTTCAAGAATTAATTCACAGGTAATACCTGAAATAAAATGAGTATTACATCTTTTGCACCATAATCGCCTAGAATCAGGATCAATTCTAGCTAGTTTTTTCCTAGAAATTTCTCTTGCTTGACTATAACAATACCTAGAAAGTTCATTTGAAACTAATGCATATTGTTGGCTGACCTGAAGAAGAAAATTCATTCTATGATAAGCCGGTGCCACAGATGAACCTTCTTTCTTCCTCTTAGAATCTAGCTGAGAATCCTGCTTCATATTTACTATCTCTCAATTTTAAACTCTAACAGCAAAATAATAATTTAATTTAGTCGAGATAAACATGCAAACTATTCACTTAAATATCTCTCTATTTCACATAATTAACTTCTCAGATCTTTATAGTTAATAGTCTCACACAATTTTGATTTTTTTTATACAAATCATTATATTTCCTCCACCTATTTAACAACTTTTTTGATATTTAGTTAAGTATTGATTATTTAATTTATGCCCGCTTTTTTTTTTTTTTTTTTAAATTGTTATTTATTATTATATTTATATTTAATTTCATATCTTTATAATATTTTTAGTTATTTAATTTGTTATTAGTAACTATTATAAATACATATCTTTATGTCTTTAATTATTACTATTTAAAATAATTTTAATATTTTATATCTGGAGCGTCTTGTCTTCTGGCTGGAGTAAATAATTTATATATCGCATTATAATATAATGGAATAAAAAACTATTTAAAAAGTTGCAGAGTCAATTTAGTATAGTCATATAAAAAATATTATTCAAAATTTAATGTTAATTATGCGTGTAATTTTTAGTCAAAATTACCGTTGACTTTTCTAAATTTATTAAACACGGAAATTATTAAAAAATAGTCCTACGGCTCAAAAAGAGAAAAGGATTTATTACATTCATATTTATATTTGCAAATGTTACAAATATAGTAATAATACTTAATATACATCTCTATATGTATATTTATATGTTTTATCCTTATAAAGTATTTGTTTATTATATATATACATAGTTTAACAAGGAAATATTTAATGCAAAGCTAAACGAATTTTATGTTCGGCTTTAAAGAAAAGTTGAGACTTTCTCTCCATTATTGTGAGAGAGAAAAAGAAGGAGAATTGTGAATATTACAAACAATATTTTCTCTTTTACTTGTACTATAAATTGCAACATAAAGAGGTGGTTCTAGTAGTATATGTTTTAACTATGTTGCAGTTAACGCGCCTTGTCGATAAAAGAATACTAATAAGGAAATGTGTTCCGATTTGTCAAAGACTTTTTTATAGCAATGCTGTGCATGATCATTTTAGAAATCCAAGAAATGTGGGTAGTCTCCCTAGTGATGACAAAAATGTTGGAACAGCTGTTGTTGGTAAAGCCTCATGTGGAGATGTTGTCAAATTACAGGTGGATATTAGGGATGGAATTGTTAAGGATGCAAAGTTTAAGACTTTTGGATGTGGCTCTGCTATAGCCAGTACATCTTACGCTACCGAATTAATTATTGGAAAAACTACTGAAGAAGCTTTGAAGATCAACAACAAAACCATTGCAGATCATCTAAACTTACCTCCTATTAAATTACATTGTTCTTTGTTGGCTGAAGATGCTATTAAACATGCAATTAAAAATTATCAAGACAAACAGCTGAAGTCATGATCAGTATTTCACTCTACACTAAGTATATGTATATATATATATATATACATATATACCATACGTGATACTATTTGGTTACAGCTCGTTTATATTAAATAAAAAAATTTGAAGCTCATATTAATTTAAATAACTGTTAAATACAGCCTTTAAATGCCAAGTATTTGACTAATGTGGTTATATTTATATATTAATAAAATTCTTATGGCGAATTTTATCATATTCTGTTAACCACTTAAGATTAACTCAGCAGTCTTCTTACTGCCTATTTGATCTCAATCTATGTGATTTATACTAATGAATCACTTTGCCTTCCTCTTTATTAAGTACTTTTACTCAATGAATAGAACTTTAATTCTTTTCATCAAGAGGAAGATATTACTTATTTCCATCTATTTACACCTGCTATTATTTTAGGTTTTAATACTTTTATATAGGTCATTTGCTACCTTTGTTTCGTTATTTCGATGCTTATATTAAGAATTACCAACCAATTTAAATTAAAAACCAACCACTTTAAAAAGTAATTGTAACAAAAAATTTGAGAATTTTTTCATCTATTCTTAACGAGCTACGTAATTGAGACTAAAATTACGAAATGCATGTTCCCGCCAAACATGCAATTAAATGTTTAAAAAAAATAATTCGACATCTATTTTGTTCAAAATTGATATATTTTTAATTTTTCTTACTAAAGTCGTGAGTATTATCATCACTACTGTTTTCGGAATTTGAATTTATAGAAGTTATTGATTCATTACTTGGGAAACAATAAAAATATATATATTTATATACAAACAAGAAGAGAAATTTGATTAGTTATTACTTGGGTGTAGAACAAATGAACTTGTGTAAGCTGTTCGCTTCAAACATTTCATGGTCAACGTCCGCTAAATTAGAGGTTTTATGTTCAGCTTCAAGAGAATTCCTGGAATAATTCTCATTATTTTCGTTCTCCTCTTCCTGAAGAATTTGCTTGAGTCTTTGCCTTTGGCTTCTTAGTAAAGGAGACATTCTGGGAGGTATCAATCTTTCTGAACTATCACTAAAAGTTTTACCACGCAAATAATTTGGAGTAACTTCTAGAGAAGAAACATTTCCGGTATTGAAATCGGAAAAATTGTTAAAAGGAGCTGGCTTTTGTGAAAGATTTGTATCATTTGGAACTGTTACACCACCATTCAGAGGATTCGCTTCTTTCTTTGAACTTGATTCATTTGTTTCAGTAATTCCACTAATAAATTTTCTTCTGATAGTTTTGTTTGGGCTCATTTTATAGCTTGGTGATGTAAAGAGAATCTCACTATCGCTTTGACTAAGAGAGTAAAGTTCATATTCCTCTGAAGGAGGGTTTTCTAAGTTATTTTCTCTTTCTGGTTCTGTTGGTAAGGCTTCTCTTATGGAGTGTGAACCTGAACCTGACCTACAACCGTTTTTAAAGTCTCTACTCCCAGTACCAATAAAGTTCGCTTTATTTATCGAAGTTGACATATTATGGATTGGGGTAAAGCCACATTCCTCTTCTTTCTGTTGTTTCTTTTTACTTTTATCTGAACTCAAACCAATACTAGACCCACGATGTTCCCCTAAATAGCTTAAATTCTCTCTCAATCCACGTGCAGGACAACTGTTTCTGCCGGTTCTAGATCCGTTCCTTCCTTTTCTTTTAGACGATATAGAATTTTGATTCGAATTTGCATTGCGGACAGAAGATACGTTTTTTTCTCTTTCTAAAATCCTCATATTCAAAATATGCTCCATTCTCTTTACTTCACGTAATCTAGTATCCAATTCCTCGCTTTTATATTTGATCTTATCCTCTCTACTTTGTAAAATTTCTTCCTGTCTCAACCTTTCTTGTCTTAAAGCCTCTTTAGTATGCTCTAAAGCTCTTCTTTCCCAATCAAGCTCCATTGATTTAAACTCTAACTCCACAATCTCTGGGTCTTCATCAAAGTTGCAACCGAATGCTGAACTTCCTGCGACAACTTCGCCATTAATAATAAATACAGGATATCCACAATTACATCTTCCAGTAGACTTGCCAAATTTTTCAGTTTGAATCTTCTTTGAATATTCTAAAAAGTCCGACTCATTTTTTTTGACTTTTTGCAAATAGTTTCTAAGTAACTCTAATTTGCCAATAATATCCATACTCTGATCGGGATCAGATGGTTCCAATTTAAACTCACTAATTATCGAGTCTAAGCTTTCAGTCATCTTTTTTTCCTTGATCTTTAAGCTCTCCATCGCAGAATTAAATATCTTCTCGGTCTTTGCATTCACCACTCTTAAATATTCGTTGTTTTTCTTCTCTTGTTCCAACACTCGTAAAGACTCCGCCAAATTTGACTCTCTTTTCTTCAACTTTAATTCATTCTCTTTAAGTTCTAATAATGAAGTTCTTATCTCATTTTCTCTCTTATTAAGTGCGCTCCTCAATATCTCAACTCCTGTCTCAATTGCTCTTTCATATCTTAAACTTTTTGGCCTGGACATGTCTTTCCATTGAAATTTCAAATTTTCGATTAATAATACCTTTGCATGCACACGTAATTCTTATGTACCCCACAAATGTTCTTACAGTGTGGATAAATATATTTAAAATTCAAATTATTCTTCTACACTGCCTGTTTAATTTTAATTTAATCACTTTATCTGAATGCTCATAAAGAAAAAAAAATATCCAATTATTCAAAACTATAATTAATATAAATCGATATATTCTGTTAAGAATTACTAAAGAATTAATACCTTGCAAATTTTTCTTAAAACTCTTGTATTAAAAAAATTTATTTTCCCATCAATCTTTCTAATATTATTAATAATATTATATCAATATATAATTTTAATAAAAGAATTTATTTATCTAGTGGCTGAATCACCTTTATTACTTAAATAACATGTGTTGAGTAATTATTAACTTAATTTAACATTAACAGTTTTTGATAAGCAAATGAAATTTAAACTTTTGTGAGATAATAATTAATATATTTCAACGGCCGCAAGGCACAAATTTCTTTATGACTTGGAAAGGAAAAAGTATATTATAGTAATGTGGTTAGTAGGAAGAAATAAAATATTGATTTTATTATTTCAAGTCTTTTCCAACTTTTTATTTTTTCCTTCCTTGTTTATCAAAGCCTATCACCTTCCCTCATTATTCCCCCCACACCCCACTATACTCACAAACTTCAAATATTGCATATTAATTACTAATCTAAAATTATAAATGATTTATTTTGCACAATTTTCATATAAAATTATTTCTTAATAGTTCTCATAATTACTCAAATGTTTATTTAGATTTTTTCCTACTATGCATTTTTTTCAAACAATTATTCTCCTTTGTTAATTATTTTATTACTAATTAAAATGTAATAAATTCCCGCATTTAAAAATTACGTTATCCTGTGGCTATTGACAATTAAAATAAACCACAAAATGATGAATCACCGGATTTAATAATCAAAAAGAAACAATAAACACAATAAAAATTTAGAGTTTTTTTAAAAAGTCCCTGATTAATCTATTCATATAGCTGCTATTCATAATTACACTAATTTTATCGCTCAGCATATCTGAACAATTAAGAAACATTCAATCACCCGCCAAAACCCGGTTCTGACCGGCCAGAGTCAAAATTTTGTCAAGTTTTAGCAATAAGTGCCAACAAGATGACAATAAAACGGCCAGAATCAGAGGAAGTATTCGAGGACGAGACAAAAATAAAGTCAGATACCGAAAGCAGGTATGATACATGGACACTCCACCCAAAAGTAATCGAAAAAAAATTTAATAAAAATCCTGCCAAACAAGTACTTCTAGGATCAAGTGGCTGCGATATTACAAAACAAGGCCGTGGCTCAAACTACAACAGCCATAGTAACCACTACACAAGCAATTCATTAGCAAACCTCAAACGAAAACATCAAGACCCAAAATTATGCGTGGGCGAAAGTGCAGAAACGCGAACAATCAGCCAAAGCACAACGAATACTTGCAATTTCAATAAAAAGGCATGGAGCATTGCCCATTTGCCACTCAAAACCATGGGTATGACATTCTTTATGTTGTACATGAGCGGAAGTAATGGCGGAATCTTCAGCATACTTGTCGTTGGTTACGCACTTGTTAACGCAGTAAAAATATTAATCCAAGCAAACAAGAATTTTCTTGAAATTGAACGCGCCGCAAGAAAGTCATTCACAATTCAAAAGATGGTATACTGCATATACTCACTCTTAGGAATAACCTTCATCCTTTTCAAGCTGGGCACAATGGGGCTCATTCCTGTTAACCGTGGAGATTTCTTTTCTGATATCCCACCTCACACCTTTCCAGAGTACGCCATTGGTACTTGAAAAAACTCACTCATCCCAATAAAAAAAGAAACTTAGAAAAATTAGATGATAAAAAAATTAGTCTTTTCTGTTATTCTCACTCGATCTATCACAAACATTAAAAGTCTTAAACACGCACGGCAAACTAAGTAGCCAGATAGTCTAATTCTTCAAAGTGTCTCCTGAATCTCTGCTTACTCTATTTTGCATTATAAGTTTACGATAAATAACTCATGCATACTAAAAAAAAGCCCTGCGGAACCCGTGAGAACATTCTGGAAATTAAAATTTGCATATCCTTTAGTAGAAATCAGCCGTCTTAACTGACAGTAACACAAAAACCCTACACGTAAAATAATTCGCGACAGATTTTTGCAATTACTCTTAAAATGCTTAAATTCTTAAAATTTACTTGAAAATGTTTACAACATAAAGAATGCTGCAAAGATTGCAAAAACAGAAGGAATGATGTAGCTGATACCAAAAGCGGAAGAAGAACTTGCATCCTTTAAAATGACGTTGCTATCCTTGTCTACCAAATCGCCATTTTCATTAATTTTGAAAACGCCATCAGTGGCACCACTGTTTGTACCAGTGTAGAAGGCCTTGTCATTTGAAACCAAACTGTACTTGTCCCTCTTATTTGAGTCGCTGTCATTTGGTACTGCTACCTCAATTTCCCTGCCACCCTTGAGAGTAAAAGCAAATACGTCGGAAGTTGCTTGAACGGCCTCCTCGAGTGACCTCTTCACTATTGATCTAGAGAGAGATTCTTCTGTAGTAGTGTCGGTTGGTTGACTTGAATCGGTAGATAAATTGGCCAACTCCTTCCCATTAATCTTGATCTTGGTAGTACCATCGGTTGATTCGACCTCAACCTTACTAACATCTCCAGATACATATTTTGGTGCGGGATTCTTAGTATCAGCAACTGGTGCATAGACTATGGTGTAGGCACCGCACTTGAGAGTTGCAACTGGAACCCCACTGCTGAACCACATGGTAAATGAAGTACCACACTCAGTTGCATCAGGTGTGGTTGAATCACCATTTTCCTCAGTTCCCTGACCGTCCTGAGATTCTTGGACGTCCTCATGAGCTTCCTCCTCTCCCGTAGCTCTAGCGGCTACCTTCTTTGGAGCAGCGGTGGTGGTAGTGGTGGCGGTCGTAGTTGTTGTTGATGATGAGCTTTCCAAATTGGCATCTTTCAAAGTTCCTCTAAGTGGGACGGCCGGAGCTGAAAATACAGCGGAGACGATAACGGAGAGTAGTACGATGATGAGTGACAATCTCATTTTTTTTTTCTTATCCTTAATTACCTACTAATTAAAGACTGACTAATTATTACCTATGAAGGGGTCAGAATGAATGTGTAAAAATTTGTTATCAATTTATACTTGACGACGTTACAGATGTGTGGGTAAAATGTGGATAGATTTTTTTAATGTGGACATACCCAGTCCACGTATTTTTACATGCATGTGAAGACGACATTTTATTTTGTGTACGCGTCTATTCTAAAAATAAATTGTATTAATTTAATTCGAGAGTTAATTATATTTAAATCCTATATATCTGTATTGATCGAAAAATAAAACCACTTTTTTTTATTGAGACGAGAAATTTTTTTCAATTTTTCTCACGCATTTTCTATGGAACTTGACCATTTCAACGCTAAAGTTGAGTTGCGATTGAATAATATCCGAACATATTTTTTTTCTCTTATCTCTTTACTTGTTTCTAATTCTATTACAAAGTTATGTTCGTCTAATTAAGCTTATGAGAATGAGATTTTGGTTCCAAAGTTGTTTTTGGTGTTTTCTTAGTCTCACTTAGAACTAATGTGGATGTCTAGACTTTATGTTTTATCGTGCTTAGTTCGAAATTTTTTTTTTGTCCTAAAGTGAGTTCGTATCTAACTTGACTGAATGGGTGCATTTATTACTATTGCGTCAGCTTTAGTAGTCGTTTGAATTTAGTTGTAATATCTAAAAATGCAATAAATTTTTCTAATTAAAAAGAATAAAAATTCTTAAACGCTATTGAATTATGATTTTTCAGCACTTAACTGTCAGCTAACTGATTAAAATTTGTCTTTTTTTTTTTGCACTAGATGTATCTGTTAAAATAATATTTTCACTATCAATATTATTCTAGCGATCAGAATTATATACCTTTTATTTTTTATAAAATTTTCGGTTCTTTTGCATTCTTTGTGGGAAAAGTATCAAAAATTTGAAATAATTTTATTTAGAATAATTTTTTAAGTTATTTGAAAAATATTTGTTAAGAATTTATTTGCATAATTAAATAATTTCGATTTTATTAAAAAAATGATTTTTCACAAAATATTCTCATATTCGAGTGGAAACTACAGAAATTAAAATTCATGCTAAAAATAAAATTACATAGTAAAGTTATTTTTGTTATTAATAATTATTTGTTCTTATTTTACATTAAATCTTCTAAATGGGATTTTTTCTTTTTTTTATTGGCAAATTTGTTCCTTTAAGTCTTTGCTTACCTTTACCCTCCAAGATTGTCCAACAATCTCAAATTCGAACTTAAAAAAAAAGATCCAATATCGAGAAATACATAAAGACATTACTGCAGATCGTTATTCTGACTTATTTATAACTACTCATTTTCTTTATTGTTTCTAGAAATTATTCACATTCATTGTTATTAATTCAATGGCTTTCATCATCATCAACTATAAAGGGGGGAGGGTGGGAAAACGAGACTAGAATGCCGACATCCGATATAAATTACCGTTGACTTTTCCGAATCTCATGTCCGACACTCCATAGAATAAAACAACTTAGAAAAAAGTATACATAAACACTAAAACAAAACACACCAAACACAGTAGTTTCAAGAACAAAGTAGAAGAGAAAGATGTCCCCCAGAGTAAAATTATTTCAAGTAGAATAGTAATTGTGCTTAGGTAAGTTTAAAATTTTTAACTGTCCAGAATTCAGAAAATAAATATTCAACATCACATTAATAACTGATTACTCACCTACAGGTTAGATTAGCGCTCTGCTTTTCTTTTTTTATTTCTTTCGAATTTGTAGAGAAGTAATCACTAGATGTTTCTACAAATTATTGCAATACCCCAAACAACAGCCCAGATCCATCCGACAAATGGTAACAATAATTGCAGAACTCCTGTGATAATGTCTGACGCATCATTATTTAGTACTCCAATGATAATCATTCCCAAACCGAAAATAATTATGTTCAATACTCCAAATAAAACGTATTTGCCCTTGTCGTGAGGCGACGCCGTTGGTGTAGAAAATTTCTTGAGTCTTTCCCAAACTACTATCAAAGCATTTGACATTTTTAATCTTTAACCTGGAAAAACAACAATAGTTTTTTTGGTAATTCTAACAATTCAAAAACTGGATATTAATATCCCGATTGTGGGGAGTTGTTGGGTAGTAATTCTATAGTTTAAAAACCGAGTGGATACTCCCGCCTAATTTATTGTGGAAATTTATCGTTATTTTCAAGCGCATTTTTTATCCTGATGAGAATGTGAACAAATTATATGGGAAAATGCAAACTAATTTAACAATAAATTTAAATAGATGAAAATTATAAATACACACTAAAGAATTTTTTATGTTATTATCTTAATGGGGACATCTTTCTCAGCACATAAATCCACATGAAAAAAAATTTGAGTTATTTTATCTGAATTGTCAATTAAAAAATTTTGTATTGTTATATAACCTTAAATGCATTACACTAAAATCCAAGAATCCAACATTTAAAAATTAGTTCATGAATTTATCTCCGGTCAACCTGCATTCTGATGGTTTTTTTGTCTCATGGCTGCCTTCTGGATTCATCTTTATTCTTTCTATTATTTTCTTGTGCGCATGTCTAACAGAAACTTTCTCAAATGTATCTTGTCTAAAATGGTCTAACATGGGTTTAAATTTACCTGACTTATTTTTAGTTGAAGTTCCAAACATGTGTGGCCCATCTGATCCGCTACAAAGAGTTTGTTGTTGAATATAATTAGGAGTTCTATAATTTGGAGCGTTTAACATATTTATTCTGTAATCAGGTGTCTTTTGACTCTTAGAAAGAAGATAAGGAGTTTTTTCAGCATCACTATTTGTGCTATCAGAAGGTGGGCTTGTGGAGGCGAAGTCATCATCGTGAGAAGTCTTATTTATATTGGTAAGCTCCTGTTTATCTTCGGAAACAGGTTTGAAGGTATTTCCATTCTCTTTGACATACTCCAATTCACCATCAAAAGAATTGGAAGTTTTGATACTAACTTTGCTTTTTAGGATCGTGTTTTTGAAGTCAAGAATCTTGGAGGCTGCAGCGCTTACGCTTACTTCACTTCCGTTAACAGCATTAGAAACTGTTTCGTAAATAGAGTGTATTCCACTCATTAGCCTCTCAGATAGTTGTACATAATCTTCTTTTTTTTTTAATTCACTCTCTTTTGATTTTCTTGAGCTTAAGACTGAGCTCTGAGAATTTTGTCTATCTTTATGAGATATATGTATAAGTCCTGGATTAGTTCCTTGTCTTGCAAACTTGGCCCCCCCTCCAAATAAAGACCCATCGAATTTAGTTGTTCTTGCTACGCTAACAACTCCTCTTGAAAATATATCTTTCTTTCTTGACTCATATTCTGCTTGGCTCCGTTTTAGAGGATCTGTCAATATGTCATAAGCTTCAACTATATCCTTAAATTTGGCTTCACACATTTGTCTATCACTTCCCATATTTTTATCCGGATGCCATTTTATTGCTAATTTATGATAAGCTTTTTTAATTTCCCCATCGTTATTCAAGTTTGATATCTTCAGATTCAAAATCTCACAACATTCTTTTATTGACTTCTTAGGAGCATTCATCATTGCAATTTTGGAAAAAAAATTCAAAATTACTTTATGCTCTTAAATTCCGAGCTATTGATGACCTTATTAATATGAAAAAAAAACATTCAAGTATCAAGGCATTTGTATAAATTTTTTAAATCTATATTCAACTTTTGTTCCCTAATATTATTGCATAACTTAAGGCCACTCACCTATTTTTCTCTTAATATTAAATTATTTTTGTATTTAGACGTGTGAGCACGTACATGTAATTTTGGTGTGTGTAATATCTACACAAAGAATTAAAAAAAAAAATAGGAATGAATAGTTGAAGCTAAACAAAATTACAATCTAAAGAATTTAATTTTCATATCATATTCAGAAGAAATTACATTATTAATTCTAATTTAAAGTAGAGATTCTTTATTTTTTATTTTTTGTTAGTTTTTTTTCTAAAGTTGAGCGATGAGGGGTGATGGGAAAAGACGAAAACCCATAGTTAATATAACTTTGATATTAAATTCGCTCGCTTATAATATTTGTATATAAGATTTGTCTCTAATACTCGAAAAAAAAATAGTTTTTAAATAAGGTACCCATGATTATATTTAGTACAGGTCCAAACAAAAAGTAAATATAGCCATATAAAAAGTTACATAGTACCAAGAAAAATAATAATATTTGAATCATGTCGAAAACTGTATATAATGTGTTGTTATTGTTATTTCTATTCTTTTCAAATTGTCTGTGTGGAGACATGATCTCAGCAATTATTGAAAATGCTAGTTCAAATGAAATAAATGCTCCAACCGTCAGAAAAGATACTGAACTTGATATTAGAAACAATAAACCAAAGAACTTTAAACAAGGAAATAAAAGATGGTTTAAGGCAAAGAAGGACTTAATGAAATTTACTCCACAGAAAGGAATTGAACTTGGGAAAAAGATTGCTCGTAATGCTTCTATTGGAGTTATTTGGATTTACGAGCCAGGACTTTTATTAGCAGAAGAATTAGTATCCCCTTGTTTTGGTATAATAAGCTATTATCCAAATGTACAAGTTACTGTAATGAAAGGAGAAAGATTCTTGGGTATTATTTGTGATGCTAGAGATTATAAGCCTATTAATACTGATAGATTCAAATGGTATGTAGCTATAGGAAATGACCTTACTTTTACTGCAAGATATTATGTTAAAGAGGGGGTATATATAAAGGAGGGTCAGGAACTCGGTCATCTTTCCAGGCCGGCCAGATCTGTTGGTAGGGTTGCAATAAAATCAAGAGCAAGATGCTCTGGAATAATTGTATTGTGCAAAACTGGTCCTTTAGAAACTGGAGAGGAGTTTTTAAGAATATCTTGTGATGCCGCTCCGGGAACCACCGATGTTAACAACAGTCTAGTTGATAAATCTCATACATCTCTTCTTGAGCAATCTGATATGGGGAAGAGTATCCCGAAGCTTAGAGGTCTTGCTCAGATTTCACCAGAAAAAGCTGATTATGATGGGAAACAGCTTAAACTTCCTCAAATAATGAACTCTGCAGAAGATTCAGATATGGTAGGAGATGATGACGAAAAATCTGAGTCTGAAGAGGAAGAAGAATTTATTGATCACAAAAATACTAGAGATTTTCAAAATACCAAAAAAGAAGGAAAGATAGGAATTCCTCTAGATACCTCAAATACTCTTGATGAAAGTATTTCTTCATCTAACCACGATTTGAAAATTATCAACAAAGTAATCCAACCACCATCTGATACTAAGAAAAGTAAGAATTTTTTTGATTTTGAATTTGAAGAAGAAGACGATGGAATTAATGATGAGACTGAATATAAAAAAATGATTGATGAAGAATTCAAAAAAGATGAACAGGAAGAAAGTGAAAAGAATCTTGAAAAGAAATTGGAGAAGGAAAGACTTGAAAGAGAGAGATTAGAAAAGGAAAAACTCGAAAAGGAAAAACTCGAAAAGGAAATATTAGAAAAAGAAAGATTAGAAAAAGAGAGGTTGGAAAAGGCAGGTACAAAGAAGATAGTAGCTGATACATCTTCATCAATTCCAGGATCTACTGATTATCATGTTATCTTACAAACTCACAGGAATGCAGATAACAACTTTAAAAAACAGCCAGAAAAAAAGAAGAAAGAAATACAACACAACCAAATTGATTCAGTCAAAACTGGAGCTGTATTAGATTTAGATGGCTTAAGTTCTAGTATAGTAAGCGAAGCCGAAATCAGTATTTTGGACTAGAAGTTAATAAACTGAACTAGTGGATATAAAAATCATAATATGTCTACATATAGCTAGATACTGCTCGAAAAGAAAAAAAATATATATATATATTCTTAAATTATACTGGAAGTTAGTTCTCCAGTGTTTAAATCATATTTCTTCTTTATGAAACAAGTCATAATTCTCTTGTTTTAAGGAATAATTTAATAAAAAAAAAAAAAATATTAACTTGATGTAGCAGACTTAATGTATTATTTATTCTTTATTCTCAATTCGATCGTACTGGCTAACTTTTTCTGACTTTGGATTTGAATCTTTTTCATGAAAGAGAGCGTCATCGCAAGCCTTTATTAACAAACTCCTTATTGGACGATACCGTTCAGTACTATCATAATAAGTTTCTGCTTTAAGCTTGAAAAACGTTATAAGAGCTTCTGCACATTCTATAATTGATTGTTTTCCAAGGATTATATCGCAATATTCAGACAAACTAATCCTCTGTGTAATATGTTTGATTTGAGAAATATTGTCAACAGAAGCTTTTAATTGAACAGCTTTTTCTCTAAGACTTTGTGGTAATAAGCTACAAATACCACTTCTGGCTCTAAGTAGTCTAACAAACTCTTTCCTTTCTTTAGATGGTTCAATTTTGATAGGTTTTTTTGCTGACCTTAATACAGTATATTGAGAATATGCTCTGTCGTTATAAACATCCCACCGACCAGTGCTATATCCCACCTCTTTGCAAATTTTACGGAATTTTTGTCTGAACATCTTAAAAAAAAGACTCCACTGGCCATGAAATCTTGCCAATAAATCAAGAAAAATTTTCTCGCAATCTCCCTCTCCATGATAAGTATTCAATAGATAAATCCCCTCACAAATGTGTTGTTGGGTCCATCCAGATCCCATCTTGTTTCCAGAGTATCCTTGATTACTAGAAGATCCATCTAATCCAATTCCTCCTAGTACACTAACTAAGTCCACTTGAACCATTCTATACATATTATTAGCTTTTGTCATAATTTCAGGGTCTCTTGAAGCTATTATCTTACACCAATTAACATTTCCCCTCTCGTTCTGATGAGCTTTTGGTAATCCTTTATACTTGGATCCAGAAAGTCGTCTAATTGTATTAAATTGATGTTCTGGCTTCATTGTAGGAATTGGAATTGATAATAAAAGCTCTTCTGGAGGATTTTCATAAATATATAGTTCCTCTTCTCTAATCAAAGGTGCGGGTTCTCCAAATTTGAAATCTGGAACTGAAGTTCTAGCTTCAGTCTCTTTTCTAGAGTCAGAAACACCAACTCCTATCAAATCGGTTTTCTCGGCTGAATTTGGCAAATTTTCGTTTTTTTTAATAGATGGTACTTTAGCTGCATCAGCAACCAGATCTTTTTCATTTTGCTTTTCATCAGAGATATCTAAAAGAGGCTGAAATGACTCTGTAAGCTGTGAATCAGAACTAATTTTTGATAAACTATCTATTAACTTGGGTTGATCAAGATCCGGGTCATCCCCTAATTCTTTTACTAAACCATTATATATATTTTCATTAGCTGTCGTGAATATTACTTCCCTCGCAAATTTCACACAAAACAGAAGTAACAAGTATATTTTAATTTCCATATTCTAAACAAGTTTGTATTGACATTGTTCAAAATTGTCTATAGAAATTTATCGTACTCCCAACGCTTTTGCCTTGTTGTAATCCTTTTCAAAAATTTACCAGACCACTTTGGCGCGCAAGTTCGTAAAGATCTAGAAATAGAGAAAATGCAATAATTTCAAAATAGATAAAAAAAATTAACCGACTATTATACAACTAATGCATCTCAGAAATAATATTTAACTCATCGTTTAAATAAACTTACTATTTTATTGACTCTATTGATTTCTTTGTTTTTAAAACAATCATTTTTTTAATTTATTTGACACTAGATAATTCAACAGATATTTAATATTATACAAATATATATAATTTTGAAATTTTGAAAAAAAAAAAAAGAAAGATTAATATTCATTATCAAATTATTTATGTCTTTCTCAAATTATTCTCTCATTCTTCCATAATCACTCAGAAGTCCTGAGAGACAAAATTTAGCATCATAACTTCATTTATTTTAAGACCTAAACTCTTCATGTTGTGAAATCTTGAGCCTAACACTTTTCAAAACAAAAATAACCTAATAACTTGAAACTATTCCTACTTTTTAATTAAAAGCGTTGAATTATTTGTACCAGAACCCTAAATTAAAACTTCTATTAATTTAAATAGATCAATAAAAAGAAAAGAAAAAGTCATATCTAGAAATAGTTTGAAATTTATATATTTTAGAAACTTTTAATCATACATTTAATATTCCAACCTCCCAAAAGTACTAAAAAGTGCAACAAATTATTGAATAGAAAATAATTTACAATTGTCATGAAATCTGTCTCTTGCTTTCCCGCCACTAGTTTGTAAAAAATGACATGACCAGTTTATCAGGTAAATCTGGATAATTATTATTGTCAAATCCGTAAATTACTTGAATAGTGAAATTCCCTGTAGGAAATCACCAGAGAAGGAATACCTTCAGATGAAATTTATACCTTTCTCTATTATATGGTTGTTTTATCTATTATTTGGGTCATTTTTATGTTTAAGAGCAAGTTTTACCCATAAGTTGGCAATAGATAAATTCATCGAGGGCCTAAAGTTTCGAGACCTTCAAATCATAAAAGATGACTTTATTTTTACTAAATTGAAAGATATTAGTGGGGATATTACTAATATACTCAGAGAAGTGTCTCAACAAGAAGGTTTGAAATATACTCTTCAGAAATATAAGACAAAGATTAAACATATCGCAGAAGCTTTGTCTATTGAAATAAAAGACTCTTTAAATTCTCACTTTGATTTATTAAATAATTTAAATAGTGAATTCCAAGAAATTAATATTGAAATTGTTAATGGTGACTTTAAATCAAAACAAGATAATATACATAGACAAAATTTATTAAAATATTTAAATGATCAATCTTTTGATAAAAGCATACAATTCCTTGAAAAGTCTAATAGACTCGACAAGAAGAAACTGATCAATCAATTAAGAAATTTACTATATTTAAGACATGAAAGTCAAAATGGTATTTTGGATAAAATAATCTTATTGCATAAGCTTGCTATTGAAATAGAACTCACTAAAATTGTTTATTTATATTTCAAGGATCAAACAGAATCCTACGAGTTTGAGAACATAATACAGAAATTTGTGAAAATGTTGCATTTATTGACAAGTTTTGAGCTATTTCTGAATGGATGTTTCAAATCTCCTTATGAAATTTCCATTACTAAAATTATGAATTTAAGTAATGATTCCGAAATAATAAATTTTGCAGATACTCGATTTGTTATTTATCCTAATTTGGGATTTGAGCAAGAATTATGTGACCTTTCTTTAATAAATCAAGATGAAGAGGATAACTTAATTACAAGCAAAAAAACTATTACACCTAAAACTAATCAACAAGAGCTTTGTATTAATTCTTATAAATCTGATGAAAGTCAATTATTTAACCAATTAGAAACAGTTAAAGGAATAGAAATTAGTAATGAAAAATCTTTATCATTGAATAATAAAAGTGATTCATTAATCAACTCAAATCCTCTTAAAAGTGATAAACAAAACAAAGTATATGATCAAACTTACAATAATCGTTTCAAGGTAGAAATCGATATAATTTCTCCCATACTAAGTGTTGAATTAAATACATCACCTAAAATTGGAGATCATAAATCTAAAAACGATTCCAATAAATACTCTATTACAAATAAATCTCAACAATCTCACTATTCCATTGGAAAGACTCGTGAGACATTTAAAATTAACGACGAAGAAATAAAGTCATACATAAATAATAGACGTATTAAACAGATGCATAAGAATACAATTATAGATAGAAAAAAAATTGATAAAGATTCGAAATTGGACTTAGTTCAATCTAAAAAATGTTTAGAATCTCAATATGTTTGTTTACTTGCAAGACATTTAGAAGATGAGGAAATTATGGAGCTGGATAATTACTTATTTCCTCATGGAGTTAAATTACCATTAGAAAAAGATCATAATTTAATTTGGTCCATCTCAGAAAGCTTAGTTGACAATTTTGGTGCAAGAAAAAGACTAATTGAACATGTCTCACAAAAAATTATTGATTTTACACTATCTATAGGTCGTTTGAATACAGATCCTTTAATGAATACTGGAGATCAAAAGAATGATCACGTTGGGTTTTATAGAAAGAAACATGTTGATATTCTTTCAATTTTAATTGCTTTAAAGGAATTTTTAAGCTCCGAAAATTCACAGGAAATTTCTACAGCCAGAATAAATTTTATTGATAAATTTGTACCTTTAATTAAACGTCCTTCAATCAAAAAATTCAAATTTTCTGAAAACTCAGAATCTAAGAATAAGAAAACTGATAATGAATTATCAAGTCGTCAGACTAGCAGTAGATTCATGAAATTAAGAAGTTCATTTGATAATGAATTAAAATATAAATGCTCTCTAGAAAATGAATTACTATCACCTAATATTGATGAGACAATAAATGAACCAAGCCTTTATGAACTATGTACCAGATTTATTACAACTCTATCCATTACTAAGTCAGTCAAAAGTTTCAACGATAATTCCTATAAATTTGCTCAAAAAGTTTGTTCGATGATTTTTGAACGACCTATTCACAATATTTTAAGTAGTCAAGATTATGCGTGGCTTACAGGATTTACTTTGGTTCGAACAGTAAATTATTTAATCAAACAACAAAACCTTCCCGAAGAAATTTTAATTGACCACAAAAATGCTCTTAGGGCTCTAAACCATTCATTTTCACAGAAAGTTTACAATTTTCATCAGGCATGTACACAATCTCTAGTTTCTCAAAAAAGTACCGCTATTTATCGAAATAATGTTTCACTACATTTGATCAAACCTTTAATGAAAGTATCATGCGCAGAATATTTTGGAATTAGCGTATTTTTATACGAAAATTAGGTCATAATTTTTAATTATATTTTAATTTCATTCTATCTACAATAGAAATGTAAACTTTTCCTTTTTTTTTTCGTTTATTTCCCTTAATTTTTAATATTTTTATTGACGTTGCGCCCATTACTTAGATGGCTGGATGGCCGAGTGGACTAAGGCGCAGCATTCAGGTTGCTGTTTTCAGGGGTTCGAATCCCCTTTCAGTCACTTTTTCCGCAGAAAAAGAAAATCACTTAATATTATGAACGCAAAACAAAGTTCAACGTAAGAATATGAATACTCATGGTTTATTTTGATAACAGATATCTAAACATCTATAATTTATCAAAAGTAGAGTATAAGCCAAGCAGACCATATGTCTGCAAACAAATAACTTTTAGAACTTCTTCATTATTCTGAACTCTATGGAAAATGTTTTTTCCAAGTAAAAGTCTTTTTACCTGGATAAAACATTCCTTTGGTCTGTCCAAAGGATTATTGTTTCTGTTAATTACGATAATTTCATTAGCTTCCTCTAATATATTATAGTTTTCTGTGACTGAAAAGTGCTTTAAAAACAAGAAATTGAAGAATACATTATCTCTGTAGAATATTTGTTTATTTGTATTATTAATTTCTTTATCAATAACAATTTTTTGCACTTTTGGGTAATTTTCTGAATAAAAGATGATCATAGATGCAATTTCTAATTTTAAATTGAAGATTGGGCTAGTCAGTTTTGAATCTGAACCATTAATAATTAGATTTAACATAAATCTGGTAAAGTCTGATTCATAGTAGAGTCTCATTTCTTGAATATAGTCAAATCTGGCAAAGTATTGTTCAAAAATATATCTCATTGCAGCAAAGTTAATGTAATTTCCAAAAAATGAACGCAATTTGGAAATTCCATTTTTACTATTGATTATTTCAACAATTTTCTCGAGATTGTCCTCCAAAGTTGAATAAATAACTAAATATTCATAAATTGCCAAGTATAATAATTTTGTTTTTGTAGGAGTAAAATGCTTCTTCATCTCTTTACTTTTTGTTTGAATGAACCTGTATGTTAGTATTTCTGAAATTTTGTACAAAGAAATTCCAGAAATATCATTTTTAATTTGCAAGTTAATTTGATCCATAATTTGATTAGACCTAAGGAAATTTGATTTCGAGTGAGAATTGACGATTTCTGAATCACTTACTTCCTTTAGATTGCGTATCTCTGCCTTTCTATTGTAAATTTCTCTTTCTGTTTCTTCTAAGGCTTTCTTGAGCTCGGAATTAGAAAGATTTCGTTCCTCTATAGAATCATAGTCTATAATTGATTCGCTCTCACTTCTTAATGCTACCAATATTTCATCGAAAATTGAAATCTTATCATTTATCTCAATTTCAAAGTTCACATTACCGTCTTTAGATTGAACAATTTCTGTTATGTTAAATCCATCCAATTCATTAAAATTATTCGTTTCAAGTAATTCCTCCAAGTTATCTGGAATTGCAGATTCTAATTTATTAAATTTATTTTTCTTTTTTCCACAACAAGATGAGGTTTCTTTTTCAATTTCAGTATCATTCATTAATTTTTCAATTGTTTCTAAGTTTGTCTCACAAGGTTCTTGAACATGAATCTCACAGTTTTCCGAATCTTTATTGGCATTTCCCTGATCTACATCGAATAATAATTCAGATTTAGATTTTACTTGACATTTCTGCATCAGTTTTCTGTTGGCCGGTTGGAATCGATAGCTTTCGAGATTCAATTCAATACAATTATTTTTCAAAAATGCGATATTATTAACTTCATTTTTTATGATATAATCAATAATTTCATTTTTACATGAAAATAATAACTTTTCTTTGTTGTCCAATGAATCACCTAAATATTTCTCAATTTTCTCGTCGCTCATGACGATTATGAAGTTGAAAGTTGAGTCTTCATGAGGTACAAATCCGGAATGAAGTTGATCTGCTTTGTTGGGTAAATGCTTTGCTAGTGAGACAATTATATTCTTGCAACCTTTGAAATTTTCATGATAAACTAAACTTTTCTTGGAAATTACAGTATTAATACTAAGTGCACCAACATTTGGAAGTGATACACTAAAAAATACATCAAATAAACCCAAAATAAAAAATGTTAATACCTTAAATTTCATGCCTAACATATATTTCCCGTATTATAGTATTAATTCATTAACTAAAAACAGATAACTTATCAAGACAATTCTGTGGGTAATAGTAACATACATTGGCGGGAAAATAGCTGTGTGTAATTTGTCAATCTTAGGCCAAAATATCCATTAAAACAAATAAAATAATTAGGAGACAAACACAAAATTAATAATCTAAGGTCTATGATTAATAATAAGAGCAATAAAAAAAATGTAGAGTTCCAAGTAAAGTGAAAAATTTAAGGAAAAAACTTTCAAGTGCCCATATTCTTGACAATGTGGAACAAATTAAACAAATCACAAATTCTAAGAAAAAGTACCAATAAAAAATTGGATTGAAGCAATATCAAAGACGATAAATTCTAATGAGACCAATATCTCTTTACAAAAAAATAATTTTTAGAACGGTGTTTGTCTTTATTTCGTTTTGTAGTAAATTACAACATTCCATGTTGGTTTTGATTATTTAATAAAAATTGACCATAGAGTAAAGATTGATTATTGTTAACGCTCTGCAAAAAAGCTGAGCTATCTCCAAAGTTATTTAAGATGGGTTGTCTAAAATTAAGGTTATGTTTTAAATTATCAATAGTTATTGGTTGTACCAAAGGAGTCCCTTCGTTATAATTAATATTAGATAACGTTTGGTAACCAGATTTTAGAATATCGTTATTGATAATCTGCTTGATTTGTTGGGAAGTTGAAATAAATTCAGTCAGTTCAGTTAGACTAAAACTGTCCATCTTTTCACGCAATGTTGAATCCAGAAGATTTTTTATTGATTTTTTATCGTCCTTCTCAATGAAAGATTCGTCATCGCTTAATGGCGATTCGTGAGAATCTTCACTGTTTATTGCCATAACCTTTTGAAGAACGATTATATTGTTTGATATTATTGGGCGTATTTGGGATATATCACAATTAAATTTAAATGCGTTCAATTTGCATGTGAGGACTAATGCCAATGATTCAACCTCACCAAATTCTATTGAACCAAAAAATTTCTCTGCATATCCATCAAGGCATAATTTCCAGCCTTTTTTGCGATTATCGTAGTAAATCCCTTTCCACAAGCCTTCAGAGTCGGATAGGGCATTACATATGATATCTTTGAGCATTAACTGTGAGTCGTTGTTGTAAGAAACAACTCCCATACTCGGATTAACAATCGGAGTAGAAGGAAAAATATTTGGAGAGTTTACACAAGTTGTGTAACCCGATCCGTATTGCTGAGCTGATGTTTGGGGGGCAGTTACTTTAGAGAAATAATGGATTGGAAGTCCTGTTCCTTGTAAATTAACTGCATTCCTCACATTTATCATAGTATTGGCAAATAAATTATTTGCAATGATTTGATTTACAAGAATGTTATTAAGAATGTTGTTAGTTATGTAATGCGAGAGTAATTGATTATTGACATCTAAATCTCCCTGGGAGGAAAGCGAGAATAGATTATTTAAATTTCCATTGAAAGAGACGGAGTCGGCGTTGAATGATTTAAACGATCCATCGATAGAGTTGTTGCACATCCTATTTGGACTAATATTCTTAAAGATATTGCCTCCATTTACAACAGGAAAACTGTTTGTATCCTGGCTTTCGAAGTTCTTTTGTCCAGATATCTGTCGTTCATGTAGCTCATTCTGGTCGTCCTTAGAAAGCAGAGGCACTTGAATATCGGATTTCCCATCTAACCTACGGAAGTTTTCAGAATTCTTGGCTGATTTTGATTCATTGCCAAAATTTCCAATTATATTAACTTGATAGAACCTAAGAGCCATTTCGTACGACTTTTCAACTCCATATCTTTTTGCTGAGAAATACCTTGAGATTTCGGTTTGTCTCTTACGAATACGTACTTGCCAACCGTGGTTTCTTCGGTCGTAGTATATCCCTTTGAGGGACAGACTGCGGAAACCTTTGTTTGTAAGACTAATTGCCTTATCAAGGTCTTGCGCACTAACTTCTCCACTATTACTATTGGCCCCTCCTCCCCCATGGGCGTTGTTCCCACTAATTTTATGTTTATTAGCCCTTACAGCCCTTTCTCTTTTGGTTTGGAGGGGTTTCTGTACGGAACTATCGGATATAGTCGTTTTGATGATTCCAGTTAAACGTTTCTCATCGACAGTTCTGATTGGCGATGAGATAGTCTGAGAAGCAGGGAATACATCAGTCATAGAGGAAGAAATGGTGGATGTACCAGAGCTAGATAATTCTGTAAAATCCGTAGGATTTAGTTGTTCCTCAGATAAACCACCATTAGATCCAGAACTAATAAGCTCCTCCTCATTAGATTTACTCTGATCTAACCTAAAATCGGAGCCTATAGATTCGAGTAATTCTGTTAAATTTGGATTGTTAGTTTGAACCTCGGGCGTGGTTTGATAAGGAATTCGGTTTGAGAAAGCTATCATCGAATTTTGGAAATACGGAATATTTGGGTTTAAAGCTACCGGAAGTTTATTCAAGGTTTGTTGCAAATACGGATTGAGATCGTCACCAAGAGATATGTTTGGAGAGCTACCTGTATTAGCTGTTCTATTTGATGCAGCGAGCGATGATAATGAACTTGATGAACTGCTTGTTCCAGAATTAAGGTTTGGTAAATACCCGTTGTAAAGATGTTGCATCCTCCAGTAATCTCATAAACTGCCAGTTCCCCTGTATAGCTAGGGTAAAATCTTATTGAGAATCTTTAATTCTCCCCTAAATTCCTTGAAATACTCTTGTAAATCTTCTTCAGACCCTAAAATCCCTGATTCATTAGGAACGTTGATTAGCTCACAATTATTAAAGATGAGCAACCCAATCACACTTGAATTTGTGCCATACTCTTACTTCCTATTCCAATTTAATTTTTATCTATTATTGCAATTCTAACTGTTATCTTATCCTCCTCCAAGATCTTAACGAATTAGTGATAAAATGTTAGGCGGGCTGTCTGGGTCTACACAAATGTCGAGTTATTAGTGTGAGGCATTTTTAGAGGGGACTTTTGTGTCCAAATGGTAGTTTTTTAGCCCGCCTTGAAAAATCTAAATTAAGAAATTTCCTCTTGTAGATGAAGAGTTATATACTAGTTTACCATTAATTTCCGAAAGGTAACTGCCCTTCTGATACATTTAATTCTTTGATCCAAGTTATGCGGGTCAAAGATCGTTTGCTAATCTGTATCATCCCATTTATCCTTATATTTGGAGCTGGCCTATATAAAACTAGAAGTACTTCTGATCTTGAAGTATTTTCGAGGCGATATTGGGACTTTACAAGGTAAGGAATTGTAAGGGACGCTATTTATTTGAATTGTATTAATTTAATATAATAAATTTACAGGTTTATCTCAAATGATTTTAATTCCTCATATTACCACTTTCTAGTTGGCTTAACTGTGATAATTAATAGAGGCCTAATAGGTGGAGATCAATTAGTTTCAAATGTATTTGAATTTTTAGGTTCGAAAAATATTTTAATTAAAATGATTAGATTTTGGGATGCGTCTCCTCCTGGAACGCCTACTCTCACAATTCTGTTCTTGTTATTGACTTTGTGTAAGTTTTATTCGATTTATGCAAATTCGAATCTTGCTAGGCGCTATGAAGGATGCAATCCCCAGAGCAAGGATGTAATAATTGAAAATTTAGACCACGACCTAGGAAGGGTTGTGAAGGGAATTATCAAAAACAAACAAAACAAGTCTCAGAAGAACGAAAGTGAGGGAGCAGCAAGCTTAGGAGGAAGTTTTTTAGCAAAAGAAATTTTGGGACTAGAAAACTCTGTTAATACTCTTTCCCATATTTCCTCAGAAATAACAGAGTCTCTCTACAATTTTATTTCTGCATTTCATTTTAATCAATCAGATTTTCCTGATTCAAATGAACTCTCAAATTTAAGATCGGAGGCTGTTGCAAACAAATTTCAAGAAAATTTAATTACTAAGCAAAATAACAATGCACATAATGACTATACCGACCAAATACCATTTTCGAACTCATCCTCGAACGCTTTTCCAGTTCAAAGCACACAAAATGCCGCCTTCTACTCCAATGCCCAATTTTCTACACACAGTAGTAGAAAATCAATTGAGAACCAAACCCAAAGTAAAGGTTATCTAGATGAGCAGAGTCACCAAGATCAGTTCAATTCGGAAGCTATGCAAGTGCAGCCGTCCGGAAATGATTACAATATTCCAGCACATACAGTAAATGCACTTAATAACCCGGAACTATATACAGATGACACACTTTTACAAGATAAAGACACAAATGCTGTTGATGCAAACGATATTGAATATAATGGGGGAACCCCGAATGTGAACACAACATATGAATTCAATTCTAACATTTATTCGAGCTTAATATAGCATCAAAGCTCCGAATGCACGAGTTAGCAACTATATTTGTAGAAAAGTATTTATAAATGTAATAATTAATATAATTTACTTAAAAAATGATTTGTGTAGATTCATTAACGCAAAAGAGTAACCCTAAGTTACTTTTCTGTTGGCTTGCATACTGGCGTACTAATTGTCGAGGTCTGGACACCATTTTGACTATCCATGTCATTAATATTTGATTCAGGAGCGATTGAAGAATTATTTAAGTTGAATGCATCCATTCTATTTGAATTTTTATCTGCTACAAAACTGTGGGTATTATTAAGCTGCTGAGTAGCTAGGAAAGATGACCAGAACATTGGGAATAAGGTACTTCCGATATTTGAAGCAAATCCAAAATTCGCATTATCTATTCCACCATATCCGGTAAGGTTAGACTTATTAGCCTCATTGGAAGGCATGAAAGATTCCGGATGGATACTACCACAACCTGAACTAAAAGCAGTTTCCGTACTACCATCTTGAAGGAGTCGAATATATAAGGGAAGATCATTTTTTGTTTTATCAAATGTACTTTGAATATTTGAAACAGGCTGCATAAGTCCAAGTCCTTTAGAAGATGTCAACCCATTTTCTGACAGACTGCCATTATTAATGCACGCAGTGTCTAATGCAGATCTTAGTGCTGCCGAAAACATATCTTGATTAATGAACTTAATACAAGATATTGCATGTAAAATCTCCGTCTGAAGTTTGGTATTAAGAGAACGAAAGTTAAGAAGCAAGGAAAGCTCGAGAGAATCTTTTGCAAAGTTTGAGTTAATGTTCGAGCAAGGGACCTGATTTTGAGAAAATATAGAATTTTGGTCGAATGCTTGTCCTTGTGTGATTACACTAGTACCGTTAATTGTCGCAGAGTTTGCGATATTTCCAACTATTTGTCCATTCTCTGAGCCTGAAACAATCTGTGTATCTTTGCTCACTTGTTTCAGAATTTGGTCCCCAAAAGGAACCAGGCCAGGATAGGCTTGAACAAACCTTTTAAAATCTGTGTCTTTGCTTGATTCTAGCAGATGATTTACATCATCCTTTGTATTTTGATTAGTTTTTAAGTGCTTCTCAATTCCTTTAGAATGCTTATGCTCATTAGGAGAGCTTCCTGTATGATTCAAGTCAGGCATAGATGAATGAATAGAGTAATCTTTCCTGATATCTTCTGTTGCAAGAGACTCTGTATGGTCCTCGAATAAGGCCATCCCTATTGGTAAGTCAGATCCATCTTTCTGTAGATGTACTGTATGGAGTTTAATGAGTTTAGATAAGTGAGTAGAATTTATTAGGATTTGATGACGACTATTAAATGCATTGGTTCTCATTCTAGCAGAATAGAATTGTTTCCATTTCGAGTCTGGCTTGTTTGACTTGGCATATAAGACATAGAAACCATTATACTTAAGGTCAAAACCATTTTCAGTGATATAAGTAAAATCTTGAATGTCAGAAACACTCAAATTTCGCCATTTCATGACCAGTCGCGAAAGAGGATCACTCCCACCTCCTCTGTATCCACCCCCGACCTTGTTCCCATCATAGTTTAGAGGAGTGACTATATAAATGTTTCGTGTTCTATTTACTAGTGGTGGAGCGTGGGGAGCTTTAGAGCATCCCAACAGATCTTTAGATATGCTCGATTTAGATAAAACTACTCTATCTGAATCTACAGGCTGCCAATCACCTACATGACAATTTAGCAGTGGAATACGGTACTGAACCTCCTCATTTTGCGGAATTTCAAGAGTATTACTTTCATAGAGATGTACTAAAAGTCTTGCAGCCGAAATAAGGCCTACAAGTTTTATTTGGTTAGATGATCCAATAATTAATCTCCTGTAAATGGAATCTGTTAATCTTTGAAAAAACGGCCTTTCAGTAAAAATTTGGCTACGAGTCGAAATATTTTCATCAACTACGGAGGAATTTTCAACTTTGCGTAATTTAATTCCTGAATCTGAGTTTTGTTTCTTTTTTCTAGTTGAAAGAGCTTTAACAATCATCTCATCCACAAAACCAATCTCATTACTCTCATTTTGCTTACCAGAATCAGTTTCTGAGATCCTCACATTCGTACTAATTGTTAAATCCGGCTTCGACGCTTTTTGATTTTTCCCTGAATTATCTGATGTGCTTTCCTCCAACATTTCATTGCTTTCATTTTCTAATATTTTGTCGTTTATATTTGAAGCTTTTTGTTTCGAATCCAATTCTATTCTATTCAAGGATTCATTTCTCATATTATCAACATTGATGCAAACCTACTCAATTGCCGATATATTACTTGAAATGAATCATGAAGATATAAACTAGCCCTATATTATCCCGTAATATTCATATAAGAAGATTTCCCAAAGCTTTACAAGTAAAGACTTCTGAGATACCTCTTCAATTGAAGTACCTATAGAGAATTAATTTTTGAAAAGTAAACTTCAAAATTATTAGGTGCACACTATTCATTTCAAATTATCATTAAAGTTGCCACGACATTGCAACATATTCTATCTTAGTCTTTGTAATTTGTATTAACTAAATTAATTATCAATTATTTACCTACGCCTCGTCTTGTCAAATATCAGCTAATATTATTTATTGATAGGTTGAATGTATTAATATTGAAAATTTATGTTATATATTCTAAGACGCAAAGGTTAAAAAAGCATGAATTATTTATTCAGTATATTAATTTGTTGAGGGGCACAAATGTGGCGCCTAATCTATTTTTTAATCTAGTCTAATTGCATGTTATTACATAATTAGGATTAATAAAAATTTCTATTATGGAAATATTTTTTAAGTTCAGAAACTAATATAATTCTAGAATCTATTCTTTGTACTAAATAATGTGATTTCTACACTTTAGTATCAACAAATTTGTTCGAAATTCAAAATATGCATTTGGCAATTATTTATCGAAAATAATATCTCCATGGCTAGGGTCATGTTCTTGTATCATCTCTTCAACCAATATTTCTGGAGTCTCCAGATCTTCTTCGGGTATAAAACTTTGCCAGTGGGTTGATGTAATTCCATAACTCAACATTAGAAAAGATAAAGGTTCTTCTTGCTCTGATTTGTAAATCAATGATAGAAGAGATTTTGATATCCATGCATCCTCTTTCCCATCCAAAATGGGTCTGCTTATTATGAGTCTATCATAGTCAAAGTAGTACAATTCCAACAACGTTGTAGAATCTAACACTCCATTGAACGAAGCATACAATTCAGATTTCGCGTTATATGATGAGTGCGCAGGTATTCCTACAGCCCTTGCAATCTCTGCGAAAGGCTTAAATGGGAATCTCCCCACCTTATCTTCTGTACTGTAAGATGATTCTTTCCTTCCTGAAACCTCTTCCACTTTTGGTTTTCCAACAGTTTCTCTTTTAGGATACTTTTCTTTTAATTCTTCTTCTTTTTCTTTCGGTTCATCAATTACCTGTTTCTGGATTATCTCTGGACTCTCTATCTTTATTTCTTTTTGTTCAGACACTACATCAACTGTTTGTGGATAGCTTTCAGCATTAAGTTCACTTTCTGGATATAAAACTTCACTTTTATGTAATTCAGAAACTTTAACAGACTTTATTCCGTTTGCTATTTCCATTAAATTTTTGTAGTTTTGTTCAGGTGTTGGAATGATAAATCCAACTTCTGAGCCTGAGCCCATCTAATTAAAAAAAAAAAGTGAAAATCATTGGTTTAATTAATATATCCCATTCTCAATATATAATTTCGAATTGGATAATTTCTTAGCCAAACTTACACACTCCAAACCGAATAAAAGAATTCCAAATGCTTGGATTAAGAAAATAATATACTTGTTCATAATGCTTAATTCCTCATCTATTCTTCCCGTTAAATACTGACAATATTCATTTAGACTGGTTCAAACCTGATTAAATGACAGCTCTTACCCTTCTCTATCAACCTAAACCAGACCTATTACTATATTTGGCTTAGTTCCTAATTTTTGTCAATAATTTTATCTTTTTTATACAATTACTATTTTTGCTTTGAAAAAAACTTTGATCTTTCCATGCAAATGAATTTGCCGCCTAAGATCTATCATTACATGGTGCAATTAGCCAATGAAATAAATGGGGGAAAAATATCTTGGAGTCTGCAAAGAATCGATATATCAAATTTAAATTAACAATAAAAATGGAATTTTCTTCCAATCAAAAAATTATATTTCTGTAAAATAGTGATAGTATTTAAGAAACCAAACTATTCACAACGGAATCTGCATAAGAAAATTCAGATATCCTATTCAAAAATCAATCATGCCGAAGAAAGCCGTAAGAAATAAAAAATGGATGTTAACGGCATGCAAATGGTTCCTATTGATTTTTAATGTTATCTTCAATATATTTCTGACTTCATATGCAATACCTATCATTAAAATCACAAAGCAAGTTCCTATGGAAGAAGTTTATGAGCAGATATATCAAACATCCTGCAACATCTCCGAAGATTCAATGAATAAATTTGGATATTTTGGAGGTTATTTAGCCATTGATTTCAAGCCATCTAGAAAGAAAATCTGTTTTGAAATTGAAGAAGGTGGTGAAATAGAAATGAAAATGAAAGATTCAAATATGGAGATCAGTTTAAGTAACCCATTAAAGTCAGCTCAGTATATATGGTTAATTGCTAGGATGAAATTCAATGTCTTCATCCTTGAACCTGAATCCTTCTTCATTTGGATTTCGGTCCTGAAAGATCTAAACCTAATTGATCAATCACAGATTCCAGAGTATCATCCTGAATTTAATAAAATTATCAGTTCTATACCAACAAATCCAGGAAAACAAACATTACTCAAGAGTTATCCAAATAAAGATGACTTGCTGATTATTCTTTCTCTCGCTACTCGAATATACAAAGCAGGAAAGTTTGCAACTGATTTCACTGGAGGAAAAATACTTGTCTCAGATGAAATGAAAAAAAATACCACTCCTTTGGTTAATTCAAATATTGAGTACTATCTTCCTATTCTTATGAAGCTATATCCTCCTTCCTTTGATTACCTAGAGCTGATTTCTTCAGCTTCATTCGTGTATAGAATGATTTACTATTGTACTGGCCGTATTATTCTCCCAAAAGAAGCATGGGAAATTTGGGGGCTTGTTTATTCATTTGGAGGTGGCGGATACATACCCAAATATAGCAATTCTTACACTGAAGCAATATTGACTCAAGATCATGAAGATGCTTTTCCTGAAGAAAGGAACTTTTTTGTTGCATTAGAGAGATTAATTGAAATACAAGAACCTTCTTGGGATGTTTTGATACCTCCAATTTATAGTCACAGAAAAGAAAAGGTTGGCGGACTTGAAGATCATGAATTATTTAAGTTTATGGAATATAAAGGGATCTCAATTCCAAACAAAAATTCGAAAGATATTGACGGAGTTATTGTAATTTACTTTTTTTTCCACTACGTACTAAAATTGTTTATTTCAATTGTAACTGCGAGAGATTTGTGGATTGTTTTAAAAAATTGGTTAACTCACTCTACAGATTATTACATTTCTGATAATGTCTCTTTTGTACAACATGAAAGACATAATACACACAGGAAAATAAAATATGAGAAAAATGATTATTTTGAACAAATCCCAAAATGGGCAACTGGAAACAGAGAACTTGATATCAACTCTGAAATCATAAACAATTTTATTAGTGAATTTGAACATGAATTTCCATACATTGTTACTTGTCCAAATGGGGATCTGGCCCTAAAGGATGATAATTCTGATTTTAAATACAAATATAACCCACAAAAGGTCCAAAGAACTGATCGATTAGCCGTAAATATCGCAAAAGAAATTCATACCCTTTTTCCTCAAATAAAATTCAGAAAGATTTGTGAACTGGCTTCTTCTTTTTCTTTAATTGTTCCGTTTGATATTAAGCTATTTTCAAAGTTTATAACTAAAAAGAGTGGTAGAAAAGGCAAGAATTCAAAATGGAAAAAAGACGAACAATGGAAATTCGAGGATAACATTGAAGGTATGGAGTATTGCAGAAAAGGAATTTTAAGCCTTTTAAAAGAAGGACAAATTGAACTAGAACAATATAATGAATTAGACTCCATCCATATTATTGGTTACCTGGATTCTGCTTGTCTGAGGATAATTAAATCACAAGTAAAATGCAATATAGATACCCCTTACTATTTTCCGTACCAAGTTTCTAGTACAATTAATACTTTTTCTGGCAATATTGCCATTGCGTTATCAAGCTCATTCGTTGGAGAGAAAAAACACTATAAAGAAGTAATCGGAACTATATGGGATGGAAAGCTTCAATCTATTTTACAAGAAGAAACCTCTCCTTCTCTCCTAAGGTTACATAACCCAGGATTTAATCCAGAAAGTTTCTGTAAAATTTCAGAACAGTTTATAAATCCTGCAATAATTAGTTATTTTGAGAAGAAGAAAATAGCACATTTGAAAAAAATCAAAAAAGAAATTTATCCAAACTTTTTATCTCGAATTAAAACAAAATATTATGGTAAGAATAGGGTTTGTAATAACAATATGGATTTATTTTTTTCTGATATAGTGGCACTAAAGGAAATTATTAATGCACATAGAATACCAAAAGGAGCCAAGCTGGAAGATTGGAAAGAGTTTGTTATTGACGAAGAAAGTATCTCTTCTTTTATTCTAGAACACTTCAAGAAACCTTCAGATTTTAACTCTCATTGCAGAGGTTTACTAGAAAGAAAACTCAAAAATAGAGACATCCAAATCTTTCCAATATCAACAAACTTAAATCAATACAAAGATTTTTTCTCAAACCAAAAAAAAAGAACAAGAGCATTTTTCAAAAAGTTTGCAAAAAATGATAATTCTGATGTGAGTCTCAACGAAATAAGCAAATTATTAATATTTAAAGATGAGTCACTTTTAGAGTTCCCAGAAACGGTTGCAAGTAATTTTAGAGATTCAATTCTAAATGAACGATTAGACCTTCAATTTAAAAACTTTATCCAGTTATATATCAACGATTCCTGTAACAAAGCTTCGTCACTGTTTTATAATGACATTAAAGTTAAAGACCAAAAGAATTCTCTTTCCTGTTGCTATTCTAATTGCTATAATTTCTTGAACAATGAAGAAGATTCCAAATGCGTTTCGAATAAAAGCTCAAAATATGATAATAAATTGGTTGAAGAGGCACTTGAGCTCGGACTAAAGATAATTATGAATAACCCAAATATAAAGTTTAATTTTGCATCTTATTTAAATAATAACGGTTTGCAAGTATTAGAACAGAACGGAGTCACATTAACCACTAATTTAGTTGATAAAAACTTCATCATTAATAACGCAAGCTTCATTTATATTTATCTATCAAGCATTTCTCTTCCAATAAGTAAGGATCTGGCTCTTTTGGCTTCAGAAATTGCATCAATATTACTCAAAAATTACCACATACATGGAGAGGCGTTAGTTAATGAAAATGTTACATACCTATCATCTGTTAATCGAGATGAAACAAAGGTTGGAGATCCCACTCTTTTTCAAATATCTGCTGAATCTAATCCACTTAATTTCTTTCAAAAGTATTGTAAAGTCAATGAATATAATGAAAGAAGCTTAAATTTATTACAGAAAATGTCATTATATGGGAATCCCAAAACTAATTTTAATAAGACATTTCTTCACTGGACTGACGGTTATCTAAGTAAAGACAAAGCTTGCAAAATTGTTGAGGATCTGATAAAAAATGGTATTATTACTGCTAAAAAAATCCCAGAAAATATTAAACAAGTTAAAAAGTGTCTCGAATTTGTTAGTTCAGAATATCCAAATTTACCTCACATTCCTATCCCTGTTTGCCTTTCTCAACAGTTAACGGTAAGTTGTGAGACAGGAAACAATCTAGATGACGTGTTTGCTTCAATTATCTTATCAAATTTTCCAAAATTGACAATTTACGACGACTTAGATTCCATAAAGAAGACGATTTGTTCATACTCCAAGTCTATAAGTATTTTTTATGATAATTACAGATTCGCAGAGAGATGCAAAGACTTATTTACACAAATCTTTGGATTTAATCATTTTATAAATGAAAGATTTTCAAAACCAGAAACTAAAAAAGTGGAGTCGTTAATTTTAGATATTTGCGATGACATAAATTTAATGCATTCATGTAGTAATATCAATTCAAACCCATTACATGTATATGAAATCAAAAGGGTTTCAAATATTATTATTTCTGAAATTAAAAATGAGTTTTCTGATTTTGATTTTTATTGGAAAAAGGATATTATGTGTAATACAGCAAGTGAAATCGTAATATCTGGAATTGAAGACTGTGCAAAGATTATAGGAAAATTTCTAAAAACTTTGGATTATAAGTTTCCAATAGAGTTTGAAAAGACAATATGCAGTAAAACGAATATATGGCCAAGAGTTTGTTTTAGGGAGAATTTCCCGAATCAATCAGTCTTTTCTAATCTATTTTACACTTATATTATAGTTCCATTAATTAAAGATGACTTGCTTAAAAACATAATTAGTGTTAATGAATTAAGCTTTTATGATGCTTGTAAAGTTTTAGAAAATCATTATTCCGAAGAAAATCATAAATCAAAAAATTCAGAAATTTCGAAAATTGGTTTGGATCCAGAAAAAGTATGTACAGAGTTCTTTGAAAATTTATTTCCTAGACATGAAATGTACGATCAACAAGTGGGCCTTAGAATTATCGATAAGAAAAGAGAATGTGGACCATCTGTTTCAAGAATGTTTGTAGCAATAGTTAAGGATGAAGCTAAATTTTCATTCTTTGACAACAACTTGAGTTCAATTTCCAAAAGTTTTCTTTATCTTCCAAATTATATGAAAACGGAAGGGATTGCTAATACATTAATAAATCAGTACAGACTACCTCCTAGGGTTACATTAATAACTATTGGACTCCAGCATGCCTTAAATGAATTAAATTCAAAATCTAATGTTAAACACGAATTTTCACTTCTGGGTTTAATATACAACTCAGTAAAGATGGTAAAAAGAATAGATTACTTGGATGAGAAGAATTTATTACTTGATTGTATGAATATTAACAAGGATAGAATATTTCCAATGATTGGAGATAATGAACTAGAAGAGGTTTGTAAACATACTTTTTCGAGTATTGAGAATTCAGAATTGTTAGATAACATATATTTGTTATATTCCATAAATAACAAGGTTGCATCTTATTATTGTACCCATTTTACCTCAGAAAATATATCATTGATCTCAAGACCTTATGTCTCAAAGGTTTTACAGGGTAAACCATCATTAGCTATCCAAAAAGTATATGAGGAGGTTTTAAATGAATATATTGATTATATGTTTAACTATTTTGACTCTTATTTACCCGATCCAAAAAATGAAAACAAGGGTATTTCAATATACAAAAGGTTGAAGGTTGATAGAACGAAAAGTAAAAGTGTAAAATCGAACCAAGAGAAAAAAGAAGAAAGTATTTTAACCAAGTTTTTAAATGGAAGTTTGTATGAGGCCGATGTTCAGGTGAAACATAAAGACAAGTTAGCAAAGGCACTGATAATGTTTAATTTCTTGATGGAGACTAAGAGATTAGGAGTTTTTCAAACTCACATGAATGATCGTCCTTTTGAGATATCACAAGAAATCTCTTCAAGCTCAGTATTAAAGTTCATGCCTCCAGATATAGCAAATTGGTTAACATCTTATGAAAATTATAAATTTTCAAGTATGTTATTTGTAGTCCCAATTTATTCTGATGGCAGTAAAGTTATAGGACCTATTGCAAATTTAGATGTGGAGAACAACGTTCTTTATGAAGAACTTTCGAGTAAAGGAATTGCATTAAACAGAGTTATGAATATATTAGAAAACAAGCAGAAGCTGATAAGTGGTGATAGGAAAATTGAAATATCAAGTACAATTTTGGAAACAACAATTAAATACATTATTAATCAATATGGTGATAAGAAGGAAATAGATTACTCTTCTTCAATAATTAATAATTCTTACATTTTTAGGAATGCAGTAAAGAAACTAAATTTAAATAAAGAAATGATTCATGATATAAGGGATAACATTACTCCAAATGTTTTAGTTATTAATAAAAACTTGGTTGCATTTCAAGCAATACAATACTTTTTAAATAATAGTCCTTCTGAATTAAGATCAAGAACTGATTTTTTAATAAATAACTTTGATTTCCTTAAATATACCCACAAAGACAGTTTATTTTTTTATAATGGAGATATCAATTCAGGAGAGATGAGAAATGTTAGAAAAAGATTATTCTGTCAATCTTTCAATAGGGAAATAATGCGTGATGCGGACAATGGCAGAAATCCATTTTTTGAATGTTATTACTTTAGGGTTGAAAATGATTCTTTATATAGAGAAAGCAGGCATGTAGAAGGGAAAACTGTAAGGTATTGTGAATTTACAGGAATGGCAACTAGAGCAAAAACATCTAAAGAAGAATATTCATTACATAAAAAGTATTTAAAGTTTTTGATTAATAACGATGAATATTTTTATCCATTCATTAATGATGAATATATGTTGAGCCCAGAAATAATAATGAGAGGAATTGGAAGAGTTTATGGTTATTGTCTGTTAAAAGGTGAACCTCTTAATTTTCATTTTAATAATTTTATTTTAAGATATTTAAAATCTGGCGAGCCAAGTAATGAATCAAATATTAGAGAATACGTGGATAATAGAATCAGAAAATTTGAAAATATGATAACTTTATCCTTTAATACACTAGCTTCAAAGAAATTCTCAGATTTAATTATGGACTTTAAAAATGCAAAAAAGAAAGTTTTTAATAATCAACCAATTTATTATTACGTTGACCAAAGGCAGTTTGAAAAGATTAATGGTGGACAAGATTTGAGATATAAAGATAAATACCTTGGTATATTTGAGGTTAATAATTTTAATAATCTGAGGTTTTTGAGAAAGGTTATTGCCAATTTTATAGGATTTGAAAAATTTTCTATAGAAATCGAAGGCTTTTTTAAAGGCGTATACGATATAATTCCTAGAAGGTTCTTGAGATCATTTCACTTATCGAACCTTTCTCACTATGCTCAAGGATATTTGAGTAAAAATATAAAAAACGAATTTTCATTAAAAAACCTATTGACTTCGTTTTTTTACGTTGAAAACGAAGAACTTTTATTACCTCACAAACGCAATCTGATAAAATGGTTCCACATTGCGTTAAATTCGTTTTCATACACCGATATAGGATTCTTTTTTGCTTCATTCACCAACAAGTTTTCCATATTCCCACCGACAGCTTACGCTGGAAGGATTAGAATTGTTGAAATTCCACTAAATGAAGAGAGGAATCCAGAAAAAAAAATAATAATTGATCCACTATTACTAGTAGTCTATATTCCTAATTACAAAACATACATGGACGTGGAAAACGCTATATCAAAAATTATTGAAACAAACAAAAAAAAATTTCGTTATTCTACTTAGTAGTATTAATCGGAAAACTCATATTCGAGCAACAAGCGCAGCAAATTAGAATACATGAAGTGTCTGTATACCCAGATATATATTAATATAACATATATAATTTATGAACAAATAATTAGTTATAATAAATATTAGTATTAATCTTTTTTTTTATTTACTTTTTCAATCAAGTGTGGGAAAAGCTAAGTTGGCGCCTTAAGTTGAAATTAATCTTTGAATTAGAATTTTATAACATTTTTGAGTGAGGATTTTATTGACAATTCTATATGGTGAAAGATATTCGTCTATATGAAATAATTGGCGTATCACCAAATGCTGGTATTGCAGAAATAAAGAAAGAATATAGACTTAGAGCACTTGCTTTACATCCGGACAAAAATCAGAATGATGAAACAAGCAAAGAAAGGTTCCAAGAATTACAAAAGGCATATGAAATATTGAGGAATGAAGAATCTCGTAAGCTATATGATGAAACTGGGATAATTGAGGGTGAAGAAGGCAAAAGCTTTGATGATATCATTGATTACTTTAAACAATTTACCAAAAAAATATCAGAGAAAGATATCCAAGAATATAAAGAACAATACCGTGGATCTGATGATGAGTGGGAAGATTTATCAAATTTCTATCTACGATTCAACGGTAATTGCAAACTACTACTCGAATATATTCCCTTTTCTGAGCCGGATGATATCGACTATTATGTACGTATGATTGAAGATGCAATAAAAGAAGGCAGGCTTCCTAAAAAAAAAGAGTTTAAAGGATCAATTAAGGAGTTGCATGCTCAAGAAAAGAAATGGAGGGCTAGAATGAAACGCGAGAAGTTTAAGCATTCAAGCAATATGGAAGATCTCGTTCAAGCAATCCAAAGCAGTTCTAAAAAAAGGATAGGAAACTTTGCAAGCATAATTAACAAATTTGGTGACAATGGCTTTGAAGAAGTTGATGAAAGCAGGTTTCAAGAAATACAGGAAAATCTCTTAAAAAATAAGAAGAAAAAGCGTTAACAGTATTAATTTCAATTTTCAATTTGGCGCCTAGCTTGAGTCAAAATTGATTAATAAGCATTGAAAAAAATAGAAAATAACTCAAGCTAGAATAAAAAATTAATACCATGGTTTTGTATCTAATTGGAACAGGGCTAAATGATGAGAGGGATATGACTCTGGGAGGTATAGAACTTATGAAAACAGCTGACAAGATATATTTAGAATCGTATACTTCAATTTTATCTCAAAGGGCAGATTTGATGAAATATACAAATGGGAAACCTGTTATAGAGGCAGACCGTAAAATGGTGGAGGAGAATTGTGATGAAATTATTGAAGAGGCTAAAAATAAATCAATAGTGCTATTAGTAGTAGGCGATCCTTTTTGCGCAACTACTCATTCTGATTTGGTTTTAAGGGCTTATGAAAAAGATGTCAAGGTTGAAGTTCAACATAATGCAAGCATTATATCTGCTATAGGGTGTACTGGACTACAAGTTTACCGTTTTGGAGAAACAGTTTCAATCCCATTTTTTGACGGAAGTTGGCAACCTTCAAGTTTTTATGATAAAATCAAAGCTAACATAGAGAGAGGACTACATACTTTATGCCTGCTTGACATAAAAGTCAAAGAACAGACTATTGAAAACATGATGAGGAATAGGCCAATTTTTGAACCTCCAAGGTTCATGACAGTTAATCAAGCAATTTCTCAATTATTTATTTTAGAGGATAAACTTAAACAAAATGTTATATCATCTAATTCAATAGCGATAGGAGTTGCTAGAATTGGCTCAAGCGACCAAAAAATCGTTTCAGGTACACTAAGTGAACTTTCTGAAACTGATTTTGGAAATCCATTACATTCATTAGTAATTTGTCATCCAGATTTGCATTTAATTGAACAGCGTTTCTTCGAAATATATAGGAAAAAATAATAAGAAATTATTACTAAGTATAAATTAATTAATTTTTTTTCTAAATTAGATTTGTTTTATTACGTTGATTATTCAGATGGTACGATTGCAAATGAAATTATTGGCTTAAATGAAGTTGGTAGAAATGTTTGTTCCATCTTTAATATACATGTGTAATTTGCTCTTTTAAAAATTTCTAGAAAACTTTCTTCCGTCCTAATAATACTTCCATCAGTGGGGTCTACTTCATCTTCATGAGAATCTGCATTATCTTTAATACATACAACTCGTTTAATTTTGTTAACATTTGTTTCATTGTTATTTTCAAATGAATTTCTTATTCTTATAAGAAGATCTACAAATTCATCGTCAGATAAATACTGTAATGCCCACTGGATCCAAATAAAATCATATCTCCCATTGGCTGGATTAAAGTCTTGGAGTTTTGAATGAATTAGTTCAATGCAATCTGGGTTATTTTTTTTTGCAACAGTCAAATGTTTAAGTATTGGCTCATTCAAATCCATCTTTTTGCAGTGTTTCATTAAATTCGGTGTTACACGACCAATTCCACATCCTGCATCTACACCGTATTCAAAAAGTTCGTCTTTTCTCATGCCAAGCTTCTTTTTTAAAGTTTCGATAAAATATGTACTATTGTCTATATCTATTTCATGAATGTGTATAAATCCATCCAACATGCCTTCATTAGTTGATGGTTGATTTTCCCAAATCTCTTCAGAACGAGAAAGAATCCTTCTTTCATTATCTGTTTCCATTATTCAGCCTCTTCAGTTAAACCTAGTTTATTAAGATATGAACTTGAATTTTAATAATATAAAGCATTAGGCGCCAACCAACATAATGTCAAACTTTACTCCATCAACATAATGAGATTTGAACTTCCACTTAGTTTTGAAATGCTCAACAGATCCTATTATTGTTGAAAGAAATAAATCAATCTATATTGAGTTTGAAATATTTGATCTTACCTTTGTTGTGATTTCGCATGGAGAATTTATTTCCAAACTTTCTGTTTTTGTATTTGTATATATTTTTAAAGTAATTTTATGATACTTCCTATTTCTGGTAAATGCCAATGCAACAAAGAATAATATAATATGAAGCACTACCCCAATAATTACTTTTGTCTTGAACGCAATACTTTTTAGAATTAGTCTATATCTATTTATTTGCTGAATAATTGCTGATTTTTCATTGATTGATAAAATTTCTCTTTTCATGAATCTGCAACCATTCAAATTGATCAAGGCTAAACTCTTACAAGAATAATTAAATGATATACTTTCAATCAAGTTATTCTCTCTCTCACAGTTGAATCGCTTCATTATATTTACATAAATATAGTTGCATTTACTTTCAATATTTGAATTCCAAGAATATAAGCTTTTATTTGAATCATTTAATAATCTAATAGGGTAAACGCACTTAAATCTCCCTATTGTACTAATTAAAATATTTTTATTTAGTTTAACCTCGAAATTATTGTTGCATTTTATTTTGTCCACTAATAATTCACCATCTTGCTCCACATTTAACACTGCAGAACTTATTTAAGTTTGTTTCAATACTAGATATGATTAGAATAACTTACTATGAATTAATGTCATTCAATTCAATAGTTTGTACACTGATTATTAAGTAATATATAATAAATACAGAATAAAATATCATATTTAATTATTGAAGAAAAACAAAAAAAAAAAAAATTATAAACATGCATTAAGTGTACAACTCTTTGCATGATTTAACCCTCACTACTTTACATGTAATAATGTAAATTTTTAAAAATAAATAAAAACGGATGTCCTGATATAGATGTTAATTAACTGAATATTTTCCTCCTTAATTTAAATGTATTAACTAAATTTTTTATGGAAAAAAAGTAAAATTTGACTTGCCGCCAAACATGGAATGCTTTATTATCTGAATAATAATACAAGTTTCTATCTAACATAAATTTCGAAAGGTTATAAGGCCAGGATATTATGAGTTTGATTGATGAAATATGAACAGAGATTTTGTTTTCCCTTTAGATTGGAGGGAATTTTCAAATCGAATACTTCAGGAGAGCAATAAATATCAGAGTAAGATATCTAGTGTAATATTAATTGGACCAAAAAATAGTGGTAAAACGACGTTTTCCCTTAAAATTGCAAAAGAATTTTTGAATGACAATAGATTCCTAAATAATAATGTTTATATTTTAGACTGTGACTTGGGCCAGCCGTTAATTTCGCCAATGAGTTGCGTCAAATTAGTCAAATGGGATATAAAAGATATTTATATCGGAAACTCAAAAAATATTAATATTTTACCTGAAGTAATGTTTTACATAGGAGGGAATAGTCCCATTACTCACCCTTTAAGGTATATGAAAGGATTAAAGCAATGTTTTGAATACATCAAAAGTATTGAAGAAGAGAATATAATACTCATTCTAAACATGCCTGGGTGGATTACAGGCGTAGGATTAGAAATCTCTTCGATTATTACTGCATTTTGTATTGATATTTCAAATAATGTTTATATTGGATTTACGAAAGAATTTGAGCTTAATAGTAATAATTCTGAAGATAATTTTTCTTGTATGATGAGCTTCTATTCTTTCCCGGTTTTTGACCTGAATCTAGTGAAGAATATTAAAAACAATGAATTTTCAATTAATAATAAACTAAAAACAAGAGTATTTGTAAATACATTAAGTAATTTATATTCAAATATACAAACAAAAGAAATAAGGAAAAATGTTAACCCTCTTAATTTTTTTAATGAATATATGGGATATTATTCAACACAAAAATACGGTCCTCAATATTTATGTAAAACGGTACACTTTCCATTTAGCACTATATGCATAATCCCTTGTCCAAGTACAACCTTGGCGAGTGAAGAATTGAAATTACACATACCTGCTAGATTAACTAATTCAATAGTAGCTTTGTGTATCTTTAGTGATGAAAAGCATAAGTATATTCCAGACTTATCTGAGGATGACCAAAAGTTTAATATTTTAGATACAAAAATTTTACTGCCTTGTATTGGTTTTGGAATAGTACATCATGTTAATTATCAACTCAATAAAGTTGTTATAACCGCCCCACGTTGGATACCTTCAAGTACTTTATCAGAAGTAAATGCTTTACAACTTACTGAAATGATGCTTCCTCAAAATTATTCTTTTAGTACTTCAAAGCCTTATATTTGTAAAAAACGATTTCTTGTAAAAGGAATTTCTTCAGGTGGGAAAGTTCCAAGTGCTCGTAAAAATTTAAAAAGAAAGATTCATAATATTTAGAATAAGAATTCAAATAAATAATTTTTTTTATATATATTGTATTTCTATATTATGTCATTTTTGCTATTAATTTAGCAAAGTTCAAAATCTTCTCTTTATTTATATCACCTTTATTTTTCATTTCATAAAAGAACACTACACTTAAGTCTTCAAATAACGTTATTGCTAATCCAAAAGTATTTAAATTATCTATCAGCCATATAACTTCGGATGCATCTAGATCCGATTCTGTGTTATTAATATTAAACTGTTTACCCCACAAATTGATACTTATTCCTTTTTTTTCTTCACAGCTTTTATCCAAAAATTCTTGAATTTCCTCAAAGAAAAACTTTTCCACATTCGGATGTAGAGATGTTTTCACATCCCATTCCAGAGCTTCGTGATTCCTTTTTGCTAATATGATACCACGACTTTGACTACACCATGACGGATATAGAGAAATGCATAGTTGATCCCAAGTATTTGAGTCCAAATCATTGGGTGTTTCTAGTTTGATCCCTTTTCTTCTCTCCATCAACTTCTTTTGTTTAAGAACCTTTTTTTTCGATCCTTTTTCAACTTTTTTTACCCTAAAAGTCTGAAATTAATAAATATACATTAAGAAGTATTCAACATTACCTCAATGGATTGTGTTCCTTTTCATTCATTTTAACTAAATGCACAGTTATACTCTAGCCTAGCTTATTTACTCATCACATTTGAGTGTGAAAATTAATATTCAATTTATTTTAACATGCCTTGAAATAAATCTAAATATAAAATTTGAATAGAAAAAAAAAGGCGCTTGAATCTTTTGATAATTTCAAAAGTGAAAAAAAAGTTTTCTGATGGATAATAAATCGCAATTAAAAGCAATTAAAAGAAAGGTAATAGATTTAATAATAAAGCTTGGAGAAGATGAGCTGATACTTAAACAGACAGCTATTACAAATATTGGCATACTTTTGAAGGAATTCAAGACCAAGCCATTAGAAAATGTTCAACAGATTTTGGTGGAAATGTTAATGAGTATAATAGCATATTCATCAGTAGATTCTAGGATTCAAAATTTGGATCAATTTGTTTCGGATATTCCAAAAATTTTGAATCTTCCAAATATTATTCGCTTTCAATCAATGACAGTTCTTTTAGATTCTTGTTGTTACAACGAACTAGATATTATTAGGAGGTTATCATCTATAATTGTTAGTGGAGGTGGAGCAGAAAATTCTGAGTACTTGATTCCAGCAAACGTAATTAGGCCACTTTTGGAAAGAATAGTAAATAGGCATAATAATGATGCACAGATTATTAATGAAACTATCAACTTTTTGTTTCACAATAAACAATGTATAAATAATATGATAGAGATTTGCTTTGATATCGAAGAATACGATCTATTACAGAAATTTCTTTTGATTATTCTTCCTATTGTTGATTTAAATACTTTAACAAAAATTTTTAATTATCTTAATTTAAAAATAACAACATTAAATTTACAAAATTTAACTCACAGTGACCTAAATTTCAAAGTTATCAATATTCTTTACTTGATGATGGTAAATACTAGATGTGAATTCTCAATAATTAACATTTTGATCACTACTATTACTGTTATTAATGCTCAAAAAGATATCAACTTTACTATTTTATCTTTAATTATTTTGTCCTCCTTAATAGAAAATTTGAATCAAGAAGTATCTAACAGCTTGGGCGACCCCATCCAAATGATTAGATTATTAAAATTAACTCTTGAATATGGAGGGATCAAAGGGATTGTTTCAAGAAAACTTGATAGTATCAGAGATCTTATGTTTACTACGCTTACAATACTATTATATAAATCTAAAGATATTTCAGAGTTTGAGATTCTTATGGAAGTAATCGAATTATTCTTGAAGAACTTCAGTAAAATTAATGTTCTTACATTAATATCAGCATTAGTTTATCATATTAAAGGAAATTTAGTCGAAGATGATCATTTTTGTACTTTTTCAAAAAAGATATTAAAGGAGAAGTTCAAATTTAATGGGATAGACGAGTTGAAAAGTATTGAGTTCAGTTATTCTCTATTTAACCATTTTTCCATAGAAAATATTTACGATGAGATTAACAAATTATTGGTTGAATTTAGTCAAAAGTTTACTCAAAAAGAATTAGCCAATAATTTTGAAAACATCAAAATTGAATTAATCAGTAAAATTTATAATGGATTACATTTAGCATTCAATTATCATAAAATACGTTATTTATTGGAAAATAAATTGGTAAATAATCATATTTACGACGACATATATTGCTTATCAATTATTACTGTACTTCTAGAAATGGCCATAAAATATATTGAAAGCAGAAACCCAAAATATTGCGAAGAAATAGTTGAACTTATTCAAACGATTTTTATATTCAAAAGTCAATATCAAGTTAAGATATTTGATTCTTTACTTCCTATTTATGAATTCATATTTAAGCAATTTAACCAAATTAATACAATTACCGATTCTATTCACTATTCAATGATTTCGTTTGGTAATAATAAAAACATTATTCCAATAATATATAATAAAATAATATCTACTGAAGGTCAACCTAAGACAAAGATTTTGGAGAAAATATATCATTTATTTCTGAAAGGTGAATTACCTTATTCAAAATTGGAGAATTTCTTAATTAATCAAATAGATTCTGAGCTTTCAAATACCAGTAGCGGTTTGGATAAATTTCAAAATGGAATCAAGATTTTGTTTTGTGTTATAAGGTATAAGCCTGACATAGTTGATGAGGTTATCATTGGGAAAATACAAAAAGGATTAAAATCGAAGAATAAAATTGTTGTTTCTTATTCTCTTCATTGTTTGATCGAACTTTGCAAATTTGGAATCATTGACTACGATAAGTGCATTGGAATACTTCTTGCAATCCACTCTAATATTTTGATCATTGACTTTAATCTACCAAACAACATCACTCAATTAAAAGTTATAGAGAATCAACATTTTGGACTCAATAATTGTACCTATCCTGTTGAAATAATATCAAGCTTTCTAAGATTTTTTGGGCTTTATATTGATCAAAAATGGCCATCAGAAGAAGAATCTTATCAGAAAAAAATCCCTAATAATTTGTTTTATATTTTGTCTATGCTAACAAAGATTATCAAAGATAAAGCAGGACTTGAATCAGTTTATTGTCTTAGTATATTTTCAAAAATAATCCTCGACTTTTTTTATCAACATGTAAATATAGATATTACTTTAAAAAGTTTTTTATCATGGTGTATTGAATCAAGTTTTTCAAATGAAATAGGCAACTTTTTTAATTTGTTGGATATATTACAGCAATTCATTGTTATTATACAAAATTGTAATAGAATAGACTTTAATACGTTACAATTTTTTGTTTTAAATATTTCAAGCCCTTTAAAAACTATTTTAAATTTTGAATTAATAAATGAGATTTTTTATTTAAAAAAACTGACAAATAATCAACAATTTGGAATGTATATTGTTAATATTAAATGTAATACAATAGATGATTTGGATATGAAAGATACTTTTCTCGAAAGTTTAGAGGGTAATTCAAATAATAAAGAGTCTAGTGAATTAATATTGAATAAATTGAAATCAGTTAAAACTAAAACAACTCATAACTATTATATACAAGAAATTCTTGGACTTTTTCTATTTGATCCAAAACAAGTAAGAATTGAGGTCATGAAGAATATTGACAAAATTAACATTGATGAATTTAAAATTACAATACTAAAAGATTTATTTAAATTTATTCGCAATATTAAATTGATTTGTTGTACAACATTTCAATGGCAAATGATATTCCAATTTATTAAGATATTAAAAGAATATTTTAATCAGTTGGACTTCATTTTTGTTGAGTTAATTCCAAGATCAAAGAATAATAATAATACTAACAACGTTGAACAAGAGACTCTATTCTTATTCTTCTTTCTTTTGTCTTATCTTCCTTCAGCAAGTAATTTAAATTCAATATTTAATGATTATTCAGATTTAATCAGAAAATGCAAGCTTATAAGAGAAGGTGAAAAACAATTATTTGATGAACTTTTTATTGAAAATCAAGCTATCTTAATACTATTTTTATCATCTCTTGTGATTCTCAGATACGATATACTAGGCCAACTTTATAAAAGTTATATTTCGGAAATTGTGAACTTTGAAATATTACCAAACAAATTATTTATCGCATTTGTAAATTCTGATATAATTATAAATAAATACTTTTCAAATAAGAATTGTCTATTACAGTATTTTACAATCAAGAAATCATCAAGTTTGGAAAAAAATATAATTATTCTAGCTTTTGAAAAACAATATTATGTTAATAAAGAAATTAATACTATAGATTTCATTTCGTGCATTTTGAAGCACTTGCACCAGCATAGTTTAAACCATTTTGATACATTGAACAACTACTTTAAAGTAGCTAATAATCATCACAACTTTAAAATTTCTACATATATTGGGACAGAAAACCAGATTTTAGATGAAATCTATATCACATCAAATGCAAATCTAATCAATAGCTATGCATTCGGTGTTTTCTCCTTTTTTGATTTGGCATTTGATACTTTTTCTGGGAAAGATGAGTTATTGGATCATATACTTTATCTTTATAATCTTTCTGCAAATAATGACCCAACAGACATTATGAATTTGGTTTTTAGAACAGCATCTGCAGTAAAACTATTTCAATATAAAATACTCACAATTTATGAAATTTTTGATTATATTAATCGTTATTTTATCTTAAATGGCAATAATAATTATATAAACCGAAACACTCAAGATATTAATTTTCAATTGGGCTTAATTAAAGCATTTTGTTTTTCCTTCATAAATTATTATTTGAAAAAGATGTTCTCCACAAGTAATAAGCCACTATTGAAGAATGAACAAATTTTAATTATTGAAGAATATGCTATCGTGAATATGAATATCGTAAAATATCTTATTTCAACGATATTTTATGAAAATAGCACAAATGATAATCAGGCATTTATCATTTCTTGCATTAAGCTATTAAAAGGATATTGCTGGGTACCTTGGATATCTTTCTTATATAATAAATCGGTAAATAATTTCGATATATTAAATGATGTATGTGGAACAATTTATAAAAATCAACTTTCCAGTATTAAAACTGAAAATAAGAATATAAAAGGATGTGATAAATATTCGAATATTGATTTACTTTTACAATCTTGTGCTAACGATCCAATAAAAATGAGTATTTGCATACTACTATTATCATTCCAGGTAATTAATTTGTCTAATTCTTTAAAAAACGAATTCAATTTTCACAATAAGGAAAGATATTTTGATATTAAAATGTTAAACAAAAATTCACTTTTTTTTGTATCAATTTTAAAATTTGATAACTATGTATTTAGATTAAAGAATAGAATAGAAGAAATAAAGCTTAATAATATTAGAGTAAATTTGAAAGAAATTAATATTTTACAAGAATTAATAATGATTGGCGTTATAATTGAACTTTTTGAAAGTATCCATATTTGTGATAAGTTCACAAATTTTGATATATCAAACTCACTTGAGGTTATTCTTTTTCAAGTAATCATTCCATTATGCGACTTGATTTTATTAAAAGATGAACAAAATGATGAAAATCAGCAAATACTAGAATGGTTTACCATTTTGATTACAAAATTTCTAATATCCTATTTAAATTCCAACAACAGTTTTTCACGAAAAGTCATTGAATTTGGTTATTTGCTAGTTAAAATTTGCAAAAATTTAAAATTCAATGATTTAATTATGCTTTCTTTTTCAAGAATTGTTGGAGTTATTGTATTTACAAGTGATTCAAATTTTTCTCTTTTGTATGAGTTTATTATTAATGTTTTTGAGACATTGGAAAATTTCGATAATTATGAATTGCAAATTACCACATTTTTTGTTAATTTAAATTCAGTTTTTAATTCAGCAGTTATTTCAAAAAAACCTTTAATTTATGTCAAAATAGAGGTTTTGATAAATTCGTTAGGAGAAATATCTAATAAATTACACAAATTATATAATAAACCAATTCTAAACTCTTTTAAATTGTTAATCAGTACAATTTATGATTTTTTGAGCTCAAATAATCAGAAAAGTATCATTTCGAATCTATCTAAAAACATTCATCCACTCCTTCTTGATAGACTTATACTTGAAAATAAGCTTTCTATCAACATTATTCATGAATTTTATTTAAATCTTGAAATCAACGAAATCAATTATGAAATAATATCTTTGACAAATTTTTATTATTTGTATTCATTGAAAGATCAATCGGTTGAAACAGAAATTCTAAACTTCTTATATAAAGACTTTATTGAGTCTGGAATTGCGTCTTTAAAACGTATTATGGTAATAACCAATTTACTTTCATTCATACTTACGCCTGACTCCACATCTTTTTCATTTAATTATTGCTCGAATAAAGATTTAAAGCATTACGATGTTGTAAATTCCGAAGAAATTTTAGTGAATAGTTGGATAGACTTGCGTTGCCTGTATTTACTTGATTTAGAAGATAATCCAAAATTAAGGGTTTGGAATGAACTCTTTATTAATAATGATGGAATAATATTTCTTTCAAGATTTTACTATTTAATTAAACGACAATTATTTTCAAGTATTGATACAAATTTATTCTATGACAGAGATATTGTTTCTTTCTCATTATATGAATTTCCGAAAATTTTCTTATTTGAATTGGACTCTCATGTACATTTTGATACTTGGAGAAAGTCAATCCCAAGTTTACTATCTTATTCAAAATACACAACAGCCAATTTTGACCAGCGTTCATACTTACAATACAATAGCGAACTTTTCCTTGAAATTTCTCACAAAATATTTTTCAAGTTGAGTAAGGATAATTTAAAAACTTCACTAACACAGTTCAAAGATATACTAAAGGTTTTTATAAAAAAATTTATAGAAACTAGCGATGTTAAAAAATTAAATAATGAAATTAATTTAGTTAAGTTTGATTAGGAATATAGGGCTCTTTTAAATTATAGGATCTCTTCTCTTGCATCATACTTTGCGCGTGTTACAACAGGAACATATTCTCCAAGAGAATAGTTTATCCTTTTATTGTCGGCCTGAATGACAGCATCTGGAACAACCGTAGTAAAACTTTGTATAAAATTTGGAGAGACTTGTGGTCCTTTTGTGTAGACTAAATCTCTAATTTTTTGTTGTAATTTAATTCTCATATGTAATAGAGTTCTCTCGGTACCTCTCAAATAGTTGATATTCGAAACGACGACGTAGAATAAAGTGCGAATATTTTTTGTTAATGGCATTATCATTTCAAAAGAAACCCTCGAAATATAGAATAGTGGAGGTAATATCATAAAGGCCCCTATAACAGTTGCAATTTTAGAATTCAAGTTCTGTCCATGCATGAATGCTAATGAAAAGAATATGCCATAAAAAACTGTGAGCAATGGCAGTAACGCAATGATTACAAGAATTCTATATGATGCTAAAACGTCTGTCCCTCTAATTTTCACTTTTGAATTTGCTAACGCTTTCTTTCTATGCCTCTCTGCCATAAATGCAGGAATATACCTAATTGGTGCCCATAAAGGAAAGAAAGATCCTCCAACTATGCTAACAAGAATTAAAAGAAGAAACTTGGTAATAATTAATTTAATACATTCGTAAACTGGTTGTTTAAGCTGCCAAACTTCTCTATCTGGAACTCCATAGTGATTAATAGTGTCCTCGTATTCGCATAAATCTTTTCTTAAATGCTCAAGTTCTGGATCGTCATGCAATGCCCAAAAAAACTGTGAAAATAATTGGTGGAGTAAATAGTAATTATCTTGAGAAAGTGCTGTTCTATCTGGCGGATATAATTGGACGCAAAGCCGAATGCATGTTAAAGTTGTATAGTCCCTTGCTGAAAGTAATACAGAGTTCATTCCTTTTTCAACCATAGATAATAACTCTTTTACTGCATCAGATGGAGATTCCTCGTATTTTTGAGCTAGTTCCAATGTAACAGGAATAGGCTGGCCAATTTCCACAACTGCGCTTGAGAGTGTTTTGTGCGGCTCATAGTAATTCAATCCTACAGGAACAATTAGTAGATCCTCAGCTCCCTCCAACACCGAGGAAAGAGCCATAACTGCAACACCTGGCTTAAGTGGAAGAAGTGTGGTCCTATCATGGGATCCTCCTTCTGGAAAAATACCTATTGAATGCCCATTTCTCATTGCATCACTAACTTCTTCATAGACAGTACTTTGATCAATTTTTGGCATAATGAAAAAAGGAAAACCGTCTGTATAAGTGGCAGAGTAATCTACACCTATTTCCTTATCAATAATAATTTCGTCATCTGAAACGACCTCCAATACTTTTTTTGAGACCCCCAAATCATCCAATATTAATGTGTCCTGAAACTTTACGTCTATTTTGAATCTTGTTTTAATGCCTCTAATTTTTACATCACTTGGACTACTCCAAATCAAACCACCTATCCCTCTATATCTTAAGTCTTGTGGCCTTTGAACAGGAATACAACCTGCAGATTGAGCTAATCTTCCAATTATTGGTCTTTTAAACGATGTTTCTGCCATTAAAAATCGTATTTGACGTGGAAAAATCGCAATCAGCATTGCTGCATCCACAAATTGGTTCATATGATTACCAACAAACAAAACTGGGCCGTATAGAGGTATTCTCTCTTTACCCAAAACTGTAACATTTTTAAAAAATGTTCTTGTAATAATCTGTGCCAATAATTTTACTAAAAAATACATTTTTGGGAAGAATTAGTAATAAATATAATTGTATAATGATGAAAATCGTTCTCTACTTATTATATAGGGATACATATGTTGAAATAAGCAGCTATGGTATTTTTTCGTTTATGGTTTGAAAGGTAAATTTTATTAGTTTCATTGAGGCAATCCCCACTTTTAAGCGGTTTCGGAAAAAAAAAGAATATAATATTTTCAGACTATCTTACAATTAGCATTATTTTTCTATAGAAATAGCGATTTAATAAATGTGTTCCAATGTGGGGTTAGTTTAATATCAGAATACGACTCATTTTCCTGAAGAATTCCTTCGTCACATTGTTCAAATGTAATAAAATTGTCAAGATCATCATCTATTTCCTTTATATTACAATTATTGTTTCTTTTATTAGACTTCGATTGCTCTAAGCTATTGTGATCAACCCAATTAGAACTTATTAGATTATGTACATACTCGCACTCTCTTAGCATAGCATTACAATCTAAAATCATCACACTCCATACTTCATTTGATGATGCACACTTGAATTCTTCTAAATTCTGTGAGCCATTAGTATTTTTATTCTTATCGAAAAATTCTTCATCATCATCTATTTTTGGAAGTAATTTGATTCTTTCCATTTTTGATAACTCTGTACTAAGAGTTTCAATACCCATTTCAATCAAATTATTAGCATTTTTAAGCCAAAGATTATCTTTATCAGTTGCATTATTTCCATTGAAAAAAATAACTTGGAAGCATATCTCAAAGATCCCAACTAATCTATTAAAAACAAATATTACCCTGTGAAGAGACTCAAGTTCAACCATTACATTTATTGAAGGTAAATCATTCAAAGTATTATCGATTAGAAGTGAGTTTTGATCAAGAATTGCAACAAAAACAAATTTAATGGATTGTAATAATTGGAACCCAGAATTTCTGAGGATACAAAGAGAAATTTCTGGAAGTTCGTCATAAAAGTAATCATGGGAAAATTTTAAAACTTCAACGCAGACATTAAATATCAGCGTTTTGTTTTCTTTACGACTCCAAAGTGTTATTCTTGAAGCAATGTCAGTAATAATACTTGAAATGTCTTTAACTAACTGAGTATTATTGATAATAAACTTAATTAGGTAAATTATTATTTCCATGTACCAATCCTTTGAGAAATCGTCATCATTTAATAAATATGGAATGTTTGTCTTAACAGAGATTTTGCACTTTGGATTTCTAAGTTGAGAACTTTGTTTATCAATTTCGTTCAAATTATCAATTTCTTCTGCCTCACTAATTTCTGAACCCTCATGAATTGTGTTCAACCCTTCATAATTAAACTCATTATTAGCTTCATTTATGTTATTTAAATTAAAAATTGACCTTTTGGAAATTGTATTTGATGGCAACAAAAAAAATAAGCTGTTCTCCATTATATTTAGAACAAATTCTGTATTTGAATTTTGAACCCCAGTAAATTTTTCTCCAATAAAATTGTTATTAACAATGCTTAAATCTTGAGGGATAAATTCTCGAATTATATTTATAGCATTTAATATAATTTTAAGGTGAAAAATACAAGAGTATGATTTTGTATCTTCTTTCAAAGCCAAATTAGTTACTCCATTTGTATTATTATTATTTTGTTCATCTAATATAGAAATAGATCTCTTATTAGAAGAACTATTTCTTGAAATAATTATTGGTGTTATTCTTTTTTTATTTATTGGAGTGATAATACATGATTTTTTAGATGCCACTGAAAATGGTGTAATATTCTGATCGTTAATATCACTATTACTTGAGTTTGGAGTTCTTCTAATATTTGGAGTACTAAATCCATCAAATGCGTTAATTAATTCATTCTTTCCATCAGTTTCAATATTGTTATAAACATTAGTAGCTAAGCATTCAATTCTGAATGAAAATAAATGACAAAGTCTCACAAGTAAGTATTGAAAATCAATATTTGATAATATTGTTCGCCCTAATTCATTATTTAGCACAATTATTAGCAAATATATTAGCAAGCTTCTAAAAATAATTCTTTGGGGATCTCCTGACTCTTTCATAATAGCAGCATCGTCTTTAATTTCATTAATTAGTATATTTATTAACTCTTCCAACAACTCAATGGTTAGATTATTGTAAAACGAATACTCTATTTTGTTTGAAATTCGGATTAAAGTTTTTATTTCCGAGCAATCAACTCGATTCATTCCATCTATATTTATACTGCTATTAATAATAGTAACAATAGAGATAATTAATGCATGATATACCCATGATTTAGATATATAGTAACTTTGATATATTTCTTCTCCAATTGAGTGAAATGCATTAATAATTCCTAAATATTCAGCATATGAATCAATGCAGCAGACAAAACATTTTTTTTTATTTTCATTTGCACATGTATGAATTAAACTTGAAATACTTTGACCATTTATATTGATGCTTGAATTATCAAGTGGATTTTTTAATATAAATCTATCAATATCAAAAGGACTCTCTATACCAAGATTTTTACAATAATTAATAACTTCTTCCAAAAACTCTATACAAAATTGTTTTGGTATGCTTACTCCCTGCTGTTCAATCTCGAATATTTTATCATTGAATTCACATTCGCTGTTATTGAAGTAAACATCTTCTCCTATAAGATAATTTAATGGATAAATTGAATATTTGAATTTATATAATGACATATTTACTCGCTTTATAATTGGAATGTATAGTATTGTAATTAAATGTATCATTGTTGAATAATTCATTTTGAAAAGATGTAGATCATTTAACGCATTAATATTTCGTAAGTTCTCAATTAATTTATCTTTTGGTTCACAAATTAAATTCTTAGAATTATGAAACTCTTTATTTTCTGATAATTGGTTAAAAATTCCTAACAATGAAACTTTTGGATTGCATTTAGTTAGCTTGGTAAAATCTTTTTCGTCGAGAAAATGTTGATTTATAGGACCACTTTTTTGTATGTAATGTTTCATTTTAAAGAATAGTTTACAAAGAGAGGGATTTAAATGAAAAAACTCCAGCAATTTCATATAAATTGACGTTAAAGCTAATGAAATATTGATAGATAAATTGTTTTCTTCATTATTTTTTTTTGAATTGATCATTTGTGGCACATTGCGAATATACTGAAGATAGTTACCTTCCAATAGCTGAAAAATCATGTTAATAATTCTAAAATTTTCGATGTTCTTTGAAATTAAGTGATAAGTACAATTCATGAATTGAATATAAGGAAATATTTGAGAATTTATCAAATGTATATTTCTAAAATTTGAAATATTGAGCTGAACACTTTTTGATATTCCTTCTGGGAAAATATCCTTCTTGTATAAAAGAGTCATGCAACTTCCAATTAACAAAAATCCAAACGAATATAGTTCTTCATAAATACTATTAAATAGATAAAGAATCGTATTGTCACTTGTGTTTGGATGTAATATGACCAGAAACAAAAGTGTTATCAAAATCTCTTCAAATATTTCATTTTTCTCATTCATAATTAAGTTTTTCTGTTTATTTCTGAATTTGTATATATTTAATATTGAGTCAAATACTAAAACTACAAAAGAGTTATTATTTTCAATTATTTGGCTACTAACTTCGTCCATTTTAATTATTAAACTCGGATGTTTTCTAAAATGATCAATAAGATGCTTTATTTGTAACAAATGATTTGAAGATTCATATTTATAAAATGAGGAATTATCATTCTTACCACCACTAGTCAAGTAATGAAGTATATTAAATGATTCTTCATAAATTAAATTGAACTCGTCCAAAAGTTCATATTCAATGCCATAATAAATAAAAATTAATGATGAAATCAAATATATAATTAAGTAATATATTTCATTATACGAATTAAATGAAATTTTATCATGTTTACAAGAGCAATATAAGTTTTTATTTTCGAAGTTAGAATTAGATTGAATTTTTGAATTGCAATTTTCAATTTTTGTATTTAGAATCAACTCGACTGTTAAAGGAAAAAACTCAATTGTAAATGGGAAAAAATTGATAAATGAGCTGAATAAAATAAGCAAAAGCTTATTATTTGAAAGAAAGTTAGAGTTGTCTCTAAACCATTCTATATGCGTACTTCTGCTTGAATTTTCAACTATCCAATCGTCAATTTTACATAAACAGGTTCTTTCATCACGTAGTTTTAATTCAAATAAGGATTCACGAATTGAATTTTCCTCAGCCAATGACTTGAAAATTTGTAATGCAAAGCCCCAGAAATCATTTTTCAAATCTCTCAAAGAATACTTCTCTTCAAAATATTCTTCGAACTCTTCTTTCCAATTAGAAATTTGACTATTTGGGAATAAATATTTAGTGCTAATATCCAAATCACAGCCGATTAACATAATAATATAATTCCTTGCCTTTCCAGATACTATTCCAAGGAGAGCATCTCTCAATATTTCATATCTTATATCTTCTCTTATTTGATTCTTTGAAAAATTCAACTTTTGTCTATACAATATATAACACCATTCGAAAAACAACGGTATTACAGAAACATCCAAATTCTCCATTCTAACAATAAACTCTGCAAAAAAACTTTTCAGTTTAGAACCAGTAATATGCCTTGAAGTTATACTCAACATTCTTTCAAAAATTCTAAAATGTGGGATCGTATTCATAAAATCTTTAATAATTATTGACTTCAGAAAAAGCTGAATCCAATCTTCCATTTCAAATCTGGTTTTATTTTCAAACATTTTTTTCAGAAAAATATTCGAATATGATACGCTTCTTATCGGCCTAGACTTTTTGTAGTTTTTCTTCTTCTCGTTAAAAGTACGATGGTTTTCTTTAACGTCGGCATTTCTCACTCTCTTCTTCTTGCATCGAATACCTTTCATAATTAATATACAGGAGGATGAAAAAAGACAACTACTACAATTGTTTACATAACAATATGCATTTCGGTTAATTGGTTATTTTTTTATCTATAATGTGGTCACGCTAGTATCAAATTACAGTTACGCACAAATTTTTCCTAATTTTTATGCTAGCACAAGGCGGTAAAACATATTTTGACATACTATATTATTTTATTTATTATGAAATCTTTGCCTAAGTAAATATTTAGAATCACTGCATCTTGAGTTAAAATTAATAATTTCTCTATCCCAAACGTCACCTCTATTTCCTGTATATTGCTGAATTATGAGAAAAGTTGATTTTTTTATATTTTAATTGTAAAAATATATATTAATTGTAACTACTAAAAATAAAAGAATAGAATTGCAATGCTGATTGCATTTTCCGTATGCCTTTTAATAACCATCATTTTTTGCAATTTCGCACTGATTTTTTGTAGAAGAATACCGTGCGAATTTGAAGGGAATAGAGATGTTATTCGGAATAGGAATAACTTTTCTATTCGTATTTCTGATCAGAATTCAACAGTTTCGCAAACAATTAGCAGTGAAGAGCTTTCAAAAATTGCTCCCATAAAAAAGTATAGTTCACTTTCAAATAAACATTATAGAAGAGAATACAATATTTATAATAAGAGCAATTCGCTCTCTGGATTTATATCGTCAGGTTCAACGTATAAGTCAAAAAACAGCTATTGCTGTGTAATATGTTTAAATAATATTCATGATGAAGAACTAGTGCGAAAACTTCCTTGTAAACACGTTTATCATTTTAAATGTATAGATGAGTGGGTAAAGATAAAGTCAAATTGTCCATTATGTAATGTCAACCTTATTTCAATTTATAATCAAAATATTCAGGATAGAGAATTGATGCATTCGCCAAATAGAATTCAAAATTATGAAGAAGTTGAATTTTCTGAGGTTTATAATTCAAGTAATCTATTGAATGAAAAGTTTTTAGTCTCGAAATCCAATGTTTAATTAATTAATTAAACAATTAATAATATATTCTTGAAGATCTTAATTCAATGTTAAATCCCGCTTTTTGGTTGCTTAATGACTAATTAATTCTTGAATTTGTTAAAAATAAATATTCTATAGTTTTTCGATGGGAAAATGGTGATATCTCCAATTTGGTACATAAAAACCATACTGGTATTGTTCATTATTTTTTCTGTCCATTATATAAATTGCAAAGCTCAACAAAAGCCTGAAATTGCAAATTGTCCAAATTATGGATCAGTTTCGCATGGATTCTTGTGTCTTGGGCTAAACAAATTAAAATCATTTAAGACTGAGTCATGGATCAGCTGTGCAAATGAATGTATGAAGTACTCAGCTTCATCAAAATATAGAAAGTGCAAGTATTGGTCATGGAGAGCAACCGATTTTTCGTGTAGCTTGAAGTCTAAGTCATCTTACTGTTCAACAAGAGACGATTCATATGTATCAGGAACAATACCTACATCAATGGCCGGATACTGCTCTACAACATGCGTTGTGGGGGAGTGGTCAGGATGGTCAGAGTGTTCTCATAAAAGGCCTTGCGGAGGTTATTCTGAGCGCATGCGAAATGTTATTTTTTCGCCGATGTTCCCTGGTGAAATTTGTCCAAATAAGAGTGAATTAAGGTCTTGTAAGCTCGACAAACTACGCTGTCCAGCGAATTGTCCAGATTATGGAATTGTTACTTTAGGATGGGGTTGTAGTGCATATGAAATTCCCGGTGGTGGTTCAAAATTAATTCAAAATATAGATATTAAAAAATGCAGAGATGAATGTATTAATAATAAGAGCTGTGTCTCTTGGTCTTATGGTATGTGGGATCAAACAATTGGTGAAAGAAGCACTTTCCCCAAAATAGAAATAGTTTCTATTGAAGATGGAACTCCTGTTTGCATAAACGTTTATAACCATATAGGATGTTTGTTTAAACTTGAAGGTTGGGTTTCTGGAAACTCCGAGACTATTATCTCTGAGAAAGCATGTTCTTTAGACTGCGCTACATCCATGTGGTCAAATTGGTCAAACTGCACTTTTAATCCAAATGATGGACAAAGTTACAAGAAAAGATATAGGTCTATAATTACCAAAAACGATGAGACTGGTTTAGAGTGTCCTGACCTCCAGGAAACATCATTGTGCGAAACCGTATCAAGTTATGAAAATTTTAATTCGTAAATCTTAATTTTAAAACTAGTTATAGTTTAATAGTAATTTAATTAGCTGAATATTTTTGTTTCTTTCACCAAATACTTTACAGGTATAAACTAAGAGTTATTATTGAATACAATATTACTCACTCTTGTTTATTTACATTGTTTATATTTCATATAAGTCACATTTGTTTAACTGGTAAATGACTACTCATAGTGACCTTTTTTTCTGCAACATTTATTAGCAACATATTTTATGGCGGGTATTTGTCCCCACATTTGTCCTCATGCATCCTTTGGTTCATGTATAAAGTTTGGGATTCAAGAACGGGAGGAAGTTATATTTTTTAGAAATTAATAATTTTTGAAAAAAAATAAACTGAGGTGGAAATTAATAGAAGGTATTTTTCTAATATTTATCGTATTTTTAACTTTGAAAGGAATTTAAAACTTGGTGATATATTTATAAATAAAATGACAATTAGTGAAAATACCTTCCAAGATGTTAAGCTAGATAAATTTCCTGATTTAGATGGCAATTCATTCAAGAGAAATGACAGTTTTATCAGCGAACTAAGTGACTCCAAATATCCAACTGGAAAGAAGATTTTCTTTGAAAATAATGATAATTATAGGCCAGAGGATAATAAAGCAAAGCAATTTAAAAAAAGTGATGAACAATTTGAAACTAATAATAGCGAAGATATGGAAAATCTTAATAATGCCAGTAATCTGGCTGATTTAAAGGAGACTCAAAAGCTAAAAGATTTAAGTGATATTACTATAGATCACGATTCAAATATGGAAAATAACCAAAGTTCAGCTAGGATAATAATGCTTGACTTAGATAATACATTGATTCCTACAAATTGGATAATGCAAACATGGAGAAACATTCAATACGAAATTGGAAATGAAGGAGATAGTATAGACTATGGTGAAAATGAAAATAACCTTTATGAGCTGACTGAACAAATTAGAAATGAATTGGTTCAAGTAGGATTATTTGATTTACTTGATCAATTCTTTTCTGAACTATGGAGTACTGGAATGGCATATAAAATTGTAATAATTACAAATGCTGGACTGAGAACAGTAGAACTATTTTATCTAAAATACTGCCTCCCAAAGCTAGGTGATTTATTAACCAAGTACAGCATTGAGATTAAATCAACAGAAGAATATATTAGGAAAAAAGGCCCTCCTCCATCTCCTTTCAGAGAAGAAGAATATCGAGAATTTTATACAAATGCAAAGCTACATGAATTTCAAAAGGTATTACTAGATTGCTGGAGGAATAACCTAGAACAAAACGATGACTTCCCTTCTATGTTTGATATTGTATCTGCAGGTGATCAAGCTTGTGAAATGACGGCAGCTTGCAGAATAAGCAAATTCTATGAAAACAAAATACGTCGCACTAAGCTAATTTATATTCATGATCCGGAAGATTTTCGATTCTGGAAACAAAAGCCAGAGAGTTTTATAAAACAACTTTCAGAAACTCATAGAGAACTATTAAATCTGCTTAATGATGATTCAGAAACTTTGATTGGTTGTAGTGATATGAATTCAACTGGATTTACAAATTTGGATGAAGAGAATGAAGAAGAATTTGAGGAGGTTGCATTAGGATGGTACAGTAAAGGTAAATATGTTAATATTGCAGTAAGCAAACCTGAAAGATTTGTGTTACCACAAGGTAGTAGTGAAATTTATCTTGAAACGGAAAGGAATTATTTTGAAAAAAAAGTAGGTATAGCTCTTTAGAATTGAAAAAAAAAAAATTGAGTTAAAAGTAGATTATATTTAAAAAATTCTATTACTTATTCTAAATTAACTTGTTATTACTAAAAAGTAACTAATTTTCAATTCATTTTTTAATTGGTATAGATAGAGGATTATATCTGTACCCTAATCGCCCCGAAACAAGAGTTGAAATAAATTGAGAACTTGTAAAAGAAGTCCTAATTACAAAATTTGAATATCCAAACCCTGAATCATGATTATATGAATATTCATCATATGAATCGATGAAAAATGATAGAATGTTAATACTAACAATACAATTCCTATAATTAGTTTTACAAGTGAAGTTGATCATTTCATCTGGTATTTTTTTATATTTAAATTTTGTAAAATCAGGGAAAAGATAGTCAAGATTGTCTGAATTACAACTGCTTTTATTGTTTGAATCAACAGGAATCCTTCCAATATATGCAATTTCCACGCCTTCTATCATAATTTTATTTACAAATAACCGATTAACATATTTAATATCAAATAGAAACGATATTGATGTTGTGAAATTTACAACCAATGATTGGCTATTTGTTCTGAAAAGAGGTTTAGATATTACCAAATAGTTTTTTTCGAAAAATGCAGGAACAATATCAACTCTACTTGGTGAGATACTATATGCCAATATAATCCCACAAAGTGGTATAATAAAAGTAACTGAAAGCCATCCCAATAACCAAAGAATTAACTTTACAACTTTGTTTACCGCAAACTTCGGTCTTGGTGACTTTGGATGGTATTTTTTACCATAAAATATACTACTTATTAAATCATAATATGTATTCCATATTAAATCTGAAATTATGATAGAAATATTAGTTTTTAATACCATATAAAATTGCAATAAAAAATTAAAATTTTAAAAATTTAATTATCTCTTATCAAATTTATCCTGAATTAAACAATTATCAATTAAATTATTGTGAATACATAAGAATTCACAATAATTTTTGTTCAATTATATTGATTCCAAAATATCAAAACTCATGTAAATATTTTCTGGCGGTAAAAAATTAATTGAATTTTGAAATTGCAAAATATATAATTCGAAATTCACCCAAAAAATAAAACTCCAAATATTATCCAAATAGACACTTGGTTATTTAATAGCTGTTTCATACTTTATGAGGTCAATAAATAACGGTCCTTTTGATGGAAAGAGAAGAGTTTTGCCCAATTTCAGGTTTATGTCGCATCCTCTATTTATTCTTTTTCCTATGGATTTGACAAAAATAAGCTATGAAGAATATATTGAGTTATATAACTACTATAAGACAAAGGCATTTCAAAACGGCCTGGAAAATATTTCAGCACAGATGAGATAGTATTTTATGGTAGTCTATTCATAAGTACATAAAATCATGTCTGAACTCGTATAAAAACATTATCAATACGACTTCTGAATGTATTTCTTGTAAAGATGTTGTATTTGTTAAGCTAAACTTGTACCACTATATTTTTTAATCCTTTACGACACTTCCAGGTTATGAAGATTTATTTTATCTCTGATGCTAGATGCAGTTGAAGGTGTATAAGAGTACATTTCTTCAATGCTTTCAGGATATGATCTTTTAATCATCTGTACAGATTCAATTCTTCCATCAAATTCATTATTGTGGTGTCTTTTATTATTAATTTGATTGCGATGAAAAATAATATCATTTAAATGAGTTTTGTTATTAAATTGGTTGAAATGTTGATTTTCTGATTTAATATTAGATAATGATTCATGTAAATTGCTAATATTATTTTTGTGACCAAAAGACTTATCTCTCCATACAAGTGGGATATCAAGGAGACTTAATGGAGTAAATTGAGTAGAGAGATGGAAAGTTTCACCTGGCCATAAATTTCTTTCATTTAAATGTTGACCTACTTTATTACTTTCAGTATTAAACATACTTGAAACTAGAGAAGGCATTGGTTCAAACGATTTATCAATACTTTCTGAACTAAATTTGTTTATGGAACCTAGACTTGATATTGTTGAAACTGCACTATATGGATGGTATAATTTGCTATCATTGAATACATTCTTTCCATCAAAGTTCATTGACAAATCATGCTTTTGATTTGTTATCTTCTGAATTGGTACCGGAAGCGTTTCAACATCTAACGGAATAAATTCTCCTTTTTGTGGTTTAGACCTGAGCTCTTCTATTCCATGTGCATATCTACACGAATCACCAACTACGCAGCTCCCTTTAATCCAATAAACACAAAGTGAGGTCTTGAAAAGATCTGATGTTGCTCGAAGTTCTTTCCTCGAATGTGCATATCTGCATTGCGGGTTTCTACATATACCTTCTTTTAATTGTACTTCACAAAGTTTAGTTCGTGTTAAATCCACACTTGGTCTCAATTCATCAATAGAATGTGCCCAATTGCATTCCTTATCCATTCTACATCGTCCAACTGCATACCAAGGACACTTTTTTGTTTTATAAAATTGAGCCATTATTTTTTAATATCTTGTTATTAAAATCTGATTGATACAGGTTTATCTTCCACAACAAATAATACTATTAAAAATTGAACAAAAAAAAAAGTATTATCTTTATTATTAGTTATAACGCATAAGGTTTTACTAAATACTTCCTATTTCTATATTTACTCCACCCTCAATTATCTATTTCTCTTTTTCTACTGTTATAATAAATTTGGCATTTTTATTAATAATTTATCTTTAATATAGTTATCGTTAACGAGCTTGTGCATGCAAAAATTAATATTTCGCGAAAATAAAATAACGATAAATTCTCATTATATTAAAAATTTGTTAAATTTATTTTTAAGTTCAAAAAAATTAATAGTAAAAAAACATTTGTTCATAAAGTCAAAATTTTTGTTAAATTAATAATTATCCTTTTTTTTTATTTATATAAAAAACCTATTAGCGAACCTAAGTTTTATTTTTTTTGTAGTATATCTCTGAGCATAGTCAAAGAATTCATTTGATCCAAAATTACTCTTTTTATTATCCATGCAGATATATCAGTATGTAAATCGACTTGATTGAAATACAAGGCTTGTACTTTGTTTTCTCCTTCTGGACGAAAAACGTATGTTGCAAAGTAATTTTTAGCTCTCACATATGATGAGTTTATTATAGGCCACTCTATAGATTGTGTAAGAATATATTCGTATTGTGATTCATCTGAATTAGTTAATTCATTTGCATCTGGTTTATATCTATAGCATATTACAACAAAATCTCTTCCTGAAACACCCCACTGTCCTTTAAATGCCTGGTAGAATATACAAATGTTTTCATCATTTTTGAAATAATGCATTGGATCAGATTTTTCTACCATGGGATCATAATACATCTTATTATTAGAATCCCAAATATAATCTACAATATCTTTAATTGAACATATTTTATTTGTATTTTCAATTTCATTATTTTCGGAAGAAATTTTAAATGGTTGTATATCATAATTCAGTATTATTGAAGTAATTCCACAACTCATAAATGGTTGTCCGTCAATTTCCTTTTTATATACTCTCATACCATTTGAATTTCTTTCGAGCGACCATTTCTGAGTTCCATTATCAATTTCAGACACTAGTTTTCTGGTATATTCTAGAAGTTCTGTTCTTTTATCAGTGACAATTTTGAATATGTTATTTTCATCTTCTATTAATTGTTGTACTGTAAGAGGAAACTCATTTAGTTCTCCAATAAAGGTTGGTTTAATACTTTCCCCAGTTTGAATTTCATTCAATGTATTTACTGAAATCAAACTTTTTGATCGGTCAGATTTTGTTTTTGATCTGTTGCTTTGTTTAGAATTAGAATCAGAATCCTTTGATTTAATCATTTCAGTCTTTATAAAGTATCTACAACAAACAAGTAAATTATTTTTATTATTGAAGTTTCTTTTCCCACCCTTAAGAACAATTTTATAACATAAAATATTTTGTCGTCTATTTTCAATAATTTTTCCATCATTACCTTTTATTTTAAATGGTAGTTTATAAGAAGGAACAATGCTTCTTGTTTCAATCATTTTGAACCCCTCCCTATTTTGCCTTGTTTCCAAGATAATATTTGTTTTATCTTCACTCCATTCTAAAGTTGTATTTGGTTGCTCAAAAACTATATACTTTTCAAGGGATTTTTTTCTTTTATTAGAATATTGTCTATAAAATCCACCTTCATCATGAGATAATGATAAATTATCATTTTCTTCTTCCATCTTAAATTCTTCAATTCTATGATTTTCTATTTCTTCAAGATTATTTTTTCCTAGGTTTTTTGTTTTATTAATTATAAGTGTTGTTCTATTGTTTAATCCCATTATTAATGTTGTTGATATTGAAACTATTCCTCTTTCTGTGTCGACATCATAATGTACAATTGGATTTAGTTTATCAACTGCTCTTCTAATAAACCATGAGACACCCAGTGCTGCATTAATTTCTTGAAGTGAGTCAGAATTCGATCTCAAAAGAATCCAATAACCTTCGAACTTTTCCAATAATTCTTTTAAAGGAGATGTAATTTCAATTGTTCTTATATTTGAATATCCATTTTCTCTTGGTTTATTAAATATGAGGCCTAAATTTCCATCGTCGTGATTGTTTATTATTATTGGATTTCTCATTCTTAAAACCTTGTTTATTGCCTTGTTCAAAGACGTTTTATTTTTTTCAATTGCTTGCCTTGTATATTTAAATAGAGGAACTAGTTTAAATATGTAGAAAACTAAGTTTTCACTAAAATATATCATTTTTCCTGATTTGCTTGTATTTATGTTTACGTAATTTAATATGAAGGTTACAATAAACAAAGAAGTTTTGAAATTTGAACTAGTCGGGGTTGATGAGAAACAAGAAATTGAAAATAATATACTAGAATCAATAATGAACTTCCAAAGCTGGTGAGATAAAGTAATGATTAATAACCATGGTCTTGTTGAATCAGTTAGAATTTTTGAAAAGAGTAAAATTATTGTAAGCCCACTATTTACCATTAATATAAAAGATGTAATGATTGGATATTCTGTACAAATGGAAAGCAATATCATATTTACCAAATTATAGTGCCACATGTCTTCATATAGAGTATATTTATTTTTTATAAAAATAAAGTTATTCCAGAAATGATTGTAAGTTGAGGATGTTTGACCAAGAACTAGATCATTGTTATATGTAACATAATCCCCTAAAGGAAGTCTCTTCATTTCTTCTTTGGGTCCTAATTTAAAACCAATACAATTTTTGGAATAAGGAATTGAATTTATAACTGAAAATAAATTTTTTGTTATTAAAGTTAATGCAATTGCAAAAGGAAAATAATCAATTGAATGAACATAGAAATAAATTGATATTTGTTTAATTACTGTCCAATAAATGAAAAAAATTATATTTTTTATTATTAAAGGTAACTTAAAAGACCAGAAGGATTCGTTTATTTCACGAGATACATCAATATTCATATTTAAATTATTAATAATTTGAAAAATAATTAATGAAAAAATAAAATGTATCATAAATTTAAAAAATTCATTTTTTAGTATTTCAATTTTGTTACTTAATGGTATATATATTGAAATAATCAAAATGGGAATAGCCATATTATAAAACAAATTTAAATATTCTTTCCGTTTGTTTTTGATTGGATTTCTCCATGTGTTATTAGAAAAATATATTAAATATTCTTGATTGTGTTTTGGTAAAGGAAAATCATCCAATATACTCTTCAAGAAAATCAAACCAATACTTGTAATAATTGGAATCATTAATATCAGATATGGAGTAATTTTTCTTGAATAAAAAGCGAAGTTAAAAACTGGATATTTGTAATTTAACCAATTGATTAATATAAAATGAAAAAATAAGGCAATAATGTTAATACAGAAAATTAATATTGAAACAATAAAAAATACCAATAAAAGCCAAAAAATAGTCATTATATTCGGACCAAAGTAGTCACACCATTCACATAAAATATTGAACAACCTCGGAATAGAACTATATTGTTCGTTTTCATGAATTCTTTCTAAAGTAGGTTCAAATTGATCTTTCTTCTTACTTTGTGAACTTCCATTAATGCTAAATACACGTGTAGATTTTTCATAAAGTTCAAATAATGATTCCCCATTATGTAGTGCGATTACATTAACAACAGCATTTTCCCAAAACTCGAATTGACTTATTTCATAAAATAAAATATTTCCGAGAAAAAACACCCAAGAATAAGAAGGTGGCCAATCACCCCAAAATAGGTTATCATTTCTGTTGGGTTGTAACTCCTCAGCTTTAATTGAAATTTTCTCGTTTGTAAATCTTAATGAAATAACTAAATAAATAAGGTTTCTAGGGCTATTTAAGTCAGTGAGTTCATATATATTAAATTCATTGGTTTCTTTTAATCCTTTATATATTTTATCTCCGTCAGTATTTCTCTTCAAAACCAACAAAAAATATGATTCCCTATCTTCGAATGAACCTTGGTTTTCATTTACAGATCTAGTCAAAGAGTGTGTAAAGAAACCTGAAAAATACTTTCCAAGGTCCATTATTTCATATTAACATTTTCAAATTATATTATTTTGATTTCTACTTCGAGTTCAAATATGTTCCAGCGGAAATTATGAAATAAACTAACCTATCACCAATAGACTACAGATACTTTGTACTCTTTTTCGAGTTTAATCTTGCGCCAGAAAACTTTTTTCATTCAATCATTTCTATTAATTTAGATTGTTAATTAAATTAGTGGTTTATTAAAACCAGTAATATCTATATTATAATCTCAATTGTCAACATAAGCGTCATAAAAATAATATTTTCGTAATAAATCTCAATTAATATTAGAAACTATTGATCAAAAGTGAGGATACTGTTGACAAAATAAATTACTATTATTTATTAAATCTTTTAATTAGAGTTTTTGTGTGAATAACTATATGGATGCAGACAAAGCTAAAGGTAACAACATGCAAATTATTTTTGACTTGCAATAATTAAATTTTTAGCGGTAACAAAAAATGGTCAGTTAATTATTTAGTTGTAAATTGAAAATAAATGTCTGAATATAATGGAATTGGAGAAAAACTATCAGAGCCGGTAATAGAGTGTCTGAAGTCTCTAAGAAATTTTATTAGAGATTATGATCCTATAGAGAATGATTGTAGATATGATATTTTTCAGGAACTTTTAACATTTAGAAAGAGTTGGCGTAAATTATCTACTTCTTTGGAAGAAATTGATAATAATATCAATCAAGATCTTGCTAAAGATTTTTATGAAAACAATATTTGTATTGACGAGTGCAGAACAAGAGAAAACTTTATCAATATGATTTCAGATAATTTTGAAAACAACACTCACCCAGCATTTGAAATGTATTACCACACGAATGTTGATGAAAGCAAGGATTTAAATTCTTCAGTGGCATCTAGTAGTGAATCTTTTGAAACATTTATTAAAATGTTAGAATTTGATTTGGAGGAAAGAAAAAAAAAATTGGCTGAACTTGAATCAATTAAACAAGAACATTTTGAATTGATTGTCGAGTCAAAGTCTATGGATCAGCAACAAGAAGAGTTAAACAAATACATAGAACCATTTAAAAAAAGCTTGGAAACATTTACTAGCTATTTAGATGATTCAAATGGCGAAGAAAATGAAAGTTTTTGTTTAAATACATTGCTAGAATTACACAAGAATTTAAGACCAATTTATATATATTTCAATTCTTTTATGGATAGAATTAACAACAATAATGATAATGATAGAGTTGTTGATGTAACTGTTGATGATTATGGGCAGGTTGTTGTCGATATTAATAAGCCATTGTCTAAACTAGTATTTGATGCAGTTTCAAAAAATTATCAAAATTTTTTAATCAATATTTTTCCTATTAAATTAGAGTTTTCCACAATGAATACTCTCTCATCTCGTGAGGTTATTTTACTTTCCGTAGTTATTAACGCGAACAAACGGTTAAAATATCATATTTTTTCAGATATTTTGTTTGATAATGATACTGGTGAAAATATTCCATTAGTTGATGAAGAAACTTTGGAAGTTTTAAAAAATGAAGTTCATGGGCAACCTTATTATTGGCTGCAGTATTTTGTTAATAACAATTCGGTAATCCCTATAAAAGTAAATGAAATGAATTTTGATCCTAGTGATATATTCAAAATGATTGAATATAGGATTCAAAATTTCATATTTTTTAATTTTTTGCTATATCTGGCATCAGTTGGACCTCAGGTATTCATTAGTTTTATATTATTTTATTCAGAAATCGAATCATTAGACACTCAAATAATCGAAATAAATTTTGAAAATTTTAGTTTTAATGCAGTTAATGAAAGCAACAAGCATTCATTATTGATTAAAACAGAAAGTAAAAATGTCTATATTGAGATAGAATTATCTGGAAATATGAGTTTTTGCATTACATGCGATGAATTGATATATAAAGAGGAGTTCAGGTTTATTGAAAATGAGTCGAATATAGACGATAATTTGGTCTATAATAGAGAAATTACAGTAAATTTCTGTAGAAAACTCTCTCAAGCATTGTTAAATATTAAAACGAATTAAATAATAAACAATTCATTTGATAAAAGTCATAAATAATGTATATATTATAAACATCTTCAAAAATTATGAACACTAATTCAACCAATAAATAATTAATTTTGATATGCTGATTAAGTTTTAATTAAAGTTATTAAGATCTACAATCTAAACTTCAATTCAATAAGTTTAACTCAGTTTCTTTATGTTTTTATTTTTATTTTCAATCATTTTTGAAGAATTTGAAATTATTTAGCACATCTTTAATTTTTTTCGAGTGGGGAATCGGGTGTTTGTGTGTGGCAAGTCACCACACATATATTAGTAATTAAAGTGATTATGAATGATATTTTAATATTCTTGCTATTTTTAACAAAAATAAATCACAAAGTATTTGTAAATATTTTACAAGATCTTTTTTTTTTTTTTTTTGTAGAAAAGCGACAGAATTTACAGTCTACAAGAATACGAAAAGAACTTTACGTATGTAATACAATTGTAAATTACGACCAAAGTTGTAAAGATAAGTGATTTGTGTAATAATAAACGGTTTTATCAATTTTTTTACAGTATTCCAAGATAATACTATCAAAATGGTTTGTAAGTCGAAGTGTTCAACAAAGATAGGAACTGAGAAAACTGATAAAAAAAGTTTATGTCTAAAGAGTTTAAATAAAAAAAAAATAGCGCAAAAACCTGCAAGCAAATCAAAGATCATTGGTTCTGGTATGAAAAAAGTTATAAAAAAGGAAATAACGAATAATATAAGCTCTGAAAAACCTCTGAAAAATAAAAAAGTAATTAAAAACATATCAAAGGCATCAAAGGATAATCCAAAAAAACCAGTTACAAATAAAGGAAAAAAAAATACACAAAGCAGGAGTACTTTTATAAAGAAAAACACAGCTCTTTCTAAATCAAGAGTGAGTTCAACCTCTTCTGTAGTCAGAGTATTAAAAAAAATTGAAAAAAAGACAATTTCAAAACCTGCTCCAAAAAATGTTAAATCAAAAAAATCACCTGTTGCAAAGTTAACTACCAAGTCAAACTTGAAGATTGCCTCAAAGACTGGAAAGACGTCTTCAAAGTTAATTAAGATTTGACAACAAAAATATGAGTGCATTCAAATCTTCTACAGAAAAGTTTTTCAATGGGATTTAAACGCAAAAAGATTTAACTAATTCCAAAATAAATGATATAAAAGATCTCTTTTACAGTTACAGGATAATCAATTGTGAGTTAGATCCGCTTATTTTGAGTGATATAGACCTGAGACAATTTCAGAACGATAATAGTTTTATTTTCAAGATAACATTTTTAAAATTATTTTTATAATTCTGTTATTTTAGGATTAGACCCAAATTTACATTTGGAGCAATGAATATTAATTGTTTCTAATTCCTATATAAGATATTTACTCAGTAGTTGTAATATTTACTGATGCCAAAAATATAGATATTTGTGATTCAACATTAGGGAAAAATATTAACATTGATAAGAATTTGTTATGCGTTATTGTAGCAACGCAGTACGAGTCTGAAATAGTAGTGGATAACTGTAACACAGACATTAAGTGATTAATGTCGAATGTAGCTGAAACTCTGAATAGTTTTTTCTCACCAACTTGGTAATTCTGATCTTGAGAAATAATCATCCTGGACTCATTATTTTCAGTACGGAATACAATGCAATTATTGAAAAACGTCTTTATCGAAACTGTAGAGTTTAATGACTTATCAGAAGTACAAATAAAGTGACAGGTTTGAGATTTAGATTCTTCATCATGATTGTTTTGTGTTTTATAATTGTAATCTTGAACTATTTCAATTTCCACATATTTAGAATCAACTAGTTTCATTTTTTCAAGTAATCTCAATAGAGACTTTGGCGGAGGTAAAGAAAAGTGTATATTTGGAATTTCATTACCAAATTTTCTTCCATCTTCGCCTAAAGGTATTAATTCATTTGTTATTTTTGATTTCAAAACATCAACTTTGCAGTCATGTGTTAACTGAAATGTACTCATTTTTTTCGTTTCAATTATCATTGAGAAAGATAAAACATTTTGTGAGTCTCTTTTGCTCAGTCTCAATGTGGTTTCTCTTGCTAATATTGAAGATCTCAAGGGAAGAATCAAAGTCTCAGGGTTCAAGCTAATTCCAATAATATTTTCATTTTTACTTTCTAATATCGGTTCTGAGAAAAAAATATCTTCATATTTTAATCTACAAGACACATCTGCAATTTGTTCATCCCAATTACAGTAGCTTGTTAACAACAAAACTAGTGAGTTCTTTTCAAACTTGATATAAAATTTGTTGTTTTGTTTATTTGGTAGTCCCTTGATCATCTTCACAAATCCTTGTATACACTCCAAGAGTATACTAGACTTTCTTTGTAATAAAGTAGCCTTAAATTTCATCTCAGATAATTTTAACTAAATCATTTATAATAATACGATAACAAATGTCCGGAAACAAATAAAAATTCTCTTAAGTCATAAAATGAGGTATTTTCAGAACTATGGAATTAGATCTCGCGAGAGGGGAATGAGGGGGAGGTGTTAAATAGAAGAAAATTTGTGCGTACAAAAGTGAAATATAATACCTAGTGATTATTCAGTTGTAAAGTATTATCAACGGAGTGTTTTAGCATTTTATTTTTTTTTCATTATTCTGACAAGAATTTCTTACGATCAAATAATGTCTTGTATCTTACGAAAAATAATCAGTTTAAAATATTAACCTCTTTTAAGATATATTAATAGGCGGGAATAACAATTTTTTCCTTTGTAATTATAACTAAAAATAAAGCAACAAAATATTACATTTTGCACAATACAAAAGGGTATCTATGGCCATTAGATGTTCAATTCTAATTGGTAGATTTGGTTTGGGTCATTTAATTACATCTTAATCATAAGAACTAAAGAGCTGGTTGCGTTTTATTGCTATTTCAAAGGTGTGTGTACAACAAAAATATTATTCGACAAAATAATTATTTCTCTGAATTTAATTTATAAATAATTATAAGAATATATCTGAATATTAAGTTTTCAAGAATAACATTAACTGGCCGATATATATATTTATTTATATAAAGATATATTAAAGATATCTATTATATAATTATCAATGGGAACTAAGAAGAAAGTAGCATATTTTTATGACGAGGAAGTTGGCAATTTCCATTATGGCTTGGGACATGCAATGAAACCACATAGAGTCAGAATGACCCACGACCTTGTTTCTCAATATGGACTATTAGAAAAGGTTGATGTTATGGTACCGACCCCTGGAACGGTTGAATCTTTAACAAGGTTCCATTCAAATGACTATGTAGATTTTTTACGAAGTGTTAATACTGACAATATGCATGACTATTCTGATCACTTAGCTAGATTCAACGTAGGTGAAGATTGCCCTGTATTTGATGGTTTGTGGGAATTTTGCCAGTTGTCTGCCGGAGGATCACTTGGAGGGGCTCAGTCTGTTAATGAATTAGGGTATCAGTATGCGATTAACTGGGCAGGAGGGCTTCACCATGGAAAAAAACATGAAGCTAGTGGTTTTTGTTACGTAAACGATTGCGTTTTGGGCGCTTTGGAGTTTTTGAAATATCAACATAGAGTTTGCTATGTTGATATTGATATTCATCATGGGGATGGCGTTGAAGAAGCTTTTTATACTTCTCCGAGGTGTATGTGTGTTTCATTTCACAAATATGGTGACTACTTCCCAGGAACCGGAGCACTAAATGATGTGGGAGTGGAAGAAGGTCTCGGGTATTCCGTTAATGTCCCTTTGAAAGATGGGGTTGATGACGCAACTTTTATTGACTTGTTTACTAAAGTTATGACATTGGTAATGGAAAATTATAGACCTGGGGCAATTGTTTTACAATGCGGAGCTGACTCACTATCCGGGGATAGGCTAGGTTGTTTTAACCTATCACTTAAAGGACATGGACATGCCGTTTCTTTTTTAAAAAAATTTAATGTTCCATTGCTCATTTTGGGAGGTGGTGGTTATACACTTAGAAATGTTCCAAAATGTTGGGCATATGAAACAAGTTTAATAGTTGATACGTATATTGACGAGCAGCTTCCTAATTCGTCTAATTTCTATGGGTACTATGGACCTGATTTTTCCTTAGCAGTTAGAACCTCGAATATGGAAAATCTAAACTCGAGACAAGATTGTGAAGAAATTTATAGGAAAATAAGTGAAAACTTCAGGGATTACGTGTTTCCAGTTGGATCCCAAATATCAGCATATGACGTGCCAGAGAAGCTCCCTCTTTTATATGATACAAATAAGACTCCAGATGACTATAAAGATGGTAACAATATTAAGTACGAACAGCATCAGGATTTTGACGATGAGATGAAAGGATGGCCTGCGGTTGACTACAACAACAGGGCCCTTGGATAGTACATTATTTCTTCAACTAAATTTTATCACGAATTAATTAAGCTTAGCGTGGCAAAAAGTTTGTGAGCCATGACCATGTATAGGTGCACTAGAATACAAATAGATGTCTAACACTTCATTTTAGCGATTAAAAGTTATTTTAGTAAACCTAACAGACCTAATATCAACTTTATCCTTTACTATAATAGAAGCAATTTGTCCATATAGATTTAAGATCTTGGTTTCTCTTTCTTTTCTTTGAACAATGCAAGCAATGACACTCCTGAAACCTTCACAGCCTTGAAACGTACTCCTGGAATATCACCAACTGAGTGACCCTTTCGACCAAATCCAGCAACAAGTACTTCATCATTTTCGTCGATGTAATTTAGACAACCATCACGTGGAACGAATGCTGTTATTTTCTTACCATTTTTTATGAGTTGTACACGAACACATTTACGGACGGCAGAGTTTGGCTGTTTTGCTTCTATACCGAAACGTTCAACAACGATTCCCTTTGCATGAGAAGCACCTCCGAATGGATTTGACTTGTATCTTGTACCCAAATTTGCTCTCTTGTACTGCTTATCTGCCCATTTCTGAGTTCTACGGCGTGTGCGAAGCTCACGTGCTGTATTGATACCCTTTGGTTTCCCTATTGATTGAAAAGTAGAGTATTTCAGATACGAACCAATAATAGTCTCAGTATTCACTTACCTGAACCCATTTCTCAATATAATTACTCTAAAAAACAAATGATAATTTTGATTAAACGAGTTAAATCAATGTTGACAAACACCAATTGAATTAGGAATTTCGAAATAATTAGTCTACCGCTAGTTAGAACAATGTTAAGTTATATTATATTATATTATATCATATATATATATATATATATATTTATTTATTTATTTATTTGTTAATTTGTCTCTTAAAGAGACGACATAAATAGTATAAAGTGGCGGCACACATGTGGCGCTCCAATGTTTGTATAATATTTCTAGGAAAAAAAAACGAGAAATTTATCTAGTATTGATTTTAGGACTAGTAAAGTAACTTAATTTAACTTAACTTGAAACATATTAATTGCTTGGATTATGTTTTTCTTGAATAGGGCACCTATACCATCTCCAAGTAGCGATGATAAAATTACACAACTCCAAACTACTCTAAACAACATTTTGCACTGTTTAACTGTGAGTTTTAGATCTACTATTATACTATATCTTATTAACTATAATTGCTTTTAATAATTGGCCTTTAGGATGCGTTGTATTTATTACCAGATCTTGCTCCTAAGGTGACATGTAGTTTACAGTTAGAGGAAAACGAGGAATTAAATGCTGTGAAACATGATATACTCTACAGAGCAAATTATATTTCAACAGGTTTTGAGTGTACAAATGACTTGATTAGTGAAATGCGCCAGCTAAGACCACTCAATGGAGAAGATGCGGAGAGGTACTTGCAAAAAGTCGACGAGTTAAAGGCTAAAAACGATAGTTGTATTAAAGAATTAAAAAGTATAGCGGAAGAATGCATGGTCGTATTGAATAAATTAAATATGAACATTAACAAATACGTTGAGGATTCGATAAACAATAACATTATGTTCAATGACACAATGAATAAAATGAATATGACTTTAGGAGAAATGTACGAGATAAATTATCATGCGCGCTCTAGTGATGTTTGAATTTTTGAAAAGCATTTAAGAGTATTTATGGAAGAGTTAAAGCATCTTAGAATACTCAACAAGGTTCAGTCAAGAATACTTGAAGAGTGGAAGACTAATGATAGAGATCTTGCTGAATACTTATGCTTTATAGGCAAAGAATGTAAATCATTCAAGGAGTTTAACGAAAAAGTAACAACTATTAATGGCGATAAAATATCGCACAAAATTTTGTGCGATATATATTCAATAATAAATGATACTGAGCCTAATTTGAATAAAATAAATAATGATTTTTCATCAATTCAAAAATCGGACTCAAATAAAAGCAATTTAAATTTTGCAATGCCAAATGAAAAAGCACCATTAAGCAGACGTGCTCTGGAACTTCTTAGGAAGGAAGACCCCTATTATGTGGATATTAATAGAAGAAACAAAGGTCAAAGCGAGACAATTTCCTCAGGATTTGGAATGAAGGACACTAATGTGAAAAAAGGGTTCGGCGCAATTTCAGGAATTAAACTGGTTGAGAGTCATAGTAAGGAATCTCAATACTCTGGCAATAAGCAAGAGGGAATATCCAATGACTATGAAAAGTGGGAAATTATGCAGCTCCTTAATTCAGGAGTTATCTCAAGGGATGAAATTCCATATGATATTTGTGAGACCGTTGGAGATACTGTGGATTCTCAAAGCGTAGAAATTTCCACTGAGATTGAGCTTAGAAACTATGAGCCACTGTTTCTCAGAGGGCAATCAATTAAAAAGTTCAATGTTGACTCTTCAATACAAGTCGTAGTAAATCCGGAAGGAAGCTTGAACAAGGCAGCTGAGCTAGCATCTAACGTTGCGAGAGAACGAAGAGAAATTCGAGATTTTCAGGAAAAAGCTTTACTAGATAGTATTCCAAGAGATATGAGTCGACCTTGGGAAGACCCGAATCCAGAGGCTGGGGAGAGAACAATTGCAAGTGCACTAAAGGGCATTGGGATGAATTACCAAACCACGCCGGAATGGAAACGTCATTATTTGGGGAAAAGTCTTAGTTTTGGTAAAAAAAATGTTGTTGCTTCTATATCGGAACAAAGAAAAAATTTACCCATTTATCCAATGAGAGATTCGCTTATCGATGCCATAAGGAATAATCAGATAATAGTTGTAATAGGAGAAACAGGTAGCGGTAAAACTACTCAAATTACCCAATATCTTTATGAAGAAGGATTTTGCAAAGATGGGGGAATAATAGGTTGTACTCAGCCAAGAAGGGTTGCAGCAACTTCGATAGCTAGACGTGTTGCACAGGAAATGGGATGTACATTGGGCTCAACAGTTGGATTTGCAATTCGATTTGAAGATATTACGTCGCCAGAGACAAAAATTAAATATATGACAGATGGAATGCTTCTTAGAGAAGCATTGTCGGATAACTGTTTATCACAGTACAACGTGATTATGCTGGATGAGGCTCATGAAAGAACAATTACAACAGACGTATTATTTGGATTGTTAAAGGTAAGTTAATTTATTTTGCATTTAAATAGTCAGGTGAATTCACTGTTTCAATTTTACTGCTACATTTTTTACGTAAAATATTGGCTTGATGATTGATTGTCATTCAATTATTAATATATTGAAACATATACTGAATTTAGGTTTATTCCATCATTGACTGATGACTAATAATTATTGAGAAAATACTATTGGACAGATACCAATGATACAATGTTTGACTATTAAATGCTAATTTATTTTCTTGTATTCTGACTATTTTTAGGAAACATGTGTTAAACGTCCAAAGTTCAGGTTAATTGTGACATCAGCTACTCTTGAAGCAGACAAATTTTCCGCATATTTTATGAATTGTAATATTTTCACTATTCCTGGAAGAACTTTCCCTGTTGAGATATTGTATTCAAAAGAACCAGTGGATGATTATGTAGAGGCTACGCTAGTTACTGTACTTCAAATTCATTTGCGTGAGCCTCCTGGAGATATTTTGGTGTTTCTAACTGGTCAAGAGGAGATCGACAATGCTTGCCAAACTCTACACGAAAGGATGAAAAGACTAGAAAACATGAAACCTCCGCCATTAATTATATTACCTGTTTACTCATCTCAGCCTAGTGAAATTCAATCTCTAATTTTTGAAGACGCTCCTCCTGGTTGTAGGAAGTGCGTGATTGCAACAAATATTGCAGAAGCATCCCTTACTATTGATGGAATTTTTTTTGTTGTTGACCCAGGATTTTCGAAGATGATGGTTTTTAATTCAAAAACAGGAATGGACAGTCTAACAGTCACCCCAATTTCCCAGGCTAGCGCGAAACAAAGATCCGGGAGAGCTGGTAGAACTGGGCCGGGAAAGTGTTATCGGCTGTACACTGAAGCTGCATTCAATACAGAGATGCTTCCAACAACTGTTCCTGAAATACAGCGCACTAATCTTGCTAATACAGTATTACTTCTAAAGGCGCTAGGCGTAAATGACTTACTTAATTTCGACTTTATGGATCCTCCTCCCACTACAACTCTATTAATTGCTTTGGAAACTTTATTTGAACTTGGAGCACTTGATGAAGAAGGCTTTTTAACTAGACTTGGCAGAAAAATGGCAGAATTACCTATGGAGCCAAAATTGAGCAAAATGGTTCTTTCTTCTGTTGACTTGGGTTGTTCTGATGAAATAATTACCATTACTTCGATGCTCTCTGTACAAAATGTTTTTTATAGACCAAAGGATAAGCAAGCTCAGGCAGACAGAAAGAAATCGAAATTTTACCACCATCAAGGTGATCATTTGACATATCTAAATGTGTACAACTCTTGGAAGAAGCAAAGATATTCTGTTCCATGGTGTTATGAAAATTTTCTTCAATCAAGAGCACTTAAAGGGGCACAAGACGTTCGTAAACAACTGATTAATATTTTCGATAAGTACAAACTAGATATAATATCAGCAGAAAATGATCATGACAAAATAAGAAAAGCAATTTGTGCTGGGTTTTTTAGCAACTCTTGTAAAAAAGATTCTCAAGAAGGATACAGGAATATAGTTGACGATCAACATGTTTACTTGCATCCATCTAGCACACTATTTAACAAATCTCCTGAATGGATACTCTATCACGAACTGGTATTTACTTCAAAAGAATATATAAGAGACTGCTGCACTATTAAACCTCATTGGCTTGTTGACTTTGCTCCTAATCTATTTCAATTTGCGGACCAAGATCAGCTATCAAAAAGGAAAAAAAAAGAGAAGATTCAACCACTATATAACAAATATGAAGATCCAAACTCTTGGAGGTTGTCAAAAAGAAGAAGGTAAAGCTCGTGTTAATAATTATTTAGTTTTTTTGGTATATTCCTATTTATAATATACCGCCAATGTAAATAGAAAATTTATAATTGTTTTATTTATTAAAATGATTTAAGTCTTACAATAATTTTGTATTTTAATAAGGGTAACTTTGATTTAATTAAGTGCTATTTTGTATAAGAAACACATTTTTTGCATTAAATTGTTGTTTCCTGTGTAAAATACATTATGGTGCTCGAAAACTATTTAAGTTCTTATGTGAAAATTATGCGCATAGGTCAAGGTGCATTTGGGGACGTTTGGCTTGCCGAGGACTTAAAGAAGAAAAGGCATGTTGCCTTAAAGAAGCTAATTTCAAAGGAAAGTAGAGACGGGTTTTCAAAGACAGCAATTAGGGAGATAGTTTTACTAACAAACTTGAAGCATGAAAATATTGTTGAATTGTATGGAGTCGTTTTTTCAAGACCTCATAACGATTTGAACGAACATATCCATGGAAATCAAATTAATGCTGTTTCTACACATTTACAATCTAATGCACCGAACAGAGGGTCTATTTGGATGGTATTTGAGTACCTACCATATGATCTTTCTGGCTATATAGAGGGTCTTAAATTAGAAGGTAAAGTAATTAAAGTAATAGATATTAAGGTAATTATTCGACAGCTTTTATCAAGTTTAGAGTATTGCCACCTTAATAATACAGTTCACAGAGATATTAAATGTGCAAATTTATTAATTTCAGGAGACGGGGTCGTAAAATTAGCAGATTTTGGTCTTGCAAGAGTTTTCAATACTCGAAATAGAATGCTCACTAATAGAGTCGTCACGCTTTGGTACAGGCCACCTGAACTTTTATTGGGTGCACAGCGCTACGATACTCCCGTTGATATGTGGTCAGTTGGATGTATACTTGGCGAACTAGTTTTGCAGCAACCATTGTTTTGTAGTGAAACAGAAGCTGGAGTATTGAAGTCGATTGGCGATACTCTTGGTCCTCCCACCTCAGATATGTTGTTTGAACTTAAAAAGCTTCCTTTGTGGAATGATCAAGATAATAATCCACTTTTACAGATTTTGGGCTCAGGGACAGGATCCAAATTTAAACAATTTACCTCGCGTGTTGAAGAAAAAGTTGGTCAACAAGGACTAGATTTATTATTACAATTGCTGCAATATTCACCAGAAAACAGATTATCTGCACGTCAGGCTTTAGAGCACCCATGGCTAAATTCAAATAACCCAAATGAAGTAATTCCTGATAAATTAGATATGTCGATTTTTACTCAGAAAAAGCAATTTCATTCTTTAAATGCGAGAAAATTACGTGATAAACTTCAAGGTAGACTTAAAGCTCCTTCATCCTCAGAAGTGGGTGGTGCATTAAACGCAGTAATTGGAAAGGCATACAGTGTGGGCAACATAAAAAAGAGCATTGAAGAAGATATCAAAACAAAGAATGCATCGGGAAATGCAGAAATAAAGGGACAACACAAAAATGATACAAGTTATATCAATGACGTAGATTCATCTTCAGCTATTGATGATAGAAAGTTTAAGAGATCTAGAAGCAGAGAATCCGACGACAATTCGAATGGGTTGAGATGGAAAGTGAGAAATTCTAGTGAAAGAAAACACTCGAAAGAACATGATAAAAGGTGTTCATCGAGTATACACTATGAAAGAAAGGAAAGAGAGCGTGAAAGAGATGAATACGAAAGGAGGAGATATGAATACTCAAGAGATGATATCTACTCTCGTAGCAGAGACAGGGAGCTAGCATACTACGATTATAGATACTCAAGCAACTCACGATATAATAGAGATTATCTAAACGGGAGCCGTTCCAGCCTCTCGCAACACTTAACTCCACACTCACCGCAATATAATGCATATCTACCATCTAATTATTCAGAAAGCCAATATAGAAGAAGGATTTCACCTCCAAGGAGCTCACGCGAACATTCAAGTAAATATAATACATTAAGAGGTATGAGTTCATGCATGTACTTTGACGGTAGGAGTAAAAATGAATATCGAGATTATAGGTGAAGAAAAGTAATGTCCACCCCAATTAATCAATTAGAGACTAAACCATAGCCAATAATTAATGCTAACCGTTAGTTTGCTTAGGCATCTTTTCTCTTTAAAATACGGCGAACTTCACCAGCATCAACCCACAGTATTATTTATCCGGAAAGGTAACCAGATTTTTTAACCACACCTACAAGGCGCCATAGACATATTGGATGACGCATTAAGTACCGTCTAAAATTTAAATAGCCTAATTAATAATAATTTATAATACAAATATACCCATTAAATGCGGGAGGATATATAAGGTAAGCTATATATCTAATGGGGAACAGATTTATATTAGATATTGTGTTAAATAACGATATAAAAGGCAATACTTGAAATACATGCTAATATTAATAAATAAATAAGTAAATTACATACAATATAATATATATATATAT